>CP137685.1:7657479-8257479 GCA_037976565.1 Mesocentrotus franciscanus
AATCTATATATTAATACGCAAAATCGTCGCGGGGGGTAAAAACGGTTCATGAAAAACGTCTTTCCTCGACCGCGCCCCTTTCGACGGGAACGGCGACACAATTATACGAGGCATGTCTCCCGTATCCCGCGTGCCACGTCGACCCGCGGTCGCCGTCGATGTCGTTAAAGGTGGTTTCGGGGTCCCGGGAGGACAGCGGACGAGAGCACGGCCGCGTTGTCCGTGCAAGAAGGCGACGAACCCGCGAGTGAGGCAGCAAGGCGTGCACCCGCCCTCTGTCTAATCAAGGAGATACACTTTTAAGAGACGATCCACTCTATAATGTGTTGTAGCAGATACACGCTGCAACAGAGCGGGCCTACCCGTGTTAGGCATCTTGCTTATGATATGCTTTGTAGGCACTTTACGGGCATGCCAGAGAAATACACAGCATACGACAATCCACTCAAGTCATGTGGCGTAGCAAGTACAAGGCGCAACGGGTTGGGCCTGTCCGGTGTTAGGCATCTTGCTATATATAGGCCTTTGCAGCAGCCAAACTGACGATAACGTATTATGTTGGTTCTACGCCCAGGCACACACACACACAGTTGAGTTAATTCGTGCGACAGCTGCGATATATTGGCACAAACCGTCCGATTTTTCGCGTAAAATCTTTACTTTGAAAATATTTATACATATTCTGTGAACCATGTCAACATAATCATAGTCCAAGCTTCTGCTTTATTGGTCTTTTCATGAAAACTACATTAAAATCACAACAACAATAACGCAAATAGATTGTAATTATCGAGACCATATAACTGACGAGAAGGTAAATTCAGCGAGCTCACGTAATATCAAATGCCTCCGCACGGGCAACTCCCGCGGTGCCAGTCACGGCGCTCACGCCATGCAATTTACTGTACCCTGTGCGTAACTGCACTCTACTCTACTGCATGCACTGCTCTACTGCTGTACCTGTAATACTGGCTGTATAGCGTGTCTTTAGATTCTTCAATGTTTCGTGTTTGAGCCGTGCAATGAATTGTTGTTTTCTTTTATTTCTTTATTGAATGTGATGTGAATGTGAGTACGGTACATGCTATTACAGAAGTGTCCAAGGAATGATAGGCCTACAGGTGGAAGGGATATAAAACAATTATACAATGACTCATTCTCGAACAAGCTAAAACTATTCGCACTCGGGAACAGTACTGTTCTCTCAGCTCCGCGATCGATGGCCCTCGGGATAATATAATACGATTTGATGTTCCTTCGATGCGAATAGTTTTAGCTAGATCCTCGAGTCACTTCGAGTGTCATTGTATATTTGTATATTTGTATATTATTTTCATTGTAGGACTAAATTAACTTAGTAATGTGTGAAAATAACCAAAATGATAATGGGAGTGAAGTGCATGAGAACAATATTCGTAGGCCTATCAGGGCGTCAATCCATTATCCTTCGAGTGTCATTGTATATTTGTATATTATTTTCATTGTAGGACTAAATTAACTTAGCAATGTGTGAAAAAAACCAAAATGATAATGGGAGTGAAGTGCATGCTGAGAACAATATTCGTAGGCCTATCAGGGGCGTCAATCCATTATCCTGGGGGCACGGGGGGACAGTACGCCCCCCCCCACGAATTTTCAGGTGGTGAAATGTCCCCCCACGATTTGGGGTTAAAATCTTTCCTTTTTCTTTCTTTCTCTCTTTCTCTCTGTTGACTTCGCGGGGGAACTTTATTCAAACAGTCGAGAACGGTACTATGAACGTCTTCTTTCTCTAAAAATTTAATGAAACAGGGATTAAGAGTCGAGAACGGTACAACGAATCGTCTTCTTTCTCTAATAATTATGAAACGTCAAAACTTACGCGGGAGGTGAAACTGAATTCAGACAAAGATTAAGAGTCGAGAACCGTACAACCAATCGTCTTCTTTCTCTAAAAATGTAATGAAACGTCAAAGATGAAAAAGACAATAAATGAACCGGTCACCAATGAAAGTACATGCCGTGAAACAGCGTAACTAGAGAGAGAGTGACATGTAATTGTGTCCCCCCATGCTCAAACTCGGATTATAATGACGCCCTTGATTCGTATAGATAACGAGAGTGAGGATCCGGGAAAGGGATAGTGAGAATAATAGGAACGAAGTGACGACAATAATCGTAAATAACGAAAGTGAAAACGAAGGTAAAGTCTAAAATATCTGCATCAATTTTATTACAAATTATTGATTTCACTGTTTTCTTCCAGTTTTCAAGTTTTATTACATAATTCAGATAAAAGTTCAAAAAATTCAAAACGATACATGATGGGACAGCAAACAAAAGGTTGGTATTCTAACGAGTAAAATATTAATGAAAAGAAGAAAAAAAATTATAAAATGATAAAAAGTAGGCCTATACAATGAAAAAAAATAATATCAGCTAGCACAGAAATATCTCTTTTTTTAATATAATAAAATTATAATTAAAAATTATTATTAAAAAAAAATCAAAAAAAAAAAAATCGATAGCACATATCTATTTTAAAGGATTTACAACCCCCTCCCACCCTCCCTAGAATCCCGTGGATTTTCCACGGGCCCTGCTAGTATGTTACTAAAATGTAAAGTGAAAATCACTGGAGCATTAATTTCTTCTAGTTTTGATGCCTTCTGTTCCTGTATAATTAACATGTAGCCTTTTTGTTGGGTTTTGGTCTTTTTCCTTATTTTTGTATTCTATTTTTGTTTTTACAAGGTAATACTAAAATTCATTCGGTCATGTACCATGAAAGGAGGAACTTATCAAATAATCTGAATCAACAGTGCATGAGCATGCGTGATATACCTCCAAAGCGGAGACTATTAGAAGGAAAGAGGAATGCATCCTGATAGTATCTTTCACAATGTAATTATATGACTAGGGCTTCCTTGTAAAGTAGGCCTCCCAGGCTCTGAAAGGGACTATATAGAGTACAAGTGTGACGTCACAAAAACATAAATTTGGGCTTTGACAATATTTCATTTCCAATTTCGATAGATGATCAAAAGATTCACGCATCACTTTGACGAATCAGTCAATAACAGCCGAGATATGGCCATTTGAATATATAATTTCATATGCAAATCACTGTATTTTCGGCTCAGTTCCAAGCTGAAAATACAGTGATTTGTATGAGGAAATTATATATTCAAACGATCATATCTCAGCTGCTGTTTCACAGATTCTCGACAAATTTGGTGTGTAAACTCCCTTTTTTGATTTGCTATCGAAATTTGGAACCAAACATATGATACAGTGAAATTTAATTGTTATGACATCATCACTTTGGTGCTCTATACTCTGTTTTTTCAAAGAAAACATGAATGAATGAATGAATGAATGAATGAATGAATGAATGAATACAGACATTAATGAGTGAATGAATAAATAAATAAGAAAATGAACAACAACAACAAAAATATAAATATATATATATATATAAGATAAGTAAATTTTATCTCGAAAAAAAGACAGGTCACATGTAATTCTGATTTCTCTTTCTCTAACTTAAATACTGAGCATGTTATCATTCAATCCTGTCAGCTGTTTTGTTGGAAATTGAATGAATACTGAGAAAACTTCACAACTAATTGGAAATAGTTATAAAGTGATTGAACAGACCATAAGAAAACAACACATTTTCAGATATCAAAGAATAGTGGATGAAAGTGAAAAATAAAAATGGGAAAAAAAATTTACAATGCAAATCTGTCTGTGCCACAGACAGAAATATGATTTTTTTAAAAATCAATTTGATTTCTGATTTGCAGTAATACCAAGTTTAGATCAAAATATGGTTTACAGGTGGGTTTATACATTGATATATCCACAAGGTTTGGGGTGGCATAAGTATGTATACACCATTCTGATATGCAACAAAAAAGAAAGATTTTTTTTCAGGGGTACATGCCCCTTGCAACTAATTCCCACTATAGTGTTCGTCTGATTTTCTTTACGGTATATTATCATTTTTTACAGTTCAGGGATGTGTGCCCTCATTAGCATTTTGCTCTGCAAAATTGTATTACATACATGATGTTTCCAATTATGAATCAAATGTAATTTATACAATTTTCCAAAATGAAAGCAAATGCACTTTATTACATTGCTGTTACCATGCCAACCAACATGGCTTCTCTATTGCATGATCACTCTTGATCTAGCGAGAGAGAATGACTTAAAATTCTGGTCCGATAAAATCCACCGAATGCAAGAATGATTGCACTGCATCATTCTCCTCCAACGGCCTACGATATATCCAATCATATTGAATCTTTCAATTAGATACTATATCCTTCTCTTTTATAAAAGATAACCTTGAATTTGATTGAAGTCTAAACCACTATCAAAAATGAACTGTATAGGCATGCAGGGCTTGATACTAACATGCGCCCGGGGCACATGGGCACCCAAAATAAAGGTCCTGGCCCATAAATTTCACCCTTTTTACATGAGGCTCATGCACACAGACTCTTAAAGCCCCACTGCACTACTTGTAGCTACTTGCTCCCTCTATATAGAAAACAATGCCTAAGCGGTGCCCGTTGGTCCCCCGTGGTCCCCCATGATCCTCTTTTTCTTATGTTATAATTAAGAGCTGAGTTGATGAGATAACCACCTGTCAGTGACCATGCTGGGAGGTCTAATCCCTCCTGGCCAAACTAGTGCAGACGGGCTTTAAAGGGAAAATCCGGAGCCCCTTCAAACAAAAGTCAGTGAGGAGCCATGCTATATAGGCTACCGGTATCATGCAGTCATGCAGTATTCTTTCAAAATTTCTTCCCACGATCAACTTGACAAAAATATAGGGGATGATAAATGCATTTCTTGGTCTCTTGCAAACACAACAGCAATTTGCAATGAACAATTGGTTGCAGTTAAAAATCAAAAGATTTCTGTATATTAGTAGTAAAGATAGAAACGAACAAATGAAGGAAAGTTAATAGCTGCCAACATGACCAGACAAAGAGCTAAGTGACGTGCCTTGTTCAAAAGCCAAGGTCACCCCCTAGGGCTTACAAAATGTTTTGTTCCTCATTCTTTCTTTATTTTTCGAAGGACCAACACGTTCTGCTTGGGAGGCATTAGACAAAAATGAGTTTAGACTATAAAAATTCATCATAAAGCTATGTGAGAACTGATTTGTCCTGATTTATGTTTCTTGATAATGTGACATATTAAAGCTTAAATCTAAAAGTATTCAACAAAGGCCCTAAAACCAGTCCACCTCTCATTCTTGAGTTATGAAAAACACACCAAAATTTCAAATTTACACCGGGTATGAATAATATATTTGTTAACTGTACATTATTGAGAGGATAGTACACTAAGGGTGCGTTCAAGCAATTTTTCGAAGCTAGAATCACAAACATGAATCACAAGTCAAAACGCCGATACAAAACACGGTTACTGCGGGAGATCGTTCAAGCGATTTTCCACCAACGATGATTCTCGCTCATTTCAAGCCCACCCAGGAAGAATAGAAATAGGTAGCGATAATATATATAATAGATAATGACGTCATAGAATCATGACTGAGATCTCCATTCGTTCAAGCGAATTTTAGCGACCGTGATTCTGCAGAATTATGATACAAAATGCATCTTTTTCAGCGTTTCATGTTTGTGTTTTTAAACACGTTTATTTTTATGACCAACGAAAAATCGCTTGAACGCAACCGTGTTTTAAACTAAACGTCTTTGAAAACCGTGATTCTAGGGTGAAAAAGTGTCGATTGAATGCACCCATATACGCACAAATATCTCAGGGTGGATTCATCTATTATGTATCTCCTAGAACCCATAAAATTTACTTCCTTAAAGAGTAATTGGCAGTCATTAAACTCCAGCTATTCCCAACACTTTACAGGCCTATAAGCATGTCTATAACAGCAGATCTATTGATAACCTTCATATGTTTGGAGCCAGAAAGACTTTATCTCATATCATTTTACATACTTAGTGCCCTTCTGGCTCCTAACGGACAAATTATGACTTTGAAGAACTTTTAAAGTTAGTACAATATCATAATTTTGAAAACAAAAAGAAGCAAAGTGACGAAATAAATGTATGTTTATCAACAAATGCATTTACAAGAAATTGCTTTGAAGTGATTTTAAAACACCACCTCCCATACAAGTACTTTATCAGCTGATGAGAGCCAGAAGGGCATTAATTAAACCTGATTTCAAAATATGTTAGTGAACGTCCTTCTGGCATAAACCCATGAATTTTCAGTAGGTTAACTGCATAGGGGCAAGGAGAACCAAAGAGCATATAATCTGTGTATAAGTTAACGCCTGACTGGCAAAACTCGATAATTTTTTTTAGAAGGCTATCTACAGTGGCAAGGATAAAGTGGTAGCAAAATATGAAAATACTTCAACGGTCATATTCAACATCTGTTTTCAAAGTATCAATACGAACCTGGTAATCAATACCATGCAGTGTGGGAGGTCTTGATAACTCGATCACAATGGGTGGGGCTTATTTCAATGGAATTATGACGGTTGCTGGAATGGTTTCCTTGTTTGCGAGGTGTAGAAGGGAACTACACCCAAATATCTCATTCTATAGATCTATGACTAATACGTTAAATGCTTTTGTGCATGAAATACATGTATGATAGTGAAGTGATATAGCTGCACGAACACACATGTAACCCTTAAAGATAAAGACCAGTTCTGGTCATGCGATTGCATTGTGAAAGAAACGTTGTGGAATCAATCAGAAAAGGTTGATCATCTAGCATATAAGTATTGGTGTGTACTGCAAGGTTCTGGAATCATCAAAATGATAAGAAATTTGGCCCAGTCTTGGTAAAGTTACAAGCACTGTACACAGAAAGATGTATATGGGACTACGCGACCACGTGCGCGATATCTATTTGGTCCCAATAGATATAATAATTTACCAAATATATCAATCAGTAGGCGGTTTCCCGACTTTCCCGGCAAAATTTGTATCATCACGTATTAGTCAAAACATATTCTTTCACATGATTGGTAAAGAGAGCTTCCATTTCAATTTTTTGAGAGAGGGGCGTTTCCAAAACTGGTCTTTACCTTTAAAGTATGAATAAACTTTTCTTTCTTCTTTCCGTGTAATGAATACATCATGTTGTTTTAATCAAATCATGAAAAGAGGTACCGTAAGAAAAATGTATTCATATTTATAAACAGAGTATGATCTTCTAAAACTGTTGAATGATTTAACACAGATGTGTGATTTGATTTTATCTGTTTGTATATATTTGATTATCATAACTATATAATGTACAATATTTCCGACTGGACAGACTTAAACTTGACATACTCCCCTGTTCATTCCAAATATTCTTACTATGATTTTATTTTTGCTATACATGTAAAAAATAAACATGCAAAAGAATAGGGCAGATACTGAAAATAGAAAATTTACATTTCTATACACAGGTATAGTCAGGTAAAACAAAACCATATACACATTGCAACGCTACATGACACATATTTATGCATTAAATCCTGTGTTTATAAATTTCCATGTCTATTGTTACCAAGAACTCTCTCACCTTTTATAGAAAAAACTGCTTACTCTTTAAATCAATATGAAGTGGGAGGTAATTAAAGTATGCTAATTACTGGGTGTGGCTTGACAGCACTGACAACTTATGGGAAATTAATGCCTGACAAATTCTAAACAAGTTTAAACAATGGGAAAATTTATTTATATCTCTTATTTACAATACTCTTTATAAAAAGTTGCTTGTAAGAATGTGATTTGGTGATGACTATTAGGATATTCTCTCCTATGGTTTATAAATACAGTCAAACCTGCTTTAGTGACCACCTGTCTACAAAGACCACATTTTTTTGTTTCCCTTTACAATGGTTTCTCATTGAAACATGTACTTTTAAAAGGAACCTGTCTACAAAGACCACTTTTTGTATTTCCCTTGTGCAGTCGCTATAGACAGATTTGACTGCCTGCTTCCAATAACCTTTACTGCAAAATGTAATCTGGTGATACTTAGATTTTTGTATTTTGTGCTTCTGGAAATGACTGAGTAGACTGACTCTGTATCAATTAATGCACATTACACATATATGCACAGTGTATATATGTAGCTTAAGGATTTATACAGTTTTACAGGGATTTTAAAAGTCACACGAGTGGAAACCTTGTAGATCTTGACAAGGTTTCTTGGATCGTATCATCGTATGGGGGCGAGAATATAATTGTATGTGATTTAATGACACAAGGTACTCTCGTTTCCATGGAAACACTTGCATCATTCTCTATACAGCTAATATGAAATGTGGAAATTAGAAATTTAGTGTTTCTGAAAAACAACTCAGCACAGAATAAATTTGCAAATTTGGCATTTCAAAGTGCTTTGTATCCAGTGGAAAAGGCACTACCGGTATATAAATTGTGATTTTTTTAAAAAATTTTTTTAAACACACCTAATTTTTCTCTTCCAAAAATCTATGATTATCATATAATGCTTTAAATTTGATGTTACTTTCTGAAAAGGGGAGAAAAGGGGAGGTGTCTTTTTGCAATATCATGTGAAAATGATAATAAGTCCCCTTTCTTTCGTGAGCATGAACGATCCCATAAACTTGAACATGCCAATTCCATCCTACGCATAATGATTTCATTAACTCTCCTTTTATCAAAACATCTTTCACACCGCTTGCATGGTGGGTGATACATTCACATCCAGCCCCCACAGCACATACTTCGGACAATAATTCACATCTTTCCACATTAACGAGTCTAGCTTTTATCAAGCATCCAATTATATTTTCACAATTATGTGGCTGCAGTGCTGCTCAATGATGTGGAACTACTTCCTACCAATTTGAAAAGGAAAAAACCACAAATTACAAATTGATATGCAAGCAAAGGGAGGCCTTTGCTCATAAATTTAATTTGAAAATGGCCAAATGGTACTGGTTTCTGCATCTTCCCATTAATTATCATAGAAATAACTCATAACAGTGAATAGTTCTTAGTTAAATGAAACCCCTTTTGGGGAATTTATTTCAAATAAAAATACTGAAAATGAAAAGTGGGCTCATTCTTTACCTTAAATAAAACATATCAATTTCCATCTCTGTTCCTTTTTTCTAAGGCAGTGAGCAGATGAATCCTAGATAAGTAATAGACTAAAGGCCATTATAATGTGAAATTTGAAAAAAGAAATACAAAAGAATGAGGAAAGACTAGTCTAAAGGCGGATATTTTGGTAACTTTAACATGACTTGAACATAATAAGCTTAACCACTAAATAGCTATAAACAACCCTTTCCAATCCAGAATACAAATAATCCTCTTAAAAAGAACAGTTGAGCAAATATAAACATACATGTACAAACAAATCATGCTATCTAAATCATTCTTAACAAATAACAAACAAATGGGCCATTTGAGAAAAGATGTCTTTTTCGTACATTCACATTCAATATTCAAATATCAACATAGTTACTGATGATGGCTTGTCAGGTGTTCCTGTAGATTATAGGAAGAGATAGCATCATCATAATTTTAGATGATGCATTTGAACTCATCTCTAGTTGGAAGTACATGTATATACTGCTAGATATAGATCTCTGAGATTG
This sequence comes from Mesocentrotus franciscanus, assembly GCA_037976565.1. Taxonomy (NCBI): domain Eukaryota; kingdom Metazoa; phylum Echinodermata; class Echinoidea; order Camarodonta; family Strongylocentrotidae; genus Mesocentrotus; species Mesocentrotus franciscanus. Next base: position 7,667,102 of record CP137685.1, read on the forward strand.
ACTTTCACACCATTTCAAGCTGGGTTGATAGAAGAATTAGGTTATCTCTTTAAAATGATACCCCGTAACTAAGTTACTGGTGAATAATTCCATTACAGATTACAGATATGCTTATATACGTGGTGCACAAAAATGAAACAGAAGAAGGTTCTGTGTCTTTGAGCAAATATAAGGCTAAAATGTTGGATAAATTTATTCAGCTAAATCGGCACACAGCTTTTTTCATCTCTTCTCTGAAGTCTTGGGGGGGGGGGTCTTTTACCCAAAAGGAAGCCTTTCTAAAATATAACATTAAACAAATCAAAGTCTAAAATAGAAACTTTAACATTTGTATTCAGTGAAGAATACAAGTGTAGATGAAGTTTAATATGTTAGAAACATTATAAATACTTTGCCAATTTCTATTCAATGGGGATATGAATTTTAAAATGGCATACTTTGTGTAGTTCAATTGTTGATGGTGAATTACCAGAGTCCAAAAAAGTTGGTTCAAATGCCAAGGGCAATTCACTTCCTACAATATCAATGCCAACATATCTTGTAAAACAAGGCAAAGTATTCTCTTTTTAAATTTTCATCATTTCTATGAGAACACTGTTAAATTTGTTAAATTGTTAATTGTTAATTTTTTTACAGATTTACGTTTTTTGTCTAATGTTGCTAAAAAAAAAAGTTAAGGAAATGACGTGATCAATATAAATACACAAGAACATCCTCCTCAATGAAAAATCTGGTATGAGGAATGAAGCTTCTATAGCTCTTTAGTGGTTGGGCTTTAATTGAGCAAAGAAAGCATTAGCATGTAAATACAGAACCCATTCAGCTGGCAATTACATACAGCCACACTCAGTCGTTGTGTACATACAAACATCCTTTGTGTCAATCAATAATGTGCAGTTCTGCTACGGTACGGTTGAGATGCAATGTTTGGTATACACTTCTAAACCAGCCTAGCAATTGATGTCAGAAAATTCAACCCATCTCTTTCAGTTGTCTGGTTTATGTTATGGTTTGACACACAATTTATGCCCGTCTTTTGAAGACACAGGAATAAAACATTACTGTGAAATTTGATCCTACTGCAGATTTTGTTCTCTGTATGAATGGAACACAGGATTACAACTATAAAACATAGAATTTTTAATATGAAAATACAGCCTCACAGCTCACTAGTACAGTGATGTCATATTTTGTGTAACCTTGAATTACCACTAATTAATTTGACAGCTATTACAAAATTAATGTCACTGGATTGCATAAATTGGATATAATTCATTAAATTACCAGACTAATTACAATGACATAAATTGTCACAACTGTCGTAGTATTGATATTTTCCCCCATTTCTTCTATGTAATAGAAGCGTGCCATTTCAGGATAAAGGTTCTGGGTAACAGGAATATTAGTCATAGATGATGTCCATGTCCATCTAAATGTCTTTCAAAAGATATTTGGCTCCTAATATTATTCATGCTCTTTGAAATAATTTATAAACCTCAATGAAAATATCTCATTTTCCATTGACTCTATCAGATTTAAGCAAAACATACTTCCTTCTCCTTTTGAAGCAAGAAGTGCCAAAAAAGTCCCCTAAACAATTAATTTCTTGAGCTCAAATTGAAAGCCCCCTTTAGCTACAATTAAGGCATGCTGCACCCACTTTGATTTTCATTCCTTTTAATAGAAATCAATGAAAAACCCACAGAATGGGTCGGTGTTTTTGTGATGGATTGAAGGGAGCACAATGATTGTGATAAGGGTTCACAGCCCCCTAGGCCATGAATATCCCTCCCCATTCAGATGAGCTAAATTTCTCATACAGCAATACAACCACTGCACAGCTATGAGATAAGTAATTAATTTTAACTTCTCTGAAAGTTGTATAATTTTTTTTTCACCAGTGGGTTGTTTCACAAAGACTAAGATCAACTTAAGTTGGACTTGAACTATGACAGGCGATTTATGCCCTTAAAAAGTATTGAACCAGATGTAAAATTAGAGGGGAAAAACCTTAGAAATTATGATCTTTAAATAATGTTTTTTCCTTCAATAATAAAGTATCAACAAATGTGAATTCTGTAGATGTGTGATGTCCCTTGAGAGACCAATGGTGAGAGCAACCAGTGGCATGAATGGCCTGCCATAGTTTAAGTCCAACTTAAGTCAATCTTAGACTTTGTGAAACACCACCGAGGTGAGATATGAGCAGTGCTTCAAATGGAACCTTGATAACGAACCAGGATCTATTATCTATGCAATCATACCGAAAGAAAATTGCATAACTGGGTGGGAATTATCGTGGGTGTGCGCCGAGACTACCAGACATCTGTAATTTTGTGAGCTCGAGGAATGTTCATGACTTAAAGCTAAAACTAAACATGTGGCATAAGTTAATGACACACTGCACACCCCTTTTGCTATACAGTAATACATGTACATTAAACAACATTTTCTTTCCAAGTTTCCATGAATTTTGTACAAATAATATCCCCTTGTGTGAATGCCCCTCATATATATCAAAGCTGGATGTAAAATAGAGGTCTGAAGGCTAAGAAAGGATGACGACCTCAGATGAAATCAATATCTTAGGGTAATTTGATGAGTAAGATGTCCTCCAGACATATAGACATTTTTGTTTTTTTAATTAAAAACAGCAGCCAAGGGTATATTCATGCATTCAGTGTTGTGATGAGGATTTGTATGTGCTCTAGAATCTATACAACTATGGGCTTACCAATAAGGAATATTATTTTATAACACATTATGTAGTATGTGGCATGCATTAATACATTTTATCTATATGGGTAACTGCAACTTGGTAAACATGGCAACATGGTTTTTATTTTTAAAAATGAAATAATTTTCCCCCAAGGTGTGCTGCAGACAATTTTATTATTCATGAATGGTATGCATCATTCCTGGGGGAATATATACATGTACACATACCAAAAAAACTTTCCATGATCTGCCCCTATTAACCTCCATTCCCCAATTTTATCTACAGGGGTTTATGTACAATATCTGTTTGAACCCCACAAAGACCCTTACTCCCCTGTGACATTTTACAGCACCTGCAGCACTTTCGGTTTTTCAATTTCCAACATCAAATATTTGCTAAGCTGAGCCCTGCTTGGATACAACTCATATGAGTAATTCAAATTACTTATATGAGAAGTGATATGTGGATAAAAGCAAATGCATTGATCCACACATCGGCATATCCTTGACAAAATTTAGAGAAAAAAATTAGGTATAAAATAAATCCAACATGTTTTAAATGGACTGATAGATCTTATATCGTACCTGTAAAGTAGGCCTACATTCGAATCATACTTTTAGATACTATTTAATTACATGATATCACTTTCATGCCAAAAGAATGTCAACATTTATTCTACATTTTACACATTGAGCATTTCATTCTTTAAGATGCCCAAATTGTCATATTGCCAGATACTGGTAATATCTACAAACAAATGATTGGGATTATTATGGAAGTTATTATAAAGATATTTCAACCCTAACCCTAACCATAACCATAACCTTGCTCAAATTATTTATAAAATAATATATCAAATATATTGATGAAGAAATATTCAGATTATAAAATTTTCCAAAATACAGTAAACATTGATTTAAAATACATAATGACATTATGTTTTTGCAAAGCAATAAAGGCCAAACCTATATATGAATACTCAAATATAAAGAAAATAATTCAATTGTAAAGTGAATATATACACTGTACATCCAGGATGACTATACCACAACGGAGCAGAGAAAAAATTATAACAATGCCTTTCGAACACTGTTGACATAAATTGTTTGATGTCTCAATCAGCATTTGAAAACCATAAATTATTGACCAAACAAATTAGATATCCACCATACTGCCATGACCACAAAAGACGGTCTCTAAAGGAAGCTGAATATTCACTGACCGTAAGACATGGATGGACATCTGCCCTAAGCTTGAGTTGCTATGGGAACCCTTCCCATCGACAAAGGGAGAAGCCATAGCATGGATTGGACAGACTAGTCTACAGCATCAGGCACTGTTTTGTTTGTATTTGAGTATTTTTTCACTAAAACTTTGTTGCTTCCTTAAGCATATCAATATACATACATACTGTACATACCAGTCACTGCTATTAAAGCAAGAAGTATCATTTAAGCCAAACATTTGTCAGCTTGTGGTACATAATTATTAATTAGAAACAGGACTGAAAATTGCAAAGCATCGTTCATTTGTAACACAGTTGTTAATTCAAATGAACGCAGTCTTGAATTTGAAGATACTTAATATGACGTGAAATACTGAATTTTGCAAGATGCATCATTCAACTCGATATAGTGATAACATTTGAAAACTACCAACTGTTCTTGTTTACATACACGCACAGCAATTAATGTAAACTGCCATGTGATGATTGTGTGTGTTTAATCATGTATGTGTCCCATAAAGAGTAAGCTTTCCCTACAAATATTAAATCTCACTGTTGATAACATCAATGGTAAACACATTTTATTACAGAAAATATTGAAATGACAATAATCTTGATCTCATCCATTAAAGATGTAACTAAATATAAGATACCTTCAATCAGTTGTCTGCAGTTGGCTTGCTGTTAGGTTAGACTAGATAAGTACCCTGCGTTTGTTTTATACCCACACACGAATAATTCTTCCCCACGAACTGCCATTTGCCTGCCCTGAAAAGAGCAACGGTAAAATTTGGCACAAAGAGGCTCTGCAATTAAATGGTTTTGTAGTGTGATATTAGCTCCACAGTCAGCTGGTAGATGGGATTTCTATAGTACTTATAACAATGACGTGTGGTAGTCCCAAACAAGGAGATGGATTAACATTTAATGCACTCCCATTTGGAGGACAGGTTCTGTCAAAATGACTGATAACACTACTTACTTGATGGACCGTGCCTCATTTATTTTGATCGTGTGTGATATAGCTATTGAACACAGATACTCTAAAGATAACTAATGCATATTCAGTTCAATATCCCCTAACATTAGTTTCTCAAATAGACTCACTTGACAGTTTTTGCTCAAAAGTTATAACTGATTCTTATTAATATAATAGGGTTTTTTTGGTAAACATTGTAAATTGTAAATAAGGTTTGTTCAAAATTTGTTCTTTAAAACAATTGTAAATATGCCTGACTTTCAACTACTTGTTACTATTTTTTCCTTTTTTAACACTAATTGATTTTGTTAATTCCAGTTACCATATAAACACAAGTGCAAGGTGCAGAGAAGAACAGTATTCTTTATTGAACGTATATCCTGTATTTTTAATAAAGAGACAAGTAGATAAATAATAAACAGGTGCATATTGAGCTATTTGTTGCATAATGTCACATACATTTTGGTAATAATGTTGTAGTTCTTAAGCACACCAGGAGCTCTTGCAGTGCAGTAGAATATATTTCCACGGTGCCTGCGCATAATAAATTTATATTATTATTCATTACTATAATCAATAAATGTTCAACTCTAGATGGAAGATGGACTGAATTCATCTGGCTTCTGCACATGCTTAATTTCATGAAATATCACATCCTGTCTTTGATGCGGAAATGTCAAAAGGCTTTGGTTCATCTCTCTCTACGTGCCCGGACAATGGAAAGAGCAATTTTACAGGAAACCGTGGTGCAATTCAATTGGTGAATAAATAACAATCAAATTCTGCACTGAATTACTTGGAAAACTGATGCAAGTCGAGCGTTATAATCAACTCAAATATACCTCACGGAGCCCGATAATGATTCTAATAACATCACTAGATGAGATAATCTGCTCTATTCTCGTCTCTATAAACAGCAGTGGAGACAGCCCGATAGAGGAACTTGTTGAATATTTACATGAACAGATATAACTGATTAGAAAAGAATTAGACCGGATCATTTTGGCGATGCAGTCATCCATCTGATGATGAGAACCACTTAAAAGTACTTTACCCTCTACAGGTTTATAATTTAAATATACACATGCAGAAATTCGGATAACAGCGTACATGTAGATATGATCCCCTGACGAGGGCACAGCAGAGGGGGCTACAATGTATTCATGCATTTTTAAATGGCAATCCATTAATGCGCTGTACTCCATTCTAAATTCTGCTTTCAGAGGAGAGCTTCCAATCTGATTGCTGACTTAGTCCTACACAGCCGGTAAACTGGATTTACATTGTATTGAGTTTTTTTCTCTGACTGTGATGAAGTAATTAAAAATGTTTTGTGGGCATGCAATCCAATTTGACAAAAACTGATTAATTATACAGAATGAAATCAAAACTACAATGTTTTATTAATTGAATAAAAAATATTATATAAATGTTACAGATACAAGAATGAGAAACTGAGTGCATACTGCAATCATGAAATATTTGTGCAATTTTCTTTGTTATCTCTTTTCCAAATAAATACAATATCTATATTTATGGCAAATGTTACAGAATAATTCTATAGTATCTCTCATCAGGTACAATTTAACCAAATCTTTATCCCGATCTTTCTTCTTTATCTAATTAGTTACATTAACTTTGAGTTTAAACTCAGAATTTGAAACTGAAGCAGGCGAAGTGAGGTATATGATGGAATTCAAGTTCTATACTCAGAATTTGAAACTGAAGCAGGCGAAGTGAGGTATGATGGAATTCAAGTTCTATATTCAGAATTTGAAACTGAAGCAGGCGAAGTGAGGTATATGATGGAATTCAAGTTCTATATTCAGAATTTGAAACTGAAGTAGGCGAAGTGAGGTATGATGGAATTCAAGTTCTATACTTCAGTTAATTGAGAGTACTGTACACATAGTCAGAAGTTCAATATTTGTCTTTATTTTGGTTTTGATTAAAAATTCTTGATGAAAGAATATTATCTCCAGGTGCATTGAATACATTTTTTATTCTATACATTGAAATCTTTATGAAAACCAGAGTAAAGTTCATTGAATCAATATATTCTGAAGAAACAAAGATCACTATTTGTGCCTCTCTATATTGTTTACATTTTCTTTGTGCCTAGATGAAAACTGAAACCACTTCTTATTAAAACCAGAATGCATTGCATTACATATTTCACTTAATTTCAATGTGGCTTGAAACGAATCTGCATAATTACAAGTTTGAGGATAAACAGGACAGGCGCCTATGGTTGACAGCCTGGTATACAGAACACTACTGGACAAACAGTGTTGCCATAGAAACATTTTGCATCAATATGCAGTTCTAGAGAGAGAAAGAGAGAAAGAGCAAGAGAGTGCAAGCAAACAAAATGAGTTTGATGGCATCGGTTTCAGATTCGTTTGTAGTGTACTCTGACTCATCAACCTGATTATGCATAAGATGATGACGATGAAAAGATAAACCACAACGAGGAAATAATAATATATTTGAGGTTATTTCCATTTAAGTTGGATGCATATATCGGAGGTGAAATGCAAGTCACAACTTCATATGCATTTACTGTTTTGTTGTTTTAATCATCCTTTTGTTTGTGTGAGAAATTGTTGCACAATATGAGAGTAAGAGAGAAAGAGGGGAGACAGGGAAAGAGAGAGATAGAGAGTACAGATATCAAAAAGGAGGGAGAGAGAGAGAGATTGGAATTAGGGGCAACAGGAGGGAGAGAGAGACACGAAGAGAGAGAGAGAGAGAGAGAGAGAGAAGGAATGAGGGGGAGGGAGGGGAGAGAGAGAGAGAGTGGAGGAGTGGAGGAGTGAGGGAGAGGGAGAGAGAGAGAGAGAGATTGGAATTAGGTGCAACAGAAAGGAGAGAGACAGAGAGACAGAGAGAGAGAAGGAATGAGGGGAATGAGGGAAGGGAGGGGGATAGAGAGGGAGTGAGGGAGAGATGGAGAGATGGAGAGAGAGAGAGAGAGGGAGAGAGCGAGAGAGAGAGAGTCTACAAAAGAAAGAGATTATATGATTTTACTTCTAATTACAATCCCTTCTGTTAAAGATTTAGAAAAGACAATACAGACAATATAAAATCCCAAATGAGCTACATTCAACAAGTCCACATCTTACAAAGATAATTTTATAAAACATCATCTATGAGAGCCAAAAGGGCATTGATGTGTGATTTAATGCCCTCTAACTCTCAGCAGATAAATGTACACATAAAATCATCTCATAAATGGTAAGCAGTGAGGGAACAAGGTCCATATTAAAGTACCTCTTGATAATGAATGAAAGTGTGAAATAATGATTATTATTTATTAATGATAAATCCAAGTGGTATTGGTCTAATACATGTCCGAATCTAATAATAACAATAATAATACTCAGTTTTTATATAGCGCTTATTACAATCACTAAGCGCTTCCAAACTTGGGAGATTATTATCCCGGCTTTAGCTGAAGACACTTAAACTGTAAATTGCTTTCCACGATACTTATACTAGGAAATTTTGCAGTATATGGATGTATCTACTTTGCATCCCATCCAGAAAAAAACCCAATCAAATAAGAAGGAGAGGTGGAAAAATGAAAAATAGGAAGCTGAAAATGTACTTTGCAATATCTTGCATATATAACACAACAACACAAACAGAGAAATGGGTGTTTTTGTACTCAAAATGCAGCATATTATCATAATCCTAACCCATTCTAATTCTACTGGTAATGGCTTTATACAGAGACAGGAAGTAGGACTGTGTACTATTGATTTTGTGTTGATTGCACAGTCAAGGCCATATGACGATTTAAAATGGCCCCCAATTAATAATTCCACATCAGAATAGCTAATACAGGTTCACGAAGTGACACTAAAAGCCAAACTCTTTGCACTGCATCTCATTACCGTGCATCCTACACACATTCACTTCTCTCAATGGTCAAATTCTAGATGTGCATTATTAATGTCTGCAATTGCAGTATGTATGGCACTTGCATGTTTGTCTGTCGAGCGACAGAAGGGCATTAACTCATGAAATTTAACACAGTATTTATGCCCTTTTGTCTCTTCACAGATGACATGCCAATTTTGTTGAATAATTAATTTACAATGCATGAATGTCTTTTCCCAGTGAACTGATATCTTTACAAATGTACATGACATGAAGGCATTCAAGTGCTAGCTGTAATTATACATGTACACGTCATGTTATCTTTAGTGCTATATTTGGGGATTTCAGGTTTGATAGCAAATGGAAAAAGAACAGAAAATGTCTGATTGCATTTTGAATACTTGATACAGTTTAACTTTAGAATATAGAAATATTGTTACAGTACATGACTGCAATTATTTTAATGCCAATACTTTGTCTCATATTCATTTCTGTTTTCTGCTGGTATATTTACAATCTAAACGTACATATAAAGTTCAAATAAAGCAGAATGTGTATAATTATCTTATTTTAAGTTTTATTAATATAAAGCCTGTAGTGCAACATAGTACTTATTTGAACACAAAATATTACATGTCATTCCTTTGTTAATGTAACTACATGTATGTAATGTGCTTTCTAACTAATAATTGCACCTTATATATATATATATGACAAGTGCTACAATTTAATAAGTAAATCAGTTAAAAGTACACTTGTGTAATTTCACAAGATACAGTTTAACTGTACTCTCTCAGTATAACATACCGGGTATGTCATATTTTGGTAAACCAATGGTACAATATGTATGTAAAATAAAAAAATATAGCCATCCCATTGCAATATTTTCACGGGGAATGGAGTTTTTTAAATACAGAGAATTCATATCATACACAAAATTGAGTGGAAAGAAGCTGCATTTAGCCATCAAGTAAAACTATGCTTTGTAACTTGATTTGGTACGTGTTTTGCTAGGCATGGGATCAACTTTTTAAATCAAAGCATCACAATCCCATTGAAATATTTTACAAGGAATGGGATAGAAAAGAAATAGAGAGAATTTTAATCATACAAAATTAAATGGAAAAATAATAATAATAATATTCAGCTTTTAAATAGCGCTTAATACATCTCGGACGTCTCTAAGCGCTTTACAGATATACTATTACCCCGGCCATTGGATTCAGTGCTTGCCCGCACACACTGTATGCACAATTCCACTCCCTGGGGAGCATTCCAGCCAGGCGTTACTTGACGCTCAAAAACTGTTTGACCAACAATGATGGTCGCATCCTACCGGGTACCCATTTTTAAATCCTTGGTGGAGAGTAGCAAGTGTAGGTTAATATCTTGCCAAAGGATATTAGTGCTGTGTCGGGATTCGAACCCTCGACCTTCGCATTTCCAGTCAAGCGCCTTAAAACACTCGACCACGACACTCCCAGAAGCTGCATTTAGCCATCAAGTAAAAATTGGGTAAGCATTTTGCTAGGCATGTGATCAACTCAAAAACAAATTCAGTGTATTGAAGATTGAAGCTGCATCTAGCCATCAAGTCAAAACCTTTTTGTAACTTGATTGGGTACGTGTTTTGCGAGACATGTGATCAACTGTTAATTGCATCTCATTTCCCATTGCAATATTTTACAAGGAAGGGGATAGAAAAGAAATGCAGAGAATTTTTATCACACAAAAACAAATTCAGTGGATTGAAGATTGAAGCTGCATCTAGCCATCATGTCAAAACCTTTTGGTAACTTGAATGGGTACGGGATTTGCTAGGCATGTTATCAAATTTAATTGCCTCTCATTTCCTCAAGTCAACTCATGAAAAATATTCATCCAGAAATAGTAGACTGACGGATCGCGATATATGGAGGATTATTCATCATTGACTAAATACAATACCTCCATTGTAGCCTCATCCTCCTCTAAATTCTCCAAAGCCTTGCTAAATGGATTTTAGAAATTATACACGTATGCCAGCTTAATTCACCAATTTAGAGAAACAATAACGTATGAATTTAATTGATTCATGCAGCACTAGTTTCAGTGATGATTCTGGTTTTACCCCCCAATCTCCCATTTTAAAGCATTTTTTTTTTCAAGATTGGTTGAATGATTTTTGTATCATCTTCTACTCTTCTACAAATTCTGCTTGATTGGTTCATTTCTACTCCCCTTCCTCTTTTTCTCCTTTTTTCCTGTTTCATGACAACAATGCTAAATAGCTGCAGTTTTGTCAATATTTAAAAAATACAATGATGCAACGCTAAAGATTATTTAAATGGTCATTCTTGAGATAAGCCAGGGAAGCTTTCCTCTTAAACACAAGATTCTTTTGATTTTCACTTTTCCACAGCTATTTTAAAAGTTCCAAAAAATGAATCTTTTGTGAGCTGAGGAAATTGATTTGAGCTCAAAATTGCTTTCAGCTCGATGGGATTTTTTTATATTTACAGATTTTTAAAATATAACATGCCTTATTAGATCAGCCTAATCCTTGTGCTTCATATTCCATTCAATGATTTGTTAACACCCCCTAACCTGGGAATATTCACACCAAGAAGAGAAGGGTCGGCGTGGCAATACAAGTAATCTACGTCATACAGATGTGAGAAATGGCATAATAACAAGAACTGGGAAACAGGGGGTGTATTGGTCAGATGTAAACATGATTCTATCTTTCTATCAAGGTATCTTCTCCCATATCTCAGAGGTAGATGGCAACAATTTTCCACACATCTCTGTTCTCTGCCATTTTGGGTAAACTCTTGCAGTGTCATTCCACTCCATGTCCCAATGTTCCCCTCCCGGTTAGTTCTTGGTTTCCCTCTTGGTCTAGTACCTTCTACTTTTCCTTCAACAAATCTTTCTCTGATGTACATGTATTTAAATGTGGCCAAAGTATTTCACCTTTTTTTCTTTAACCATTTTTTACGGGATATTTTGTTTACGTCCTGCCATATGCAGTATTTTTATGTTAGTTTTCATGATTATGATAGATATAATGATACACTCATTGCTGAAGGGTACTAGTATGTAAATGTAGACCTACACACCATGCCTTCATATCAATTTTGCTTTAAAGCTAAAGACAAATTCAATATTGAACTGATCAACCCTCCTCGGATGAATTGAATGGGATTTATTGATTCATCTGTCATTATAAAAGAAATTCTTCTTCCATAAGTTTAAGAATAACTAAGAACATTTCACAGCAGAATTGAGTGTACAAATATACATAATAAGATTCAAAGGGGGTAGTTAGCTGCCCCTAATTTGCCCAAATCTATATACCTCTTCCCCAAATTTTAAGCAGCAGCTGGCAGGGCTGGAACTCCCAGAAAGTTTGAGGCATGTGCCACCTCCATAGAATCAATACATCTAGGGTGTAGTGGTTGAATAGTTCAATGTCGCTGAAAGCGCACTTAAAAGCCTTTTGTCTCCTTATGGATTATTCTTTGTGATGGTTGGACGCACATGACAGATGCTTTCAAATGAAAAACTAGGTCTGAAGTGAGAACCTACATAAAAAACTGTTGCTGAAAACAAGTGATCTGATTGGTGGGGTTATGCTATATATGCTAATGAGATTGATTTATCACATGACAGCAAGGAAAACATTAGAACTAGATATTTTTTAAATGTATTTGCTGTTACTGATGTAGGCAAATTTATTTTTCATTTATTTATTTAATTTCCAGGTACATGTCAGTATAAACAAAATAGAAATGACAACACAGAGCACATAACATGAAAGAGTAACAAGAAAGTGAAAATGCCACCAGCGGACGCCCGAGGATTAATTACCTACGTGTAAAAGAATTTCCATTCTGTCATGAGGTTCGATCTCCACATCCACTGGTGTTACATAACGTAAGTAACGGTAAAGTAACATAACAGAATTCAAGTACATCCATCAAGCATAATTAACTAAATAGAAAGATTGCATGTATGTTGAACTTTATGCCTGGTGGCATGAAGAAAATAACAATCATGTACGGCATGTACAGTACGTACGTGAACAAACACAAAGCGCAACAACAATATCTTGGTCTAAATGGAAAAAATATACATTATTGCCATTTAATGTTGATGGAATTATTCATATTTGCAGTGAACCCAATAGTAATCTCTTTTAATAGTAACTCTCTAATTCTTTGTCTAATTTTCCTGCTTTTATAATAGAAACAACTTATTTGGGGGACTAGACTGCCTTTCAAGGCTCTTGATTTAAAAGCTTTAGGATGTTAAGTTTCAGTGTTCTGTAAGGGAAGTTTCTTTCTAATTTTTTTTACACCATTGCTAATAATATCAAATTCACAATAAATGTCAAATTGGCAATCACTGGGGGGGGGGTAATTCATATGGTGATAACACTGCTGTCGATTTTGTTGTTGCTGTAGTTATTGTTGTTGTAATCATTATTATAATTATCATTATGATTATGATTATCATTATTATTATCGTTATATATCATCATTACCATTATATCATTATTATCACTATCATTATTATCAATATCATTATATTAACTTTATTTCATTATCATCACCTGCCTGTGCCTGGGAGGGGAAATGTGAACTGAATCACTGTAACCCTCAGGTCTTTCTCCCTGTATAAATAAATGGGATAAATAAATGGGATGTGCAGGGTACGCCAGCTAGGGTCCCCCCCCAACCCTTCCTACTCTTTAACAAGGAATGCAGTAGTATTTAAAGCGTGTCTGCACTACTTGTAGCTACTTGCGCCCTCTATGTAGAAAACAATGCCTATAACTATAAGCAGTACCCGTTGCATGGTTCCCCATCGGATTCCCTTTTTCTTATGTTAATTGAGAGCTGATTTGATGAGATAACCATGCACCTGTCAGTGACCATGCATGGAGGTCTAATCCCTCCTGGCCGAACCAGTGCAGATGGGCTTTAAGGTATAGTCTGCCTCCATTAAACCTCCTATCCTGGGGATTTTGGATAGCTCAACAAAATTTTGTCTGTCATAATATAATGTAATAGAACATGAAAAAGCTCATTCAGAAACATATTTCATTAGGTCTATAACTATGTCAACAGAAAATAAATCTGTCTGCTTGGAGTTTTTAACATACCGGGCCGGTACTCTTTTTTTGTCGCTTGACAGAGCTAGGAATTCAATGAATTAAGCCAGACAGTCTCAGCAGAACATATCCAAACTTCTGAAGGAAATAAACTGAGCTAGTCAATAACACCTTGATTTTAATTTTCAGTTTGAATTTTTATGAATCTTTCCAGTTATGAACCTCTGTAACTGGATCAATTACCGAATTTCAAACCTGGGAAGAAGAACAGAGCGCAATATTTGCTGCATACCGCGTCCCATCACGGCATCAGTAGGACGCTGGCCTCACGACTCCGGACTCCGGAGCGCAGGCCGACCAATTAATGCTAGCTGCTGCAATTGCCATATCTAAGCACCATTCAAACGTCCAAAAAAAATCCATAGGAGAAGTTCAATTTAACGAAATTTAACTCACCGATTGTCTGCACTTTTTCATCTGTCGAAGTTTTCCCTTTCTTCTGTCACAGGCACAGTTTTTTTTCCAGATGAAGTAGTAATAGTAGTAGTAAAGTGTCTCCTTTAATGGAACGCAGTACCAGTAGCACAAACATAAAGTAAATTTGACTCCACGAGTAGACCCCCGACTGTAGCAGACTACATGAACAGCATTATTGAGTGCAGTTGGCAGATCGAGTGCAATCTGAAGAGGACTTCGCTTGGCTCACAAGAGGGCGCAGCACAGTTCAGTGGGCCATAGAGCCATTGATTTGGAGAAGTTTGGCTTGAGTTGGGCACAATAGGTCGGCACAATATGGCAAATATACTGCTTTGTTGGTCAAGCACAAACAATACGCCATGTTGTGACCAAGTGGACTCTGTGTATAGATGACGGCCCTACCAGCAGGCACGTAGCCACGGGGGGTAGTCTGCAAGCACAGACCCTAATTTGACACTTTATCAAAAAAATCATTGTGTCTTGAGAAGCCTAGCCCAGCTACCTACTGGTTGTGTCAGGAGCAGCTATACTACATGGCCTATGGTAGTCTTATAGTGCAGACTCTCTTTTACGACTGACCAGGGTTTGTGCCTGCAAACTAGGGGGGGGGGCCAACATGTCCAAGATCAGACACCCCGCCTCTTAGATCCCTCCCTCCCCGATCAATTACATGTATGTGCCCCACATCAAACTCTGGCTACGGCCCTGTCTACCAGGGCCAAACCACAGTGCGCCAACTAAAACAAAAAAAAAGGAATTTGTTGATTGTGTTTTTTTCTTTCTTAATATCCTGTTGGATGATATTACTTACTTCTTATAAATAATTCTCTTTGGAATTGAAACTGAAAAGAAATTTGTTTTTAAAGCTTTTCGTCTGAAGTCACTAAGCCACTAAATGCATGGTTTCACATTCCGGAAAAAAAGTATTATTCTGCCGTTGCTCATGGTTATTCCTGAATGATAAATTTTAACAATGTCAATGAGTTCGAATCCAAAAGATTACTGGTATGCAGCGGCAGAAATTTTGGCTTAAGATATTGCAAACTTGAACATGGGGATAAATTGGCTTTAAAACAAACAAACAAATGCAGCCGAATTTGGTATCAGCATAAAAATTAGACCTTAGGAAATTTGTTTCTCTAATTTTTACTAAGCTGAAATCGGGAGCAAGGCAACATTTTCCTTGTATCAATAATAATAAAAACGTTTACATGTTTTGACAAGTTTATCACAAAATAAATTATGAATAATTATTAGCTTTCGGATAAGATGACTGACAGATATTACGGTTAAATTAGATATTAGGAATAACTATAAGCAACATCAGAGTACGATTTCGATGGATTTTATATATTTCTACGTAAAACTATATAAAAGACTCATTTTTCATATTTTGTTAACGTTCTATTGAAATCTTTCTCTACTAAAACCAAGTACCAAATCATATCGGAGAATGTCTTCACATCTGGGGGGGGGGTCTTGTTTTAGCGTCCTACCTACTGTTATTAAGGAATCATAACTAACGTATATCATGGTAATAAAATACATACGTCGAAATGTTTTTACCTATATAACAAATAAAAGAATTTAACAGGTAGGTATGGGGTTGTTGCATTATTTGAATGTGGTCTGCTTTTGGGGGGTGCATGGGGATATATATATAATAGAGCCTGAACAATGTTTTGTATGTTGTAGTTACATATTGTAAATGATTTATTTGTAATGCTCTTTCTCTCGTTTGTTTTATCATCATACCTCGGTAGAACAGCTGTGTTGTAATGGCACAGCTGAGCAGGGCGATCCTTCCGAAATTATTTGTCATGTTATAATGTATATTTATTTATATGTTCTATATTTGGTTAATCAAATCAAATGTTATCTATTTTCTTTCAGTCTTCCTTCTGTTTGTTTTCTTTTTCTTTCTTGACTTTCTTTTCTTTTTCTTTTTTGAAAATTCTTTTATTTTGTTTTTACCGATTTTCTTTTCTTTCTTTTTTCTTTCTTCTTCTTCTTCTTCTTCTTCTTCTTCTTCTTCTTCTTCTTCTTCTTCTTCTTCTTCTTCTTCTTCTTCTTCTTCTTCTTCTTCTTCTTCCCCTTCCCCTTCTTCTCCTTCTCCTACTTCTCCTCTTCTTCTCCTTATTCTTAGACTTTGATTGCTTCTCGGTGCTGCGGCATAATTCGGTCTATCCCCCAAGGAACGTTGATCCCAAATATAAATAATAACAACAATTATGGTGATGATATAAATTGACCCCTCTCTTTTAAATTTAAATTTATTTAACATAATAATAAAAGATATTTAACATTATAATAAAAGAGAGGGGCCAATTTATATTACGAAAAGACAATTTAGTTAGTGATAATAGTCAAAATTGTCATTATGGTGATGATATTAATTGACCCCTCTGCTTTTATTATTATGTTAAATATCTTAACATAATAAGGCCATTAAAAAAAAAACATGTTTAGCGTCCTGCCTTTTTGAAAAATAGGAAGGAGGAGGCCCTTTTTTTCTTCAAAATGGCCGCTCGGTACATTTTCCCTGACGTCTAGGCCATTTTGCAAGATGGCCGCCAGCATTTACGTTTTTTTGTTTTTTTAATTCATTAAAAGATCATTCATTAGCACTGTTTAGCAGTTTGTTTTTCGTGTGTTTTCATCTGAAAAAAAAAAGCAGGCGGCCTCAAAAAAGGAAGCGGGCGCCTGCGGCGCAGCTAAACATGATTTTTTTTTTTAATGGCCTAATAAAAGATAAAGGTCAATGTATAATTTAGTTGGTGATAATAGTCAAAATCGACTGATTGCCATATAACGCTGAACAAGAACAACATACAGTCAAACCTGTCAAATGCATGGCCACTATGCAGGCGCGCCGGAAGCAGTTTGGGATTGGGGGCAAACATATCAGGGGGCTCACCTTTCAGGGACAGTGGCGTAATGAGCAAAAGGGGTTTTAGGTATTTAATTACGGTCAGGTGAGCATCCAGGGGCCCTCCTTAGGGCCTTGGTGGGGTCCAGAGGGCAGAGCCCCCGGAAGCTCAGGGGTTTTAGGCATTTAATTATGGTCAGATGAGCATATTTTGATATCTCATTTGTGACACTACGGTCACTCATTCTTTCTTTCTCTCTTTCTTTTTTCTTCTCTTTAACATACTTTTTCAAATAAGTGAGGGGGCTCGAGTCCCAAGCCCCCGCGGTTCTGCAGATCCTGACATGAAGACTTTTAAATAAGCATATTTCTTGCCTGACTGTAAATTTGAGAATTTGTAATAATTTTTGTAAAAGTATAATTTACAAATAAATCATATCATTTCAGCCACATTTGTAAATCACTGGTATCGAATAAGAAATAAACCACGTTTGAATTTTATTTGGGGGCAACTCCCCCATCAGTACGCCAGGGGCTCATGTCTTCTCACCCCTATCATTAAAAAAACAAACACGCTTTCCCATCCTCTCACAATATTTCCACGATATGCGCGTATCGCTATTATAAAATCCTCCATTACTTGATAAATATAGGGACATGCGGAATGTTTAGGAAGTTTAATTCCTTTTAACTCTCCTTTTCTTTGAATGGAATATAATTGTGATTGTGATCAATTCATTTTTTATTTTATTTTTGGTTAAAAAATACAAACCATTTTTACTCATTACTGCTGATTTTTTTCGGGGGGCGTTTTGTTTTTTTTTTGGGGGGGGAGGCGAAAATGCGTTTCCCCACTTTTTCGATTGGGGGGCGACCGCCACCCTTCCCCCCCCCCCTCACTTCCGGCGCCCCTGCCACTATGGATAGGTGGCCTTTATAGAGAGGTGGCTACTAACAGGTTTAACTGCCTAGTGAAGGCTACCGTATTATACCTGCGCGGTTTGATGTCATGGTCAATGATGACTATGCTATGCACTACCGTACCATCAAACTGCGTTTATTTTAGATCGCTAACTTCAGTTGTACAAAGCGATGGCGGTGAGCAAAAGCGCAAACACGTATAATCGACTGAATTGGGAAGAGGCTGTAAGTATTTTTAATGAACTGATAATTTTTAAGGTTTAATATAACGATATTCATACATTGTTCAACCTTTCTATTTTCATTTGGTGTGATTTGATGTTGGATTGACCGAGATTCGTGCTATTCTGGAACCCCATGCCGTGGAGTCATATTTAGTTTGTGTTGCCCCGTCCGTCGGTATTTGTGTGTGGTTGTTCATGTTGATACTCTCATCAGCAGACAGACGAAGAAAGTGGATCGTGGACACATTTTATTGTTCACAATGTTCATATAAACCGTCAATAATATAATGAAATGAATATCAAACTAAAGGAAAATGTATACTCTACCAATATCAATTAAGATCAAGTTTTGAAATTTCATGCTTGGATGGGCACATTCAATTCATTTAACCGCTAGTCCGCTAGAACGTTTGAACTTTGATTAAGAATAGGGTGTCTGAACGATTTTTCAATTTTCCCTTTTGGATCGTTTTTCACCATAATGGTTGGATAATTGAAAAAATTATTCATTCAGAATAATACATTTCAAATTTCAAGACTCACCGATGTTTCTATCAAAAGTTACAGCCCCTTCAATTCCTTACAATATTCATCCATTTTTGTAAGAATCGACGAAAAAGACGTACACGCAGAGTTATGTTGTTTTGCTAAATTTAGCACAACAGCTGAATTGCGCAATATGCAAGCGTACACATACGCGTGCAAGCGTACGCGTGTTGCTTAAATGATGTGCGATCGGCAATCCATTGTCTTCAATGGGCACCCACTTCCGGGTTTGCAAACATGCGGTCCGATGTTTATTCATGTGCAGATTTTACGCGCTATCACCATGGGTTCGGCCGGCGCGGAGCTCACGCCTCCCTGCTTAGCTGATCCGAAAAATGTGGGGAAGGGTATTTTCAAACTGTAATCGCTTGTGATCCCTTGGGGCTAGCGAAAAAATAAGTGCTGGGATATTTTCCTTACGTCTAGCCCTACATAAGCCTGGGGGCTCGGTTCAGGAAAGTGGCAAAGATCGAGCTACGATGGAAACGATGTTTAAATCGCTGTTTTGATCAAGATATTTTTAGAATTCCGAAGTGAGCCCCTTTGGGAAATATGGAGAAAAACCTGCTCTTTCATATGACACCTCATTTATTGAGTTTCACCTTCAGGATCACAAGCGATTCAGGTTTGAATTTCGATTTGGTGATAAAAACATTGACCAATTTTGCATAGTCCCGCAATGTACGTAGACTGCATAGGGCTGCGTGCATTCTCTATGGGAAGGATTGTAGCACACAACATTGGGTGCGCGATCAGACACCCTATTAAGAAATGGATTTCTAGGCCTATTGCAAAAATAGAATTAGTTTAGAGCAAGTAGTCGTTGAAACGTCTGGAAAACTATTGTCAATCCCGGTGCCGCTTCATATTAATTGTGTGCGTTTCGTGGTCACCCGCTCGAATCTCCGAGGCAAATCGACTCCCCCACGTAAAACTTTAGCTTACAGCCAGCGCATGCGCTTTACGTTCTTCCCGTCTCAGCCTTATTTTCGTAATTTGGCGCCTAGCCGAGCCGACATGGGCTATCGCTGGCTCCCATAGGCTCTATGTTATAAGACATTAGTGCGAGGAGCTAGCTTGCGATTTTCCGTTTTTGCCGATACCAAAATTATGATATTCCAGTCAAATCTTCTATTTGTTACGATTTTTTCAGCGTCCTTGAAAAGTTAAGTATTTCACTTAAGTTTAAGACTTACTTAAGTAAGTCTTAAGTTTGAAAAATTCTCATTTTCGTCATATTTAAGGTACAAACTGGAAATTTATTCTGAAATGTTCGTTGGTTTTTCTATTTTATGTGTGTGCAATTTCGTGTGCGTCACCTATGTGTGAAGTGCGTCACCTGTTTAAAGCACGTCATGTCAAAATCTCTGTGGTGTGACGTAATATTTCGTATTGACTTTGCCATTGAACTTAAGTCGCACTTAAGTCGCGCATAAGTTAAGTAGGCCCTCTTTCACTTAAATTCGAAACAGCTGGAGCGTATCGGCCAATCAGAGCGCGTAACTCCACTGTACATGGCTCAACGGCAATAGTTCTACGTGCCCCCCTCTCAATTAAAAAAAGGTCCACAAAATCGGTCCGCAACTCTGCATCGCAAACAAAATAGTTCTGAGTTTTCATGAGCGCGATGTAGACTGATTATTTTGTGGCTGATTTTTTATTGGCCGAGTTGATTGCTGAGAGAAACAGGACTATTGCTGGAAAAAATAACACACAATGGCGAAACTATCAGCTGGGGGATTTCTTCGCTTTAAAGTTTTGGACGTGATTTTGACCATGCCATGCATGTAAAGAATGAACAGGGGAAAAATAATATCCAGGCCTTAAATTTCAATATTTTTAGGGCAAGGCCACTTTTCTGTAGGGCACATTCCTATATTACAGCACAAATAGGAGGAATTGGAAAGGGCACAACAAATCTCCCAGGCCAATGAGAGGGGCATTGAGGCCAACCAAAAGGGCATCCAAGGCCATGGCCTTGGTGGCCTTGGATTAATTTAAGCCCTGAATATCATTAGTTTAACCTTAAATACTTAATCACAAATTTAACTCTCAGAAATCACATGCTTACCCTTGGAAAGAACTTCTGATATTTCCAGTTATAATCCAAGATCGAAATCCTGTCCAAAAATGAAGAAATCCCAGCTACTGAGCTAGATGAATATAAAATCAAGGTTAAATGGAGGAGTGTTCTGATGATTAAATCTCTTCTACATCTAATACAACTTGCCGTACAAAGTACAAACCATTCTTTTGTACCAGCTTCTGTCTTGTTGGGGAGGATTTTCCCATAGCATTTCTCATTTTGAAGTGATATTAATCCCAAGAGTGTGATGCACTGCTGACAATTAAGGATGTGCATTTTTGTAGCTTTTCTATGAATGATTAATCCATAAATTTATTAAGCCTTGTCATTGTGTGAGATATATGCAGAATCTACAGACCACGTTCATGTCTAAATCTTTTGCTCTCTTTCAATTTGTATTTTCAGGACTTTCCCATTCTCTGCCAAACATGCCTTGGTGATAACCCTTATGTTCGTATGGTAAGTATAAACTTATTGTAGAGGTGTTTGTGGTCAAGTGGATAAGTCTCTGGACTGTGAACCACAAGGTACTTGTTTTGAATATGTCCTTTGGCAAATCATTAATCTACATTTGCCATGCTCGACCAAGGTGAGCTAAATTGGTATCATCGTCATCATAATTATTACTATTATATAAAACCCCAAGAGAACAAGTATGTTCCATTGCACTCTGATGTTTCTTGTTGCCAAAGTTGTAGAGAATATACTCCTCTGTGGTAACAACAGTGAAAAAAAGAGTTATTGGTTTTCTGCAACAACAAAGAGAAGCGAAGGGTATTTCCATCTTGTCAATATTTTAGTGGAGGATACCAAATTACACATCTCAAGTTTAATGGGTGGAGAAATTAAAGTTCATATTTTAGATATTATTCTGTTCTAAATCTGCTCTCAGTCACATTTGTGATTAATAAGTTAATGAAGTATAAAAACTGACTTTCTTACATTACTAACATGACACATCAAATTAATACATTCTTGGTGTTTACATTTGGACAAAAAAGGAAGAAGAGAAGAAAAGAAAACATGTTGGACAAGTGCAAACTTCATGTACTGGTAGTCTGTCATCAGTTTTCATTTTCCTATATTTCCTTATATTGAGGGAATTGGTATTAAGGAAATTGCAATATTTTCAGTGTAATTTGTTAGCAGCGAAACCATAACATGTATAAAGGAAATTAGAGTTTGATAACAACAAAATCATTCCTGATGTCGTATTTTCTTATCTGTGGTAGACCAAGGAGAAGTTTGGGCGGGAGTGTAAGATATGTCAGCGTCCCTTTACCATATTCCGATGGTGTCCTGGAGCTCGTATGAGATTCAAGAAGACGGAGGTCTGCCAAACTTGTAGCAAACTGAAGAACGTCTGTCAGACTTGTCTGCTAGATCTTGAGTATGGTAAGTGTTGAGAAGTCTTGTAATCTATCTTTTGTATGGAAAAAAAGATATAATAAAATTAATAAACAAAATAGTAAAATAAATAAAGGAATAATAAGTATTTATGAATGAAAGAATAATTAATGGATGGATGAAATAAATTACCCTTGAATACTGCAAGTCCAGGTGATTCGGTTTAGTCCAGGCTTTTAAATAAAAATCCACTAAAAAAGAACACTGAATATATTTAGATGATCATAACCCTCAACCTTTTTCTGTATTCATAACAGGTTTACCAATCCAAGTCCGCGATGCTGCCCTCAACGTTAAAGATGAAATGCCCAAGTCTGATGTCAACAAGGAGTACTACTCGCAGAACATGGAGCGAGAGGTATGTATACTCCCATCTTCTTTTTTTGTGACAGTTAGTTTGTGTTTTTTATATTCAGACAACAGTTCAGTAGAGATATGGTTTTTGTGCTCATGTAATATCTATGTAGAGAGAGCACTTACAGTTAACAACTAAATCATTCATACCCTTACCAAGTTTTTTAGTTT
The DNA here is from genome assembly GCA_037976565.1 of Mesocentrotus franciscanus. Taxonomy (NCBI): domain Eukaryota; kingdom Metazoa; phylum Echinodermata; class Echinoidea; order Camarodonta; family Strongylocentrotidae; genus Mesocentrotus; species Mesocentrotus franciscanus. The sequence continues at coordinate 7,690,063 of CP137685.1, forward strand.
TTTAAGTGTGTGAATAATTGATTCATACCGATTTATGTTTCTTGAAAATGTGACATATGAAAAGCTCAACCGATCCACCTTTCATTCTTGAGTTACGAAAAATACAAAAACCATCTAATTTACAAGTGGTAGGAATAATTCAGTTATTAACTGGATTATAATAATTTTACAGTCTAAGGTCAGAACAGGTGTGTCTATAAAATCCCTTAGCAATGTGAAATACATAACTTAAGAAATCTTTATTCAGAGTAGGAAGTGATCAAACTTGGACCTAACTACTGTATTAATTTAACAATTTCTTCTGACCCACGATAATTTTGTGATCCATCATATTATTAAGTTATTTGTATAGAGTTTGCTGAATAAGGAAGTTTTATCTCTCAGTCTCTCATCTTAATTTAATGATATTCCCCAGTATCTGAACTTCTATGAACAAAGCTATACTATTCAGTATTTATGTGTGTATAACCATTAACATATTGTTTATTTTTCAAGATAAGTCATATTTTTCTGTGTCGTCTTTGATATTTAAACTTGACATTTGCTTTGTTGTGTCATCTTACAGTTGGCCAATGCTGAAGGTAACCAAGCCCTAGGTGCTGTAGGAAAGGCCCAGGCCCCTAGCGATCTTCTACTCAAGCTGGCTAGGACCACACCTTACTACAAGAGGAACAGACCTCATATATGCTCCTTCTGGGTCAAGGGAGAGTGTAAGAGAGGAGAGGAGTGTCCATACCGGTAAGCTGACAGGCTGATCTTAAAGCAGTGTTTCATATTATTATCAAACTGATGTAGAAAGAAAATCATGGGTGGGAAGTCATCTTGAAAATTGATCTGATTTGAATAAAATGCAGTCACCATGCAGTGTAATTTCAATCTATGTCTTATAAAATTAAATTTTATCATTAAAATAGGGGCAACTTACAAAATTGGGTGTACTAATTAATTAAGAAATTATACATATGAATGTCAGACTAAAGGCATGTGAAAGATTTTTAAATTTCATTAATTTAGGGACAACTCGCAAACCCTGGGCTGGTGTTCCAATGCATGGGGGATTCATGCCCTATGCATCAGTTGACAAAATGCTATCTTGTAACAAACCAAGATGTGTTTATAAACAAGTTGGCAATTCCGTAGTTATAGAAGATTGAATTATTTCTGAACAATCTCCTTTATTTTTTATTCTTTCTGTATTTAACCTCTTCCTTTTTTTTTCTTTTCATATAACCATTGCATTTTGTTCATATATTGCTTTGTTAATTCCATCATTTTGTGTTTTGTTTTTGTGTAATCCTAGGCATGAGAAGCCAACAGACCCAGATGATCCTTTGGCGGATCAGAACATCAAGGATCGTTTCTACGGAGTGGACGATCCCGTAGCTGACAAACTGATGAGACGAGCAGCGGCCATGCCTAAGCTAGAGGCTCCTGAAGATAGGATGATCACAACGCTCTATGTCGGTGGACTGGGAGACAAAGTAACAGAGGAAGACCTCAAGTAAGTATCCACTTTAAAGGTACTATGTCCTATTTGCAGGCCAAAAAATGGAAAGGTTAAATTTCAACGGCATTTGAAAGACAATACTAATTTAGAACTTCCCTCAAAACAAAAGGGTTTGAAAATGGATTTTAGTAGGGAAACAACGACCATTAGTTATTGAATCGACTTAAGTGATTGCAATCACCTAAGTAATAGTCTGATTTTCAGACCCTTTTACCGAGTGGTCGTACGTATTGTGCTCAATTCAATCGGTTTAATTTTAGCCATTACAAGTAGTGGGTTATTGATGTAGATAAATGCTCATGTACCTGTTACAGCTCATTTTATGTATGTTATTACCAAAGAAAAAAAGATGTCAGTCAGTTACTCAATAGTGTCCGACAGTGAAGTCTAGAAGGTAAACAGGTTTCCTTGCATAATTTGAATACAAGGACACTGCTAATGTTAAAATCTCACAGATAGGATATACATGCCATATTCATAATTCCTGCAAAGTTCTACAGAATTTGATGTTGGCTGCAAAAGGGACATAGTATCTTTAAAGCCTTGTTCAGATATGATGCAGCAAAACTGCAGCATTTTTTTTAAAATGAAGATGTAAAGCCTAATACTCTTCACATTTCTGTATCTCGTAATACAGTGCTAAGTGAATATCTGTAAAGTCTTTGGTGCGCGCAGTTGCCAATCATTTACATGCATGTAAAAAAAAACATTTAATTTTTTTGCAGTGGTTTTTATTTCTTTATATGATTTGAATTTAAGTACAATGTATTCAATTATTCTCAATCTTCCTTTGCAGGGGTCACTTTTATCAGTTTGGTGAGCTAAGGAGCATCAATGTGGTTCCCAAGCAGCAGTGTGCTTTCGTCACATTTACAAACAGGCAGGGTAGTGAGGCGGCTGCAGAGAATTCCTTCCAGAAGCTTATCATCAAAGGTCGAAGGTTAAACATCAAATGGGGGAAGCCCCAAGCCCAGCAGGGGTCAGGAAAGAAGGAGGAAGACAGCGAGAAGGAGCTGAACTATGAACCTGTACCGGGTCTGCCTGGAGGTAAGTGCTAAAAGGCCTTAAGTAACATGTTTGAAAAATTACAAATAATTTTGTCACAGCTTGTGAAATGCTTCAAGTAAACTTGATTCAAGGTTCTGGAAAAAAATGAAAAGTTTGAATTCTGTATCAAAGTATTCATTTACTTGACATGAAGATACATGAGTGGTGACAAATTGAAGAGATACCAGATGAATAAATTGTCTAACACTATTGTAAAGTTGTTTGTAAAGTTGTTTATTTTGTTATATTTGTACCATAGAGAACGAGAAAATGTATATTATATCACTTCCATGTGATATTTTAAAAAAGATGCAAATATAAATATTTCTTGGAGATCCATGGATACAAATATGCTGTGTTTGTGGAGATGTTTTGAAGCTGTTTAGATATACCATCTGCCTATAAAGTTATATGTACCATAGCTGGATATTATATGTAGGTTCCAACATAATGTCAGAGTATTTAGATCAATTATTCATTGCTAGCTTTATTTACAAGTCTTTAAAACTTTGTTCTGTAATCTTATTTTCCTTGCAGTATTACCGCATCCACCACAAATGAACCAAGACCAAGGCAATGCACCGTTCCCTCCCCCCATGCTGCCTCCCCCTCCAATGAACAACCCGCCCCACCCCCATGCCCAATTCAGACCTCCTCCAGGCTACGGCATGGGTATGCCCCCACCCCCTCGGTTACCCCCTCCTCCCCACCACATGCACCCAGGCAACAGGGGAAGATTCCCCCCTCCCCCTCCTGGTGGACCACCCCCAAGGATGCCCAGGTTTCCTCCGCCCCATCCCTTCGGGGGCAGGAGAGACGGCCCAATGCCACCCCACATGCGACACAGAATGCCCCTCCCCTCCCCGAACATGCCCCCACCCCCAAGGTCACAGCAGGGTAGTGGGAAGCCTCCAGCAGTACATTACCCCTCCCAGGATCCACAGAGGATGGGGACAGGGGTAGAGGAATCATCTACTAAATCTTAGAATTCTGCTTGCTATAGATATCATAAGTCTAACACCATGAAGGTTTTTGAAGGGGTAGTCCACCCGGAGTCAAGTTGGCGTTCATAAGAGCAGGAAAAAACAAGATTTAAATAAAAATTAGTAAAAGGTCAATGAAAATCCAAGAAAAGTATACCGTAATACAATGATGATGTTTTAAATCTCTGATGGATTAACACAAACTGGCAACTGTTATTTTCCTTTGTTTTGTATAATTTCCTTTGTTTTGTATAAGAAACAAGAAATTATCTTATCAGAAAGGTGCCCGAGAATTATTATTTTACTCACAAGTATTTACTCCTCTTCTTTGAAATAGATCTATTCCTTTATTGAAAACCATGAAATGCTAAAAGTTTGATAACTTTCATTCTAAAAATAAAAAATGGGGTAAAAATTGCCGATAGCAAGGATAATCATTACAACTTTCATATGCTTTATTGTATTTTCCTCTAACTTTCTCCAATCTATTTCTGCCATTTTCTGCTTTTATTAAAACCAACTTGATATCAGAGTGGACTTCTCCTTAAAACCTTGTGTTACCTCAGTTTAACACGGACATCACTTTCTTAATACAATACTTAGGGGATGAAATTGTATAGCCTCCATCATTCTACATGTATATGTAGATTGCAGCACAAATGTAATACAAAGGACTACAGACAAATATGACTCCCATATTTCCAGTTACAATTAAGTTTTATTTCATTTTGTTTATTTTAGAAGGCAACTGATTAAGTATCACTCGTGTAGTCAGTCTCTCAACTTTGTGTTCCATAGTCTGTTTACGTTTATTGATATTTCTGTCACATGTACAGGCAAATCCTATTTTAACAAACTTGCTCGTAATGAATACCGCATATTGTGGTGAAAATGAATCATTTCATCTTTCAATATTCCATTGTAACAGGATGTGACATAGTGCTTTGTGCGGGTCTTTAGACTTTCTTATGGTAGGATTTGCACATATACTTTTTTCATACTATGTGTTGATTATTTTTGTCTGAATCGTCTTAAGAGATTGCATATCAGTTGGCATTCTTGCTACAATTTAAACAAATAAATATGTTTACATACTGAGCAGATGCAAGTCACAATGCAGGGGGGGGGGGGGAAGTGTTCAATTGAAATACAACTTTGCATACCACCCACTATTTACTGTATAAAATCATTAAAACTATTGTCGATCTTAGATAGAGCACTGACAATTGCTCTTTGCAAATATTTGACCTTCTTTGGCTCTTATAACTTTGGGAAAATGCAGAAACTGTTTTGTCATGTAACAGACCATGAACCTTTTCGTGCTTTTTGTTAACGAGCAGTTTATTCACATGTTTATCTTTCAACTATTTTCTTTTTACAGTAATAAGGTACGTAATAGAAAGTACACACCTCATGCTCGTACAAAACATGTTTCTGAGATTTTCCTCTCCGTATTTGTCTTTCTGAACACTTTCCCACATAGTTCTCGTAAAGTGGAACCTGTAGCAACAGGGACCCATAACATTTCATGCACCCTTTATGAAACAAGTCAATCTTGTGTAGACATGTACCGATAACCAGTCCATTATAAAGCCCCCCCCCCCCAACCTAGCTTATTATTGATACAAATTCACTGTGAATAATACCTCTGTCATAATTAAGTTGTTTACTATTCTTGTAAGTTGAATTTGAAACCTGTAAATAAATGACCTTTTTGAAACTACAATGCTACACATGCCGCAATCTTTTTCTTTTGAATTACCACTGTAACTTGTGAGACGGGGTCTAATTGGTTTGAAATAGGTATATGTAGGGAAGTATTTATGGTCATGAGGTAGCTCATAATGATGTGAAGTAAGAATGGTAATCATGATGATACCCCTAGAGGTCAATTCCAAGCATTATGGAATGACATTTCTAGAGAATTTTCCCATTTTGAAAAAAAGAAAATTATAGACATTTTGATAAAAACTACAATCAATAATATAATAAACTTAGATGAGGTACTTTTACAATAGTCAAGTTTCTCATCAAACATTCATCAAAGTCATACAAGTTCATATTTCATATTATTAATTTGTCGATTTTTATTAAAATGTCTATAATATTCTTTATTCACAATTGACATTAATTCTTTAACAATTGGAATGGACCCGAAGCAAACCTTTGAGCACCTATGTCTAAAACAAAACTATTGAAACGCATTTGTTGTAATTCAGTCAAAGAACAAAGGATAGATACAGGTGTAGCTGAAAGGATGTAGAGAAAGATGGGAAGAGACAAATAAGAAGGGAGGAAGAGAGTGCGAGAGTAAGTGGGAGGGAGAGAGAGAGAGAGAGGATGAGAGGGAAGGGATAGAGGATACAAGGTTTGCAGAAAGGTAGGGGGTGGGAGATAGACAGAAAAACATGGCAGAGACAACATTATTGCTTTAAAGGGATCCGGTAACTTTGTCTCAAATTCTGAAACAAAATCCTGGATTAAGCTCATGCTGCAGTGATAATTATAAACCTTTAGGTCAGTCAGGAACCCCATGACTTTTACAAGCCGATCGCCTGTCTGATTATCAAGATATTTATAATTGGAAATTGAAACCTAATTTTGCGTTTTCCTAAGGGTTTTCATAGCACTACAGTCTATTGGGGAAAACGAGTATGGTAAAAACCGGTCATTCAAAGATTTTATTTTTTGGAGGCACTTCTTGATCATTTTGAAGCGCAATTCTTTTTTTAGGGCCGCTTCAATATTACACCATATCACAGACACTGATAACACGCAGGGACGTGCATCTCAGATTTAACATTGTTAAACGATGCCTTTAAATTTTTTATTTTCTTCCTTTCTGTGTTTAACGTCTCCTTTAGTACATCCAAGTACGGTAGATATATTATCTAATATATTCACGAGACATGTCCCCCTCCTCTGTCTCTCCCACTCTCTCTTGTCTTTGTCTTTCTCTCCCACTGTCCCTCTCAATCTCCTCTCTCTCTCTTTCTCTCAATCTATCTCCATCTCCCAGCCCCCCCCCCCGCCCTCCTCTCTCTCTCTCTTGTCTTTCTCTCCCACTGTCCCTCTCCTCTCTTCATCTCCCAGCCCCCTCTCTCTCGTCTTTCTCTCCCACTGTCCCTCTTGATCTCCTCTCTCTCTCCATCTCTATCTCCCAGCCCCCCTTCTCTCTTGTCTTTCTCTCCCACTGTCCCTCTCGATCTCCTCTCTCCATCTCCCAGCCCCCTCTCTTGTCTTTCTCTCCCACTGTCCCTCTCGTTCTCCTCTCTCTCTCCATCTCTATCTCCCAGCCCCCTTTCTTGTCTCTCTCCCACTGTCCCTCTCGTCTCCTCTCTCTCTCCATCTCTATCTCCCAGCCCCCTTTCTTGTCTTTCTCTCCCACTGTCCCTCTCGATCTCCTCTCTCCATCTCCCAGCCCCCTCTCTCGTCTTTCTCTCCCACTGTCCCTCTCTTCTCTCTCTCTCTCTCCCACAGCCCCCCTCTCTCTCTCTCGTCTTTCTCTCCCACTGTCCCTCTCGATCTCCCAGTCCCCCCTCTCTCGTCTTTCTCTCCCACTGTCCCTCTCGATCTCCTGTCTCTCTCCATCTCCCACAGCCCCCTCTCGTCTTTCTCTCCCACTGTCCCTCTCGATCTCCTCTCTCTATTTCTCTCCATCTATCTCTATCTCCCAGCCCCCCTCTCTCTCTCTCTCTCTCTACTATCCATATGTCTTTCTTTCTTTCTTTCACTCTACTTCAGATTGGCTTGAAGAGTGAATTCTGATCTTTCCTTATACGTTGCCAAGAGGTTTACAAAAGTATTAAAAAAATTGCCAAGAGGTTGCTTTGCCCTGAGAGTTCAAACTTTGATCCAGTCACGAACACTTCTCAAACCACCGACTGACTGCATCTATTAAACATCTACAGATTGCTTTCTAACTTATATCACGGTTTTCCAAGTCAACTAGACAATGCTCATACGAAAATGAATTCAGTCTGAAGGCTGAGAATTTATTTAGAAAAAACAAGACGGTTGCATCTACAAAGAAGCTGGGAACAGAACAGGCTGTTGTAGCACATGTCATCACAATAGAAAGAAACACATGTAGGTGTATCTGGTCACAATCATGGCTTACAAAGTTACAATTATCACAACACTTGCCAAATTACTAATATCACTTGCCCAAATCAAATTGTATTCAGACCAAAACTTTCTGACAGCCAATCAGGCAAAATGCCACTTCTTGTGGCCCTGGGCATGCGACAAAATGATCTGTATTAACCTGCAAATGTTGCAAACTGAGAGAAAAATGCACAGGACAATGGACTGTGTTTCACAGCAAAAATGCATGGATTCGATGTAGAAACTGAACTACCAACGCATGTACATGTACTGTACTCGTACATATGAATATACTGTCCAAGATTGCAAGAACATTTGACTTTCAAGTGTACAGTTTGATAACAACTCTCAAACAACACACTGTACATGGCCTATCTATTTGGCAGCTTTTACAAATTTACCCATAACTACTTTTATCTTTGGAAACATGATGGTGTTCGAGGATACACTGTCAATTGAACAGGAATATGAACAAAGTTCAATTTTAACTGTAAAATTGTGACATTAAAAAACTAGCGTAACAGTTCGACAGTAACATACTCTCAGGCAGGTTAAACAAGAAATGTGATATACCAAATTATCAAGTATTTCATCTCAAACTCTCTAATTAGTGATCATATATTACAGATCGCAGATATAATTGTGATAATAATTTTGTACAGCTCATTGGCAATTTGAATCGATATTGTTTGTGCAACTTATATAGTTAATATCATTAGATTACATGTCCATTATAAGTAAACTAAATGATAAAATATGCATACTATCACGATTAATTTTTCAGATGTAAATGACACAGATAACACAACTTTATCAAAATTAAAACGATACAAAACGAGACACATGTCAACAATTTCAAAATGACATATAATATATGTACAAGAAAATATTAAGGACAACATGATCTTCATGCAATTTAGAATACACATCCCCAAAACAACCTTTAAAGCCTGTCTGCACTTTAGCCAGGAGGGATTAAACCACCCTGCTGGTCACTGACAGGTGGTTATTTCATCAACTCAGCTCTCAATTAACATAAGAAAAAGAGGATCATGGGGGACCAATGGGCACCGCTTAGGCATTGTTTTCTATATAGAGGGAGCAAGTAGCTACAAGTAGTGCAGTGGGGCTTTAAACAAGTCATCTAAAGATGGATTTATAAAATGAAAGTCAGAACACATTCCAATAAAAGGCAGAAATATTTTACAAACTATTCTTGACACAGTAAAAAACTTATCTCCCCTACATCACTTATTTACTCTAAGTCCAGCATTAAAGTTAATACTTGGGTTCTATAATTTAATGAATCATCCGTCCAAAAAATTTGAATACATGCAAATAATATCTCTCTAAACTGCAGGATATTTTTATGGATAGGTCTCTGGTTGTGTTGTACTGGAGTGAATGCGCACTAAAAAAATTATAGATATGAAATAACTAGACGTTAGAAAACCAAATAAAATATTCTGTACATGGTTAAAAACAACCAAAAACCTCTTTGGCCAGACAGTCTATATAGAAACATACGCATTAATTAAGAATTAAAAAGCAGATTTCTTAATTTCATAGGATTTGGCAAAATTACTGAGTCTATCTCTCTCTTTGTTCCTCTATCAGTCATTTACTTTCAAATTTTGTAGCATGTTTCATTGGTAAGATTATTAACGATTAGTTTGCGATTACAAATTAACAAACAAACATACATGTACAATACGACTTACTAGTAATGAATGCCAGTAAAAACTGCTTGAACATAATTTGTATAAAGTTGATTAAAATGAGCGACCATTCTTACTTGCTGCCTAGGAATCATTATATAAAAGCTATAAATAAGAGTGAAAAAGGAAATTACAAAGGGAGTGTCTATGCTGACATGTATGAGAGCCAGAAACATGAATCCAAATAATTTTTTTGCAGAGTTTCCTAATTTTAGATGTTTATGTATGTTTGAATATACTGTAGCTTACATGATCACATATTCACATCACAACATGATATAACATCTACTGTAAGATAAACTACAGCACGGTACCTAACAATGTGGATGGGGAAATAAACTAGTTGCATTACACATAGAGCATTCGCCGCCCCATTGAATCATACAAGTATGGGGTACGGATGTGAAAGTGATGTTATGGGAGCATGAGATCGGGTGTGGCAGGGTGCTAATAGCCCCCACCATAGTTGTTGCCGCCTCCCCCTCCGCCGCCTGTACCGTAGAAGCCACCACTACCACCGCCGCCACCACCTGTTAAAAAAAATAGGAGATTGAATTAAGATGATTTCCCAGTGAAAAAAAGGAAATTAGCTCTTGAAGCACTAAAATACATGTCAGTCTGGAAAGAAGAATAAGTACTACATTTAGCATGGTGTAAATATTCACAATTGAATGATATGTGCCACGAAAACTAAAACAGACACAAATTATAACACCTACAATAAAAGTAAAACATTTCTGTTCAAACAAAATTGCAAAAGAGCTCCAATTGACAAATATTTTTTTTTTTTTTAGAATGGAATTTATAATTTTCCATTGAAATATGTTTGTCACAATCAAAGAAAATCTTAAGCATCTTAACTTCTATACACATTCCACTTCCAGTAGTCTTTTTTTCCTGTCAAGTTCAACTTCATGTGTGATGTTCCATAATACACAAACAAATTGACTTCTATGTAAGAGATTTTTTATTTGTAAAAACTCGGTCCTTTCTCGTTCTCATATTCTTGTTCTAAAAATTGAATAGTTATGATTTTCAATAGGATGGGAAAGCAAATATAATGAATGAAATATTACAGTAGTATAGTAGGTAATGGATAAACAGAAAGTGGATATGAAATTGATACAACTGAATACATCAAGACCAAAATAAAGAAAGAAAGAAAGAGAGAAAGAAAGAAAGAAAGAAAAAGAGAAAGAAAGAAAAAGTAAGAAAAAGAGAAAAAGAAAGAACAAAAGAAAAAGAGAAAGAGAAAGAAAGAAGAAAGAGAGAAAGAAAGAAGAAAGAAAGAAAAAGAGAGAAAGAAAGTAAGAAAGGGAGAAAGAAAGAAGAAAGAAGAAATGAAGAAAGAAGAAAAAGAGAAAGAAAGTAAGAAAGAGAGAAAGAAAGAGAGAAAGAAAGAAGAAAGAAAGAAGAAAAAGAGAAAGAAAGAAAGTAAGAAAGAGAAAGAAAGATAGGAAAGTAAGAAAGAGAGAAAAAATAAAGAAAGAAAAAGAGAAAGAAAGAAGATAGATGAAAGAAAGGAAGAGAGAAAGAAAGATAAACAATCCAGCATGACAGAAAGTAAACTGACTGGTAATTCTGGAAGTATTCCAAAATATTTTTGTCTCACATTTATTTTCTTCTATAATATGCTAACTTCACACAAAAATTGTAAAACATGCATATCTTATCTTTCAAATCTTGACCAACACATGCTTGGATTAAAAGAAAAAGAAAGATTTCTGAAATGTTGCACACTTCTACTGTTATTCCATTCCTTTTTTGGAGGGGACAGGCTAAATATTAGAATTTTCATTTCATGCAATCGGTTAAAACATAGACTTTTAGAAATACATACAGTACCAATACTACATGCAAGTTGCTAACTAAGTAACTATGACTCAAATATTTTGTACATCACATTTTTCTGCTTCTGCTTCATCTAAAGCATAGTTAACTCCAAAAGAAACTAAACAGCAAAACAAGGATGAAGAAAACAAGCAAAAGGGATACACTGAAGGGCAGGGAGGCAAGTTACATGTATACAATCTTACCGTAACCACCACCACCACCGCCGCCGCTGTAACCACCCATCTGGGCATCCCTGTAGCCCCCACCACCACTACCACCACCGCCGCGACCTCCCCTTCCACTGTAACCACCTACAACAGACACAGAAACAAGATGTCTTCGAGTACAGGCACCATGACTGTCCCCATCCCTACCACAACAACCTACAACAGCATGGAAACAGAACCACTTCTGCATGTGCAGCGCGATAGCTCAGTAGTAGAGCAGTGGTCTCGTAACCGGGAGGTCCCAGGTTCGAAACCAATTCGATGCAAGAGTGCCCTTTGGTAAGGCCTTAATCCTCATTACCAAGTCCCTTGGTCCACTGGTTGCTAACTTACAAGCATACACATGCTTTCTTATCAGTCAGGTAAAACACACAAACCAACTAACCGTCAACCTTCACTTCGAACCAACCCTTTCCACCGTAACCCTCTACACCAAACATACAAAATTGCTTGAATCTTTTCCACATGAATATCTCTAAGGACTATGAATCCTCTGGGAAACCCCTAGGACCCTCTACAACAACTGTCTCCCACCCCCCCCCCCTCCCCCACCCCACTCTAAAACAACTATCCCATTAGTCTAGTGACCCCATATCCCCATATAGACCAGTTTGTAGTTAGCACATGGTACAAATGACCCCAAATATCCACAGATCTTTTACACACAGGGAAGTCCCACTTTGTGCATTTTAGTATAATCACGGCAAAAGTCAAAGAGGTGCTTCATGAATACTTTTTGTTTGCCCTCCTGAGAAAAATACTTCCACCTGTGCATCACAGAAAGTACAGTCTGTGCGTAAATGAATAATGATTATGTAACGAACACGCATCCAATATTAGTCTCGGTCGGTTTTACAATTTTCTACACATGACCATTACCTGCCCATGCGCAGATTGTATCTACGAAATGGCTTATTGAAGTAGTCTCATGGGCAATTATTCTAGGGGTACAGGCATACAGGAAAAAGTGTATAAGGGGGTAGTTATCAGGGTTGGGGGGGGGTGTTTGATAGTCCAGGGGAGTGTTTCACAAAGACTAAGATCGACTTTAAGTTGGACTTAACTATGGCAGGCCATTCATGCCACTGGTTGCTCTCACCATTATGATCTTTAGATAATATTTCTCCCTTCAATAATGAATTATCAAAAAATGAAAATTCTGTAGATTTGTGACCATGATTTGTTTGTCCCTTGAGAGACCAATGCCAGTATATGGTGAGGTGAGAGCAAACAGTGGCATGAACGGCCAGTCATAATTAAATCCAACTTAAAGTCAATCTTACTCTTTGTGAAACACTCCCCAGGAGTGTTATTCTGAAAACAATGTTATCTTTTATGTAAGACAAATCAAAATTAGGATAAGTCATTGGTTCATGTATGTACAGTGCTGGCTGCATTTGTGTTAAGTTAAAAGAGACATCTGGGCAAGCACCAATGGTAAGTGATATTTGCCAGCAATTTACATTTCTTATAACAGTAACATCATTTTCCCTAACATAAAAGATAACATCGTTTTCAGAATATGGCCCTAGAGCATCAACGTCCTTCAATCCTACATATACGCACCTCGATCTCCCTTTCTACCATAATCATCTATAATGAATACAGAAACAGAAGGTCTTATAGATATATATGCATTATTATTCTTTACCATTATTATTACTATCCTCATCATCACGATCATGATCATCATTATTACTTTTACTATCATTACTGATTTAATCTTTTCAAAAGTCTGCATAAAGTCAATTATGGGTGCAATAACATCTACTACATAGTTTACTACCATTCATTTCTAGATGGAAAGAACCATGCTACTGACCTGAGTAACCACCGCCCCCGCCTCCAGAGGAGCCGAACCCCCTTCCACCACCACCACCTCCTCCTCCTCCATCTTCTTCACTGGAATGAAGGAAGAGCTCGATGTAACGGCTGCCGATATTGTTCTTGTCCTTCTTCATGGCTGCCTTGGCCTCCTCGTGAGTTCGGAAGTCGACGGCGGCAAAACCGTTGCGTTTGCCGTTTATATCATGGATGACAACGTTGGAGGGCGTGGCACTTCCATGGAAGAACTGGGATGAAGATATTAGACTGAGGTTACATTGATGGTCTGGGTAGCATATTAATGTCTAAAACTAAATGACTTATCAACAGTTTCCTGCTTGAAAATCAAATGGTGGTCACATAACAGATGGTATGGTACAATTAGCACATGAAAGTCCTCTTTTGGAAGCACAGAGGATAAAATGACAACAATAATAATGATAAAAATAATAAATATAGAATTTTTAATGCCCTGTTGATCAAGTACACTATTCTGAGGGGCAGAAGACAATTTATAAAACATTTTCAACTCTCATGACAATAATTGACGATCTAATATTTCATATTTCAAGAGAGGCACTCTTATAAAACTATTCGAAACCCCAGCCTAACAAGGACATACTTGGGCAAGACAGTTATCTACATTTGCCACTTTCTACCCAGGAGTAGATAGATACCTGATAAACTTGAGTGTCACATACTGGCCACATGCTCTGACAACAATTGCACCATGTCAAGTTTGTACACTAACCAAATTCTAGATGTTAACCCTGGACTAAACACGAGACCTAACCATAACCCTTAAGCTAACCTGAAAACCAATTGCAACCCTAATGCGAACAATATATCTTTGACGAAATAAAGCTCGGATCAATCGTCGCCGGAGCATATGTCGGAGAACCATCCACTAAGCTAAAACCAGGGTAAAAATACTGAAGCTTTAATCACTTTCCACTCTTGGTAGGGGGAAGACTTTGAACAGATTGGTGGACTTGATGAGCTTACCTCTTTGATATCTTGCTCTGTGACGCTGAACGGTAACCCCCTCATGTGAATGGAATAGCCTGTATCAGATACAAAGTCTCCACCTCCTCCCATGTCACCTCTGTCACCTCTGCCACCGCCTCCTCCTCTTCCGCCTCGTCTGAAATCACCTGCAAAACAAAGTCAAGGTTTTTTCAATTAGCATTATTGGGATTTGATCATTGTAGAATGCATTATTCAAGTTTTGTATATATTTAGTTTAAAAAAATGATGATTAATAATATCACTATGATAACAAGAAATTCATATAAAAAATAAACCACATTAGTAGTCATCCATCCATTGATCACAAACATGCTTGCGTTACCAGCAGGAAATATGAGAGCATAAATCATTACCCTTCATCACACACCTGGGGCCTGTTGCATAAAACTTACCATTGATGGTAACTTTGCCATCAATGGCAACTGCCATGTTAACAGGGCTCAACAGCCAATCAAAATCAAGGTTTCCATGGTAGTTACCATTGATGGCAAAGTTACCATCAATGGTAAGTTTTGTGCAACGGGGCCCTGGTAGGATGTGAATATCATCAAGGATGGACTGGCATATATGTGCACGCATAATAGGTGAATGGCTGGCTGCTCAAATTGACCAGGGTAATAATCAGTGCATAAATACTGTTCTTTTGCAGGAGCTCTTTTAGGATTTGGTAAGGCAAAAATGCTATTTTCTCTCTATGATATTTAGGTATTTTATTGTTATATTACCAGAGAGTTCTTTCCAGTTTACCTGAGCTCACTGCTCCCGTTAAATTTTTCCGCTGGTAATAATACATCAGAACTTAGCACTTATAAACGTACAGCACAGCTGCCACATAATAAATCATATTATCATAATTCTTATAGAAGAGCTCTTACCTCTGCCTCTAGGGAACAGGGGTTGGGGGTTTCCACCCCATCCTCTTCCTCCTCCTCGACCACTCCTTTCTCCACCAAACCCTCCCCCTCCTCCTCCTCCTCCTCCGTATCCACCTTCGCTGCCACCGCCGTAGCCTCCGAAGCCATAGTTGAAGTCATTGTCATAGCCTGGAAAGAGGGAAATAAAATAGTCAATCTTTTGCATATGAAAATGCCAGTTTATCTTTGATAATGAAGCTACTGCTTTGTAGATGCAAGAGGACAGTTGTTGTGGTGATAAAAATAGTATTACTCAAGCTACAAAACAGTGTGGTGCTCGAATGAAATGAGATGTAATACCAAGGGTCCCAGACCTGCAGAAAGTCAATCAAAATTCATGCAAGCTCAATATTCTAACTGGGTTTTTATTGATTTGCACTTTAATACCTCTTTCCTAATTTACTTAATACTCAATAATGTTATATAAAGTGAAACTTTGCACCTTTCTATGGAAGATCAATACACCTGGTCCTTGTCGACTGATTTGTTCATGATCATGAAAGAAACAATAAGCACACTACATTGTTTGGTACATGCAAGCTCAGACATCAAAGTGGAGGCGCGATGGCTCAGTGGTAGAGCTGTGGTCTCGTAAATGGAAGGTCCCGGGTTCGAAACGAAGTCAATGCGCTAGTACCTGTTGGTAAGGCATTAATCCTCACTACCTAGTCCCTTGGAGAGGACTAAAAGCCGTCGGTCCCCTGGTTGCTTAGCAGTCAGGTAAAACAAACAAACAAGGAAAAAAGAAGATGCTTCATCTCCATAATCATTACCTCCATTGCCGCCTCCGTATCGCCTCTCAAAGCCAGAGTTCCTTCCGCGACCACGAGAGAAGCCATCGCCTCGGCCACCAGAGTACCTGTCATATGGGCCGGGTCGGTTCATGCCCCGCCCGCCGCGGGTGGGGTTGGTAGCCCTCCGTAGCTCATCTGGGAAACTTTTGAAGACTTCGATATACCTGTGTGTGAAGGAGATACCCATTACAAATATTAGTACAGCTTCAATATGGATACGAACTTATAGAACAGCCAGGACCTAGTGTATAACTACAGAGTGCGACAAGAAAAGTACAGAGTGTGACAAGAAAAATATATCAATCAATATGCCTTTGTCTGATGCATTTTCTATTTTAGTACACTGTGACCAGAAAATTCAGTTTCTCGTTTTGCCTGCAGAATTTTCAATTTAAAGAAGTGTTTCTGCATTGCACCATCAGATGGCAATAAGAGAATGACTGAAATGATTTATAACAATAAAGGTCCTGTACATATCTGAAGATATTTTAATAAATTTGATACAATTTGTCTTTTTATGTTTTGTATATATATGAGGCAGACACTTTATGCTAATGTAGGTTATTGAAAAACATGTTTAAAGAAATGATAAGTTCACATCTTCCTTCTTATGCAACAACAAAAACTGTGCTAAAATGATACAATTTTGCTTCATCGATTCATCACAACTATGTGAACAGACTGCCAATAAAAAATATAACTAGAGTAGAATAATTTGTAGTTCTCATGTACAGTATTGCAGGATTTTATGTTTTCTTTTCTTTTTCTTATTTAGCATTGAATGCCTGCAAAGCTGTTTGGAATCATAATGAATTATGCTGTCATCCTTGAACTGTTCAATCATTCCACAAATCTATGAAGAATCTTTTATTTCTAACTTTATATTCTTTTGAAATAAACAATTCAACAAGCACTCATGATAAAAAAGAAAACAAATGTTTAACTGCAGTCCTGAAAATCAAATCCCATGCGCTTCCCTCCCAATTGCACTCATAAAGAATTAATTTGTTCATGAGTGCAATGGCTGATGGTGAATATAATGGAACGATCACTTCCAGTCTATAAAATGTCAAGCAATCATAAAATATCTGAACTGTTGTTCATAATGATTCAAGTTTTCCCTTTCACTTTTCATGACTATGACAATGCAGATTGTTAGAGAGAAAATCTATTTCTGACGTCCCAATCCCCAAACAGCAGTCACGTCCAAATGTTTACGAACACTGATCAAAAAATATTTGTTGTTCTTTCTTCAACGACAGCAAGATGTACATGTATGACATTGAAGGAACATACATCTCCTTTTCTTAAAAAAAGAACATATTTAGTCTAAGTCTTAAAAATTATTAATGAGGGATTATGAATTATGAAAATGAGTATATCTATATTCTATTGAAAAAACAGCAATACTGATTTTTGTTGAAACTTAAATCATTATCAATGCAGATCTTCTCTGTACAGCTGAATTATCCAAAAACGTTAACTGACTGACATGACCCAGGTTTAAATCAACAAGGAATGCCATTAAAATTTACTTATTGGAAATCAAACATTGAACAACTATCATCGTACCAACCATACCATACCACTACATTTCTAGTCCCACCTGTGCCCCATATGTGACTTGTGTTTCTTTAAAGCCTTTTCAGCGATTTCCTTTGATGCAAACAGCACAAAGGCTTCTCCCGTCCTGCGCCCATCGTTGTCCGAAGGCAGTGTAATCCCATTCGCTTGAATCGTCAACCCTGCGTTCATCATCCATCCCATCATCATCATCGCAAAAAACACCAACCCCAACGATGCCGAGCGTCGAACGTCGATAGGGCCCCGGAGAGATACCAACACCACACCCAATATGCGGATGAGAGCCCAACCCCATTCAGGGTTACGGATGAGTTTGTGTGGGAGAGAGAGAGTCGGTATGTTGCCCCAGACAACACCAACCCATATCAAAGTTGGAGAAGGAATGGGAGAAGAAGGCACAAGGAATGGACAGACACAGGTCAATTACAACGTTTAATAGACATCGCAAACAAATAACATGGTAAACTTTGCTTTTCCCCTTGGTAGTTTCGTAGTACCAAGCTTCTGGGTCAAACCAATATATATCCTTCCTCTTCCTCTCCCCCAACTGCATGTAAGTCCATAGACCTGTAATGAAGTTGTTTTGCTCAACAGGGCATATACAATTCTTTTTTCTTTTTTTTCATCCCAGAATTTGAAGCCCAAGTGCCTGAAATAATAAATCCCATACATACTCCCTCCTCTGCCTAACCTAACACCCTTGTCTCTGCAACATCGTTCTCTTTTAATGCCCATCTTCTGAATTTCATACCAATAAATATGCCCAGTAGAATGCAAGGACAGCAATTTGTTACAACAGTCATGTCCTTATTGCCGTTAATACTAAAATCATTAAACATACATGTATACACATGATATTTTGAAACAGAACCACTAGTGAATAACAAAAGCAGCGCCTCAAACCCGTTATCTAACATACCCATCCAATCCCCCTTCTCTCCCCCACATGAAATTTAAAGTAACCATTGTAATATTGGTGGGGAAATCAACAAAGAACATTTCTATAAATTGCCTGTACTCAACAATTGCATGAAATTTTCTAATTTTTCTTTTCCAGTTTCAGTACTGGAAAAGCAAGAATAAGACATCCTTTTTAGTACTCTGGCTTACATACATGTAACTCTGGCCAAAACCATTAGAAATTCACAAATATATATTTTTGTTTAAATGTTCACCATGGGTTAAATAATCACTGCACATTTCATTTTCCCTCACCCATAGAGTTTCCCAGAGTCTTTAAAATGTAGACCTTCAAATTTCTTTGGACACCAACCAATAATTATGCCCCCAATCTTGGTTTGTTTGAATCAGAATTAGGCGGAAAATTCCTATTTGATTGATGCCGCTTTCCGAAGACAGAGGTAATTGAATATACTCGCCCAAGCCAGAAGGCAAGCATTTTTTGTTGAATAATATTTGAAAGGGAAAAAAATTGAAATATATGTATTAAAAAAGTCTGTTTACAAACATCTTGAACCAAACACAACATAAATGCAGGACACATGCATTTAGATGGCACTGCTAAAAAAATGGCCCCTACCCTGTTCGGTCATATCTATGATCTTAACTCATCCATTTTGATACGTACCGCTGAAGAACTCTGCGATCTCTTCCTTTGAACAGCTGAAAGGGAGCCCTCTAAGTTTGACTAGACCCGCGCCTCCGTCTGCTCCGCCGCTGTTGCGATTTGTGACCCATTCCATTTCACTCCTCTTAGATTTGAATACTACATGGAAAAAAAAGGACAAATGTCTGTTGGAGTATTGCACACTACATGTACCATGAAGTATGTATATGCTGCAAAACTACATATATTAGATAGCTCTTACAGAAACAAAGTTGTGATTGGTCCAAAATTTGTCACGTGATATCCAATGCGAGAATACTGTATCCAAGCTACACTGCGCATACAAACGTACCCATTGTTTGCATTGTCTTCGCAGCACATGTTTGACACGGAAGTCTAGAAGGCTACACACCCTACCAGTCCGTACAGTATTACCCCAGCCTCGACCCAGACAAAATGAGTGACATAACCAGTTTTAGGAAATATATCTCTATGAAGTATCCCTTGTGACATTTCCTTTATGTCTTTGAAAGTTCTGGCCTCAGCCTAAACTACAGCCAGACTAATATTACAATACTTTGAAACAGCCTTAAGCCCTTGAAAGTCACCTTTGATGAACAATATAAATAAATAATATCATCATAATCACAATTTACCTATCTTTGAGTCAAAACATATTTGGTAACCATAGTACCCAGACTAAATAGAACCAAATCTAGCTCAGTTAAGACAGCTGATACCAGGTGATTGTTTCAATTATTTCAACTTACGCTCTATGTATCTCTTCTGTAAGTAGTTCTTGTCTTTCTTCATTGCCTGCTGAAAGTCATCTTCAGAATCAAACTCCACAAAGCACTCTCCTGAAGGTCTTCCGGAACTGTTGAAGATGAACTTGATGCTGTCTGGCGCACCAAGGATGTTGCAATCTGTGAGGTGGGCAACAGAGGCATGGCAATATTGTTTTATTCATTCATTAATATTCATTCAATCAATCACTCACTTACTAATTCACTCACTCAGTCATGTTTTCTTTCATTCATTCACCCATTCACCCATTCATTCACTCATTCATTCATTTATTCATTCATTCATTCATCCATCCACTCACTCTCTCTCCCCTTCTCCCTCCCCCACTCAGGCATTCATTCATTAATTCATCCACATATCTCATGTATCCATTCAAGTATTTATTCATTCATCTAGATTAGTGCTGTGATCAAACGTTTAACCGTCCGGTATCCGACCGTCCATGGCACTATCCGTTTTGAATGTGATGGTTTCGTTTACCCGATTTTTTTTTTTTTAGTGTAAAAATTTCGGACAAATTTTACAATATAAATAATAGAATAAATATATCTTACAGTATTTTAATTTATTTATTCCGGAAAATTACGAGAAAAAATTTAACTTATTGAAAATAAACATTTATAAGAACAGTAATGGAACGAGCCTGAGCTGCTATCTCTGTGTATTATAACATGTACATCGGTACATTCAATGGCAGCCTTCATGAATCGCAACTTTAGACAACAACACTCGGCAAATCTTTAAAAATAATCAGTTTATGTCAAATTGAAATCATGATTCTTGTACAATTGCAAATAAAACACAAGTAAAGACGGAAATATGAATGTAAGTAATATTTTTCTTGACGAATAGTTACGTTTTTATGTGAAATTAGTGCCGGTCGAAAGCAGTGTTTTTCATCAGAAGTGGTGGGCGAAAATCCCCGCTGGTCGGCCCGCGCCCGCCCAGTGCCGACCACTATTCTTACAATCAGCGGCGACCTTGGCAAAAGTGAGTAATTTTCGTTTAACCGAAAACCGTCCGGTTTTGACTAGCGGTTAAACGGAATTGGAAATATCCGTGATGTTACAACACTAATCTAGATAACATGTATCCATTCAAGTATTTATTCATTCATCTAGATAACATGTATTTATTAATTCTTTCAATCATTCATCCATCCATCTACATGTATACTCATACATCAAAGGGTACACAAGCAGAAATAAAGGAGGACAGGAACTCTGATTGTAAGACCATCCTCTGAATACAGTCAAACCAGTCTTAGTGACCACCTCTCTATAAAGACCACCTACAGGTATCTATAGTGGTCACGCGTGTCTCCCTCTAGGATGAAATATGTGTTTTAGAACATGTCTACAATGGCAAGTTTTCCTGTTTTCCTTTGTGTGGTCTTTACAGACAGGTTTGGCTGTATTGCATAATCATAGAGAGTCAATTGTTGCTCAAGTCTACTGACCTTCAAAGAAATCCATCACCTCCTCTGCGGTCGTGCTCCAGGGCAGACCCCGGGCCCTTATGACGTAACCATCCTCTTCCGCCATCTTGCTTGCGTTTTACCCGTATAGAGCAGAGATGGTTTGGACCAATGTTTAGCTTAGTCTTTGCAAATTATTTACCTGTGAATAGCTGGGAGAAACAAACATAGAGAAACATGAAGGCCTTTGAATTAGATCCACTTATTATTCAGAGGCTTTGCCTTTAGTACATGATGTATTGTAGACAACCAACACATCATCCACAAAAGCATACCAAGCACATAGTTTCAGGCCTGCCTCTTTTTTAATTGTTTCTTATACTTCATCTAAATGTAAGCAGCATTTTGGAATTATTTTCACTCAAGACTGATAATGATATGCTTTCTTCTTAAAAATTTGAATGAATCCATCATCCATGGCCATGCCCATGCATGGCATTATTAGTTATTTACATTAGTCTATTTGGTCTTTCATCACAAGCATGCTCATAGTCATAGTCATAGGTGTTCTTCTTCTTCTTCTTCTTCCTGAAAAGTGCAGGCTTCATGAAATGAAGATTAACACACTGTGGGTTTATTTGTCAACATTCCCCATACACAGACGGTAACCCTTACGGCTTGCACAACGGGGGAAATTGAGCCGATTTTGTATCACTTTTGGTACAAAAACTTTCTTCCCCGTTTTTCCTAATTTAGATCTAATTTTCTGATTTATAAATCAGATAGTTAAAAAATATGTATATTTTTCTCCTATGTACAGTTATCAAAGTTTTTATCACCTATTTCCAAAGGCGAAATTTACAGACTTACTTTATACGGGTTATCCAATTTTTATCTCAGAACCAGTGAAACGGTACGTTCATGTATTCAAACTGGTAATCTATGACATGATCCGGCCGATATATTTCCGGGTCAACTTACCGAAACAAAGCCAATCAGAGCACTTGTTTGATATTGGGTTTATGAATATTCAAATATCACTAGGTCAAGTCGGGCCGACTTGTACGTAGCTATTGGATGTTCGAAAAGAAAAAATGAATATTCATAAACTCAAACCAAGATGGCTGACAACAAATCATGTTGACGACGAGACTTCCTTGGATTAATCATTTATTTAGGATCTAGATCTAGATCTACATAAGCAAGCTATCGTAGACTAAGTCAAAGTAGATATTTCTGTGTTATTTTTAATTTTCAATAAGATTCAGTGTAATATTGCAGCCAAATTAAGTGGATACCGGTATATATGAAGACGTAAAGAGTGAAAAAACTTGTTGCATATCTCATTCATCTCGGTCCGGCCGAACCGAACCATTCCTTCCACACGTACACTATTCCATAGAACGTACTTCAGTCTATTCATAGAGGCAGTCAGAGGAGCAATATGTAATCTTATTCTTAGCGGAACAATTGAACCGTCGATATCAGAGACTGAAGCTTTCGGTCTATACCATGGCATGCGATATGCGTACCAGAACTCAAGTTTAACCATCTGACCACGTCAACAGAACTCAGAGTCAGATTCAGAAGGTAGAACTTGTTCTTGTTGAATGTTGTTTACTTATATATTAATTCAATTGAATTTGAGGGCCTAGGGGCTGCACGTAGACATCTAGCTTACATCGGCTTACAGCCAGCGCATACGCAGAACATTCATCTGATCTCGGTCTCATTTTCGTAATTTGATGCCGAGCCTAGCCGACATGGGCCCTTTAGATTGGCTACGCTGGCTCCCATAGGCTCTATGTTATAAGATATTAGTGCGAGGAGATAGCTTGCGATTTTCCGTTTTTACCGATACCAAAATTATGATATAGATCTAACCCTCTAGATCTATTTGTTACAATTTTATCGGCATCCTTGAAAGGTTAAGTATTTCACTTAAGTTTAAGTCTTACTTAACTAAGTCTTAAGTTTGAAAAATTCTCATTTTCGTTATATTTAAGGTACAAACTGGAAATTTATTCTGAAATGTTTGTTGGTTTTTCTATTTTATGTGTGTGCAATTTCATGTGTGTGTCAGTTATGTGTGAAGTGCGCCACCTGTTTAAAGCATGTCATGTCATGTCAAAATCTCTGTGGTGTGACGTAATATTTCGTATTGACTTTGCCATTGAACTTAAGTCGCGCTTAAGTTAAGTAGGCCCTCTCTCACTTCTTAAGTTAAGTAGGCCCTCTCTCACTTAAATTCGAAGCCACTTAGCGTATCGGCAAATCAGAGCGCGTAAACTCATTGAGTGATTTCAAGTACGGTGTTCGGTGTTGGTGTTGAGAGCGTGGAAAGGCTGCTAAACCGAGCTCCAACACCGACGGTCAGTTTAGAAGGACGATACCAATCACGTTATCGCTCAACACCAGCCTCAACCCTAGTGACGTCTACTCTACAGGCGAAAAGTCTTGCGATAAAAGCATAATCCATTCAGAAATATTAAAAAATGAATAGGGAAAATATAATTTCTCTTGAAAAACATATACAGCTCCCATGATTTACAGTTGTTTTGACTGGAAAATGGATTTTACCTTGGCTTGATCGTGAGATTCGTGACAGATGCACGCATAGTTACCTGCGGTATACTGCAACACCAACACCAACACCAAACTTGAAATCATGAATTTCCCAATCCCTAGGGGCTGGTGTTGGTGAATGGGAAAACTACACGTAAATCGTCAACACCAACCGCGATACTCGGTTCAGCAGACGACATTCAACACCAGCCCTCAACACAGACTACCTGAAATGCGTCATATTTTCCGAGGTCAACCTCAACACCAGCCTGATTTCAAGTTCGGTGTTGTAGCTGGTGTTGGTGTTCTCACAACACCAACACCAGCTTTCAACACCGAACTTGAAATCAATCATTGTACATCGCGGAATGGTAGTCTACGTGGGCCACCAGCTGCAGCTCCCCCAAACAAGCATACAAAAAAAAAGAAGAAAAAAAATCTGATATTTAGGCAGACATCATCTTGCAATATTTTGGCAGACAAAGATGATGAAAAAGTTCAATTCATCATTATGCCAGAAAAGTGACCCCTTCAAGTTCAATTTTATTACAAGTTACCTTCACTCTTCAGGCGGCCGGGGTAGCCAAGCCCAAGAAGGCAAGAGGCAAGACCTTAATGTCCTTATTCACATCATTATGATTAACATTAACAAACTACACTTCACTCAGCACTTATTGGGATGCAAATTGACCATTTTATATATTCAAAATTACTGTAACGATGAAAAAATAGAGAAAGATATTTTACGTCGCCTAACATACCTTGGTTTTGGCATCAGTTTCTTC
Organism: Mesocentrotus franciscanus; assembly: GCA_037976565.1. Classification (NCBI taxonomy): domain Eukaryota; kingdom Metazoa; phylum Echinodermata; class Echinoidea; order Camarodonta; family Strongylocentrotidae; genus Mesocentrotus; species Mesocentrotus franciscanus. The sequence goes on from CP137685.1 coordinate 7,714,771, forward strand.
CTTTTTTCTTGAATTTCCTGTAATTCAAGGTTCGCGTTTCTAGCCGGTTGATTAAACTTGTATTACCGGGGAGCCAGTCATATAGTCAGAGCCTGAGTGTAATATTCAATCATATATTAGTTTTTATAAAAGTAGATAGTTTCAAATAATAGCATATAATTTCCTTGCTTTACTATTACTAATAATTAAAATATATATTGAAATAAGTAAAGAAAGAACGATATTTCTCCATTTCTTCATATCATCATAGGTAAATGAAAATAATGATCTATTCCACATCAAGTTGCTTAAAATATGAGACGACACCCCCCGCAATATTAAACGTGCGCAGCATCGCTATGCGCAGCTATGCAGCGTGCACAGTACAATTAAGCCGTTCTGTGGTACATCCACATGCTAAACAATACAGCAACGACAAGGAGAATCGACCCAGTGCGAACTCGTCCTATTTCAATTCAAAATACACTTGATTCGCCCTTCTACACAGAGTTAATCGCAAGGACTGCTCTCTCCATTTTTTCTTTAAAAAAATGTATTCATTCAGTATTCAATAAGTCATAACAATTAACAGTGACAGATTCAGGGAGGGCAGGGAGCGTACCCCCTTCTGAAACCCAAGTTAACCCCAAATTGTGCTCCATTTCGAATTTGTCACTATTATGTCCAACCCAAAAGGTTTTTTATTACCATTTTAAAAAAAATTTGTTTGTTTATTGATTGATTGATTTATCTATTCATTTATTGACTGGCTGGCTGGCTTGCTTGCTGGCTTGAATTTCAGGGTGATTTTTTTGGTTTTTGTTTGGAGCTTTGGTCAGAATATCTTAATGTGGGAGTATTTTTTGTTTTTGTGGGGTATAGGGCGGGGTGACCCTAGCTCACTCCCTCTACCATTCAACGGTTTGATTTCCCATGTATGCATTGCTCTCTCTCTCTCTCTCTCTCTCTCTCCTCCGTTGCACATAACTCATATTTTCTTTATCGCTCTTACTCCCCCACTAAACTCCCCTGAAACTTCTTTTCATCCTTAGTATAACAGTATTAATAAGACCGAAAATGCTATCATTGAATAAACTTTAAAAAGTATGTTAAAGAGAAAAAGAAAGAAAGAGAGAAAGAAAGAATGAGTGACCTGCCAGTGTCACAAAATGAGGTATCAAAATATGCTCATCTGACCGTAATTAAATGCTTTAAACCCCTGAGCTTACGGGGGCTCTGCCCCCTGGACCCCACCAAGGGCCCTAAGGCGGGCCCCTGGATGATCATTTGACCGTAATTAAATACCTAAAACCCCTGAGCTTCCGGGGGCTCTGCCCCTGGACCCGACCAAGGGCCCTGAGGTGGGCCCCTGGATGCTCATCTGACCGTAATTAAATGCCTAAAACCCCTGAGCTTCATGCATGGGGCTCAGCCCCCTGGACCCCCCGCCAATTAGTGACCTGCCAGTGTCACAAATAAGGTATCAAAATATGCTCATCAAGCTTTTCAAGTACCTCAAAAGTGCCCCTTTTTACATAGGAAAATTGCCCCTTTAACTTTGTAAGAAGCGCCCCTTTTTACAAAGGAAAATTGCCCCTTGTGCCTTGACAAGTGCTCCTATTAATGTGTACAAGTGCCCCCAGGGGCGGATCCAGCCGGCGGAGCAGAAGGGGCCTAAAAAGTGAGCAACAACAAAAAAATTTTGGCACCCGAAAAAATTTTTTTCCTCCGGGAAGGGTAATTTTTTTTTCACCACCACCCCCCCTTGGGCGCCAGGGGTAGTGAGCACAATTTTTTTTTTTTTGGCACCCGAAAATTTTTTTTCCCTAGGAAAGGGTTAATTTTTTGTCCACCGCCACCCCCCCTTGGGCGCCAGGGCAGGGGGCCCAACTTCTTTTTTTTTCAAAAAAGGGTGTTTTTACCTGTTTCTTTTTCTAGGAGGGCCCGGGCCCCCCCCTGGATCCGCCACTGAGTGCCCCTTCCCCCTTTGTAATAAGTGTTCATTGGCCACTCTGATAATCTCTCGTAAGTGCCCCTTTTCAGGTACGAGAAGTAACTCCTTTTCACTTAAGATAAGTGCCCCCTTCACCTCCGATAATTGCCCCTATTCAAATCTGAGAGACACTCGTTTTACTTTGACAAGTGCCCCTTCCCCTCCTGATAAGTGCTCTTTTCATCTCTTATGAGTGTCCTTTTCACCTCTAATAACTGCCCCCTTTTTTTGACACGTGCCCCTTTGAACAAGTGCTCTTATAAGTCTTATAAGTGCCCCTTCCCCTTTTCATAATTACCCCCCCTTTTCATCTCTGATAAGTGCCCCGTTTATTTTAACATGTGCCTCTTTTTCTTTTTAATAAGAGTCCGTCCCCCTTTTCATAAAAGCCCCCTTTCACCTTTGATAAAATGCCCCTATTAAAATCTGATCGTGCACCTTTTCTTTCAACTGATGCACATTTTTCTTCATTATAAGTGCCCCCTTTTCATTATAATAAGTGCCCCTTTTGGCATATCTGGTCAGTGCCCCTTTTCACCTCTGATAATTTCCTTTTAACAATGATACGTGCCCCTTTTCCTGTCTAATAAAGGACCTATCCCCTTTTCATAAATGCCCCTTTTCACCTCTTATAAATGCCCCTATCAAAATCTGATGGTTGCCCCTTTTCCGTCGACAAATACCCATTTCCCATTCTCATAAGTGCCTTTTTTCATCCCTGGTGAGTGCCTCTTTTTGTAGGTGTTAGAAGTGCCCCATTTTCACCTCTGATAATAACCCTTTGTATTTTGACACGTGCTCCTTTTTTCCTTCTAATAAGTGTCTTATCCTTTTCGATAAGTGTCCCCTTTGCCTCCTCTCATCATTAATGCGCCCAGATTTCTAGCGACTAAGAGCGATTTACCCCAAAGCTTGCTTCGCTACGCTCGCTCGCATTCATAGATGATATAATTATGTTCAAGTTCAAGTTCATTTCATTCAAAACCACACAAAACATGGTATAATCTTTTAAATAAAAAAGGGACTTGTAATAGTACATTAATCAACATAATTATATTAACTTGATTACATCATAAAATGAATGGTTTTAGGACCCCTTTAGAAGCTAAGCTTGTGAGCGGGGCCCTATAGTAAAGATACTATGTCCCTTTTGCAGCCAACATCAAATTCTGTAGATTTTTGCAGGAATTATGAATATGTCATGTATGTCCTATCTGTGAAATTTAAACGTTAGCAGTGTCCCAATATTCAAATTATGCAAGGAAACCCGTTTACTTGCTAGACTTCACTGTCAGACACTATTGAGTGACTGACTGGCTTTTTCATCTTTGGTAATAACATACATAAAATGAGCTGTAAAGGGTACATGAGCATTTGTCTACATCAATAACCCACTTCTTGTAATGGCCAAAATTAAACTGATTGAATCTTTGCGCAGCATAAAACGTACGACCATTCGGTACAATGGTCTGAAAAATCAGACTATTACTTACTGGCTCTATAGCTCCTAAGTCGATTCGACAACTAATAGTCGTTATTTTCCCACTTAAAGACATTTTCAAGGCCCCCCTTTTTTTAGGGAAGTTCTAAATTAGTATATTGTCTTTCAAATGCCGTTGGAATTTAACTTTTTCATTTTTTTGGCCTGCAAATGGGACATAGTACCTTTCACAATATGGCAAGGTGAATAAAAAGAATGTAACGTATATAGTTACAACGGATGGAAATACTAAGCTACAGAATATAGAACACACAAATACTCTCACACACGCGCGTGCGCACGCACACACACACATACACGGCAAACACACTAGCTGATGAGTGTGGTCAAAAAGCATTTGAGAATTAGAAATTATTAAGATACAAAGACAAATTATGTCAGTCTTTCAAGTAAGTACGTTTTTGATAACTTTCTAAACCTAGAAAGAGTTGTACTATTTTAGAAAGAGTTGTACTATTTTTTTTAAATCATCAGGCAAACTGTTCCATTCTTTAATGCAAGAGATATGGAAATTTAGAGGTCAGAGTGATATTTGTTCTTGCAAAAGGCTGATGAATAAGAGCCCTTTGACGTGTATTATAATGTTATGTTATTATGTTATCGAAGGACTTCTCAGTCTTCCGTTATGAGAATGTGCTTATAACCCCAACAGGATTGTATTTTTTTTCCTCCTTATAAAATGTAATTTTCGCACTGCGACCTCACAAAACTTAAAGTTTTTCCTCGCTAGCTTCGACGATTTATATCCCAAGACGAAAATCCAATTGAATCCCCATTAAATGTCCCCATTGAATCCCAATTGAATACCAATTGGCAATTTGGAGTACATGGAAAGTGAAACAATGGGTACCTATTGAAACCAATGGGCAATTGGTCCCCATTGAATGTCCCCATTGAATACCAATTGGCAATTTGGAGTACATGGAAAGTGAAACAATTAAAATGGGTACCAATTGAAACCAATTGGCAATTGGTCCCCATTGAAACCGAAAGGCAATTGGTGCCCATTGAAACCAACTGGCAATTACTGGTCCCCATTGAAACCAATTGGCAATTGGTAAATCGGGAACTATTGATAAATCGATACTTCACAATCAATGTTGGCAACTGTCCATCAATAGGTATATTCTAATCTCAAATGCATTTACTCCATCACAATGATCATTTGAAGTGAATTTAAGTTTGACTTAAAGAAGGATTGAGGCTCGTACAAACATATATAATAAACATAGATGTTATTTCTTGGTTAGTAATCATATAATCAATATATCTATTGCTAAAACGTACATGTAATTGTAACATGATCAGACAAATAATCTATTGGTCAATAATTGATGAAGGAAAATACAAATCACAAAATTGATGTGCATTGTCATAATTTGCTTAACAAATCATGATAAATCTATTTTTCTGTGACACGTGTAGAGTATACTAATGAATATGCATGAGATACAAAGATCTGTTGGTTTCTATTGGTTTCTATTGGACTGTTTCTATTGGTTTCTATCGGTCCTATTGGTTTCTATTGGTCTAATTGGTTTCTATTGATCCTATTGGTTTCTATTGGTCCAATTGGTTTCTATTGAGCATTGGTCCTATTGGTTTCTATGGGTCCTTTATTGGTTGAAACCAATTGAACACCAATTGAATTTTCAATTGGTTTCAATTGGACCAATTGGCCCCATTAGACTTTAATGGGATTTCAATTGGTTTCAATTGGACCAATTGGCCCCATTAGACTTTAATGGGATTTCAATTGGTTTCAATTGGTCCAATTGGCCCCATTAGACTTTAAAAAAGGATTTCAATTGGTTTCAATTGGCCCCATTAGACTTTAATGGGATTTCAATTGGTCCAATTGGCCCCATTAGACTTTTAAAAAAGATTTCAATTGGCCCCATTAGACTTTTAAAAAAGATTTCAATTGGCCCCATTAGACTTTAATGGGATTTCAATTGGTTTCAATTGGACCAATTGAAGTCAAAAATAGGGCCAATTGGACCAATTGAAACAAACTGAAGTCCTATTAAAGTCCCATTGAGACCAATTAAAACCAATTGGAACCAATTGAAACCAATTAAAAATACAATTGGTGTTCAATTGGTTTCAATTGGATTTTCGTCTTGGGATGGACTAACAAGTCTGTCGACACGTATTGAAGAAGATCCGCTCGCTCGAAAATGATTTTTTTAGACCATCACACCCAACTGCAAAGAATAATGCGCAATATCCTGTATGGTGTATAAAGAGAAACAAATATTGAAATCATCCCTGATCAATGTAATCACAATGTAGTGGTATATACCGGTACCAATGTCTAAAAAATTGTATATTTTCACTTTGAGTTTGAGATTTCCCTTTGAAGGTGCCTTTTTTCCCCAGAAAGCGCCCTTTTTGTTGGTGCCCCCCCCCCCCCACTTTGGAAGTCGCTCCGCCGCCCCTGCAGTGTATGATAACTGAAAGTACAGCTTCAATGCAAATTTTCCTTTTTCCCATTTTTTCACAGCAAGAAGCTCAAACACCACACCCCAACCCTCCCCGCTCTCCAACTCACTCCGGTCCCCCTCCCCATCTCAACGCGTTCTTCGTTCTTCTTTACTCCTGGGTCCTCTCCACCTTTTCGTGTTGTTTGGGTGCCGATTTGTATACGTGTGAGTTGAGCAATGACGAGATGGAATTTAGACTATCCCATTTCAAGCCAAACGTCACATCAACTGGTAAGTAACTTCGAATTCGGATCATATAATGTCAGTTAGGCAACATCTGAAGCAACATTACTCGCAGTAGAAGATTACTCACATGACCTCGATATAAATGAGCAAAATTCAGCTAATTCTGAATTATCAATTTATTGTAAACGCTTGTTGAAATTCATAAAATTCTCGACAGGTAAAGTTATTCTGATTAGTCTGAGTGGCATTGCATTGTCGGTGAGCGTGAGTGATTGTGATTTGTGTGTATAGTGCTAGTGTGGCCCTGTCCTGTAGACTGGTCGTGATCGTGTATGATATGAAATTGATGGGAGAGATAGGGTCGAGACTAACTAAAAATATAGATTGTTAGACTTGGATGTGGATCAATTATGTAAGTTGAAATAGATGTTGAACCTTGAGGTCTACAAACGATATGGACATGAAGTCATGACTTGTGTCATATATGTAGGGTGTCTGATCGCGCACCCGATGTTGTGTGCTAAAATCCTTCCCATAGAGATTGCACGCAGCCCTATGCGGTCTACGTGCATTGCGCGATCATCCAAAATTGTCAAAGTTTTTTTTTTTTCAAAGTTCAAACCTTTATTCTTTGTGATCCTGAAGGTGATACTCAATAAATGAGGTGTCATATGAAAGAGCAGATTAATTCCAATATTTCCAGAGGCGTCATCTCGAAATTATAAAAATATCTTGGTCAAAACAGCTATTTAAACATTGTTTCCTGGCTAACTCGAAATTTGCCACTATGAGATATAGCGCCTGGCGATATGTAGTCCCAGTCGTAAGGAAAATATCCCTACAGCTTATTTTTCGCTAGCCCCAGGGATCACAAACAATTACAGTTTGAAAATACCCTTCCCCACATTTTCGGATCAGCTAAGTAGGGAGGCGTGAGCTCCGCGCGGCCGAACCCATGGTGATAGCGCGTAAAATCTGCACATGAATATGCATCGGGCAGCGTGTCTACAAACCGGAAGTGGGTGCCCATTGAAGACAATGGATTACCGATCGCGCATCAGTTAAGCAACACGCGTGCGCTTGCACAGCGATATATGCGCTTGCATATTGCGCAATTCAGCTGTTGTGCTAAATTTAGCAAAACAACATAACTCTGCGTGTACGTCTTTTTCGTCGATTCTTACAAAAATGGATGAATATTGTAGGAATTGAAGGGCTGTAACTTTTGATAGAAACATCGGTGAGTCTTGAAATTTGAAATGTATTATTCTGAGTAAATAATTTTTTCAATTATCCAACCAAAATGGTGAAAAACGATCCAAAAGGGAAAATTGAAAAATCGTTCAGACACCCTAATATATGATGTGAAAAAAGGGGGAAAATGAGGAAAGAAGGTGGAACTGGAAGAAAACTACACCTGCGGGTGCCACGTAGAACTATTCGTATTCCGCGCTGTACAATTGAGTTTACGCGCTCTGATTGGCCGATATGCTCCAGCAGTTTCGAATTAAAGTGATAGAGGGCCCCCACTTACGTAAGCTTAAGTAATTAGCGCGCAAGGCCAATTGCAATGTCAATACGATTTTTAACATTACATAACTAACTGACATGTCGTGCTTTAAACAGGTGACGCATTTCACACATAGGTGACGCACACTCAGCATAGGTACAAACATAAAATAGAAAAATCAACGAACATTTCAGTACAACTTGCAAGTTTGTACCTTAAATAGATAGACTGACGAAAATGAGAATTTTTCAAACTTCAGACTTAGAGTAAGACCGCCAAACTTCGGACACTTAAGACATAACGGGGGAAAACATTAAATTCTCTTTTAATTATTGAAAGACCAAATATACTATTATTGTGCAAATATTTTTAAACTGTAATTGTTTGTGATCCCTCGGGGCTAGCGAAAAAAATAAGCGCATGGATATATTCCTTACGACTGGGACTACTTATCGCTCGGGGCGTCATATCTCAAAAGTGGCAAATTTCGGAGCTAGCCAGGAAACAATGTTTAAAGGTCCTCTGCCATCCAAGTATTCATGCTTCCCATCGTGTAGAAAATACCAATATAATCAATCTCTCGTTTTTTGAAATTTTTCTAAAGAAGGGTTAATGAGTTATAGTGTTTTTCCTTCATTAATTACATGATTTCCCACGCTCCTAAGCCCCGCCTCCCAAAATTCCCAAACTCAGCGATCACGTGACAGTACGTCATCGGGAGAATCTTCGAGCTTCTGCTGCAGTGCGCGAAAGTTTTTCTCTATTGTGTTTACGTGCTTTAGCGTGGCAAGTTTTTTTTACGAAAAAGTTCGATTCGTCCGGCAATTTTTTTGATATTTTCCTTTGAATTTCACAATGCCGTCGAGGTGTATCGTGGGAGGCTGCTGTAATACGAGTCAGGACGGGGTAAGCCTACATCTTTTCCCCCAAAGACCCGAATTTGAGTTAAATTTGGACAGCTAAAGTGAAGCTGACTCGGGCAAGTTGGAGCAGCCCCATGCATAGACTCCTGTGTAGTGTGCAGTGCACATTTCGACGATTGTGATTTTGATGATGGGGTGCATGCCATCTTCAACATTCAATTCATTTATTTTTCCTCTTTCAATTTTTCTAAATTTACAATGATGTTACATTTTTATTTTCCCTCAACCACTTGGAAAAAATAAAACTCCCTTCAGCGGTCCAAAGAATTATTATTACCCCTGCCAGTCAGGGCCTTGGTTTGAAATTTAGGGAATTTCACAATTTTTTTTCTCTGGAAATTACTCTGTCCCTATCTCTTGCAATGTCTCTCTCTCTCTATCACAATTTTTCTCTTGCAATATTTTTTCCTATCTCTATCATTTGCAACGTACCCCTCTCTCTCTCTCTCTCTCACACACACACACACACAATATCTCTTTGCATCTCGTTCTATACCTCTCTGCTCTTCCATCCTGAATTCAATGCACTCCTTACTGTTTACTAATCATGTGAAAAGTAAAGTAAGCAAGATTGCAAGAGGACCAATCACTTGAATGAAATAATATGTGTTACATTTAGTTTGAATAAAATAAACTACGAACTACTATGAAGCATTGTTAGGATTAACATTTTAGGAGTATGAAGAAAATAACAGATAAAAAGAAAGCACAATATGTATTTGGGGGATTGGTCCACTTTAATATATCACATTAACTAAAACTGTGAGTGAGTGTAAGATGTTGCTTTGGATGAAAGACGTAGAAAAATACACAAAAAATATATAAACCATTTGGAAGGTTGATTTGTCCTACAATAGCTACACCATGAAATAGTGCATGCAGTGGCGGATCCAGGGGCCGGAAAAAACAGGTAAAAACACCTTTCTTTATAAAAAAAAAAGAAGATGGGCCCCTCCCCTGGCGCTCAAGGGGTGGTGGTTAAAAAAATGTCGGAGGCCAAAAAAAAAATTGTGCTCACTACTCACTCCCCCATCCCCACTGAGCGAAAAATCAGCCAGCACGATTTTTCAATTTTCAATTTTCGGGGCAAAAAAAAAAAAATGTTCTCACTACCCCCTTTTCGGCCCTCCTTGGCGCCGGTTGGATCCGCCCCTGGGTGCATGTACTTTACATTTCTAATTCCCATATTAGCTAATAAAGTTTCAAATTTCCATTTAGTTTCTCTGTCTTGTCTTGACCCTAAACAGCATAAATCGATGGGGTAATCACTGACTAAATAAATACATCAATTTGAATATGTAGTATCTTCAATACTTCAATACGATTTTCAAAAGAACTGATTTAATTATACTGAATTTACTGATGCATTTTAAGGTATAAAACACAAGAAAACACATGCTGAAATATTTATCCCAAATTAAGTGCATCAGAAAACAAGAGGCACGGAAGTAATGATTGCCTTGCAGTTTCATCCATTATTTCTCTAAAAATGACAACTATTGAAAACTTTCACCCAAAATATTCACCCATGTAGTATCTTTAACATCTGGTGGAAAATTGTTCTACAAGAAAGACTGCTGAAATGTACACTATGCAGGTTAGGACAAGTGTGATCTACCTCCTTCATAGTACAATAATAATCAACTCATTGATTGTGGGCATCAACTGAGAGATGAGGCAAATGAGATATTCTTTAGTACAATATGTAGCTGCAATATCATACGAAAATAAGTAGTCATTATAAGAGAACACATTTACTTTCCAGTATTTTATAGCTCTAAACAGAAAACATTGGCTGACAGCAAATAACTGCTCTAGGATGTGTTCATATCTACTTTAAACCTACAGACAGTAGGTCACAAGTTTAGTTTGAAAGAATCCCCCAAGAAAATAATAATAATAATAATAATAATAAATAAATAAATACATAACCTTGAGGAGATAAGAAGCGAATGTTATAAATTCTGATACTCTTATGAGAGAAATTACATTTACCAATGAAGATAACCTATAGCTCTAGAAGGTATTTATATCATGTGAAAATTAAAAACTTACCGGTATCCCTTTTTAGTAAGCTTTGTAACCCATTAAACTAAGGTAAATTACTTTAGCCACAATGTTTGAAAAGTAAGTAACATATCAATGTCACCTTCAAAATAAATTTTAAAAATGAAAAGCAAACATCCATATCTTGAATGAATCACACTACACCCCATGCCCAACAAAATATCTGTATATTCCTCTTCAAATCCTCTGTATTCTGAGGAAGGAAAGTTGTCGGATCTGAATTACAGCGCAGGACGGCAGTGAAACTCGCACTGATCTTCCCAGGTATCCCCAGCACAATCTAGCTAGCTGACGATAGGCAACGTGGGTGTTTTTCCTGCAATGAACAAAAAAAAAAAAAAAAAAAAACACACAAACCATTAGAGATAGTAACATCTACCTCCTATCTATAAGAGTTTTGACAAGACAAATATATACATGTACAGAAATAAAAGGAAAGTGCACAATTCCCATTTTCTCCACTCAATATCATTCAATAATAATTTTCTTTTAAATTGCATCTACTATTAGGAACGTCACTACAATTTGACGCATAAGCAGTGATGGCATGTGACCATGGAATGCAACAACCACCACTTCTATCAATCATATCTGTTTTAATACATCGCACCATTTATATTTTACAATATGTACGTACATGAATAATGAAGTCTGTGAGGTAGCGATGGGGGCGGACACGAACAGTGGGGTTCGAACTTTGTAACAGAGAATCACCCATATCGTTTAATGTCTCATCAAGACATCTTGATGACATAGTTATGATATATACTGAATTCAATAATTTGGCACCCTCAGCACACCCCAAAAAAAAAAAAAAATTGTGCCTGTACAGTGAACCTTAATGAGATACATGTAACAAACTATTGTTAATTTTCTGGTCCAACTTCTTTGTATTCTATTGTATTTTAGCCCTGATATAACATGGTTTCGATAAAACAGGTAGTTTTTCTGGTCCAAGGAGTTTATTATAACCAAATTCCACCGTGGAACTACGATGTATGTATTGTACGGACTAAAAATTGTGAATACTCACTCATTTTCAGTGGTATCTTGTCATGCTTGTTGGCAGTATACTTCTGGCGGTACTGGTAGAAGGCGGTCTCAAGTACCCACCTGTCTATCCAAACACTCCTGAAACCAGGACGGTCTGTGATGCAGTCCAACTCCTCTGGCTCATAACATTGTCTGCGTGAACTGGGAAGTTCTTTAAAGCAGATGGTCATCACGACCTTCAGCATTGCAGAGCAGCCTCCATGATCCACTGCATGAACACCTGAATGAATGTATAAAAAAATTGTTTATTATGTAGACCTAGACCTATATCTCATCTTATCATTCATTGCGCTATAATCGTGTGAAAAAATAGGACATGTACATGATGTATCCAGTAAATGGTTGAAGATTTTATTAGTTTCACAATTAACATTACATTGCAGACTAGATCTAGACCCTATGTGTGATTTGTTTCTACAAATAGATTTCAATAATCTAGATCGAAAGTAAATAGAACTTAGAAGCCAATCGTACAATACAAAAGCTCGAGTATTGTTTTGTTTGGTGTCGCAAATCCTGGCTCGGAGCTCGGTCAGCTCAGCTCAGTCAGTGAGTTTCATTACGTAGGCCACGCACTCCGGCCTCCACCAAAGCATTCACTGCCCCGCAGCTGGGCGGTGTAGGCCTACGTAGCTACGGCTGCAGCATATTATGTGCACATCACCGGGTACATCGCATCGCATGTGAATAGTGCCGATTGTCTCAACCCAAATATAAATTTAATAACTATAAATGCTCCTATATATAGCTATTTACATCATTCTTACCAATGATTGTGGCCAAGTCTTCGATGTCTTCCTGATTATCACGAACGCCGACAAAATTAATTGTCTCAACTTCTCTCAGTCTCACTGGATCTGGAAAGGCAGGCTGAAACAGTCAGTAGTGTAGGCAATATTCCAGGAGCAGCGTAGCAGCAGGAACTTCATCTTTTCCCTCAAGTTCCTCTTGAAACTCAGGCAGATTTTCTTCTCTGTCAGACAAAGAATGTTCAAAGAATCCATCCTCGTTGTCACTCCCACGCAAATGATCCATTTTTCCGAAAAATAACTTCCAAAGCAGCAAAGTTCACTCAGTGGTTTTACAAATCAACGCACAAAGCCAATACAATCACGCATTTTACTCTCGCTCAAGCCAGCTTTGTGTTCTCCCGCTGACGTCACAGGGATTACGTGTCGTCAACAATTTCAGGGGCGTTCGAAACCTATTTGTTTTTCTCATTTTGCAGCTAAGTGATTGAAAATGACTGGAAATTGTTTTCATCATCAGATTCACGATGAATAATTACTGTACAATAGGTTAAAAGTTGAATTTGAGGTCGTCTGATGTCATAGAACCTTTAAATAGCTGTTTTGACCAAGATATTTTTTGAATTTCGAGATGACGCCCCTTTGGACGCCCCTTTGGACGCCCCTTTGGACGCCCCTTTGGAAATATTGGGATTAACCTGCTCTTTCATATGACACCTCATTTATTGAGTATCACCTTCAGGATCACAAAGAATAAAGGTTTGAATCTCGACTTGATAATAAAAACATTGACCAATTTTGCATGATCGCTCAATGCACATAGACTGCATAGGGATGCGTGCAATCTCTATGGGAAGGATTTTAGCACACAACATCGGGTGCATGATCAGACACCCTCTTTTTAAGAAGATGCTGCAGTTCGCGGACAGTCACTGGTTTGCGGTAACCTTGTAATCGATAATCGTATCGGGGCTGATACCTGCCGATTTCACATAAATCGGATGATAAATTCTGATCGCCAATCAATGAAAAATGATTGGAAGATTTTTTTTTTAATTGTCATTATAATCCGAAATGGCGACTTGCATGTTCTGCCACTATATTTAGACCAATTTTTGACATTTAACGGCATCTAAATAGCATTAAACATGGACTTCAACAACTTGGATTATAATGACAATGGAAAAAGGGCCTTTTTTGTAGGCACACATTTTTTTCTTCCATTGTCATTATAATCCAAAATGGACTTCAGCAACTTCAAGTGAAGGAATAATCCAAAGTATAAGATTCCTGAAAGGGAAGTGAGATGAATATAAAATTGCATTAAGTGAAAAAAGAAGTATTAGAAGAACTAAATGAATGAGAATACAAGAAATAGGAAACAAGAAGCAGGAGAAGTAAAAAGAAAAGTTGAGCTGAAGAAAGTGGAGAAGAAGAAAAAAAAATAAAAATGGAACTGGGAGACCAAAATGATGAAAGAATGGGAGTAGCGAAAGTTGAGATCTATATGAAGGAAAGGGGACACAGAAGTAAATCAAATTTTGTTTAGAGAGAATAAGACGGGTTGCTGGGTGGAAAAATAAATGCCACAGTATTAATATTGAAGAAAGAAACATGGAATAAAGTGAAAAAAGAATGAGATGGTAAATAAATCCCTGTTATCTGTGTGTAAATTTCACAGCCCTTAGCAGTGCTCCATTGACTGCAACACACAACCCAAACCCAGCAGCATGTCAGAAGATGGTTTCATTGTCAGGGCCAGGGGACTCCCCTGGTCAGCCACCGCCGAGGACATCGTCACATTCTTCAGTGGTGAGTATCTGGTATCTTTCAGTGCTGAAAGGTCACGTAACCACGTCCTGTGCTAGGAGAGTTGATGTGCTTGTGTCCTACAGCAGTCGGCCTGATGTGTCACAATTCCCATCTCCAAATGATTCTGCTCAATGTGGTCTTACTAATAATAATAAGTATTTTGTTTTTATGAAGTGCATGTTGTCAGATGCCTGCACGAAGGCCGTAAGAGCTTTGTATTGTCAATGGCAGTAAAGGCCTTCTTGCAGGCAGCCGACGACATATAGTGATCTTATGTCTCTAAATGTTTCGTGAGGGCTATAATAGGACACTATTACCATGGCTTTAACTCTTGCTTGTAAGAGAGAAAAATGAGGCTTTTGCATAGTCATGTTGCATACCAGTACCACAAAACACGAATGGAAGTCAAAGATTGAATCGCACATAAGCAAGTTACATTACCGAAATAACAGTATGAGATGAATTTCACCTTGACTACTATCTGCTGGATTTCCGATTTAACAATGAGAGTTTAAAAGGGAACGAAACAAAGAGTATTCACAGTTAGCTTTCACAGGCCAGAGAAAACATTCATTTTAACTGTAAACTGGCGTAACTTCGAAGTTAATAACCTCCTCAAGGCACATAACTTTGAGTGAGGACTCCTTGCTGCTCGTAGTTATCATGCTAACCATAAGATCTCTCTTGGGTTTGTAACTTTGAGTTAACTTAAAGTTTTGTAATCACGAGTGCGTGTGCATGGTCCATAATTACAAGATGACCACGAAGTTTGAAACCATGACCAGGGGGGTGTTTAACGAAGACTAAGATCAATTTTAGTTGGACTTGAACTATGGCAGGCGATTTACATTGTATGCCCTTAAAAAGTCTTGAACCAGATGTAAAATTAGAGGAAAAAAAACCTTAGAAATTATGATCTTTAGATAAAGTTTTTTCTTTCAATAATAAAGTATAAAAAAACGTGAATTCTGTAGATTTGTGCATCCCTTGAGAGACCAATGGTGAGAGCAACCAGTGGCATGAATGGCCTGCCATAGTTCAAGTCCCACTTCAGTCGATCTTAGTATTTGTGAAACACCCCCCCCCCTATAAAGTTAATGGACTATCATGTGAACCCCACTACTATCTTCCTACTCAGAGTCCACGATTGAGGGAGGTGCTGATGGTGTCAAGTTTGTTCACCTTCCTGGAGGGCGCCCTTCAGGGGAATGCTTCGTTGTCTTTGAGTCCCACGAGGATGTCCTCAAGGGCCTGAAGAAAAACAACAATCATATCGGCCACAGATATATTGAAGGTAAGATTTTATGTAATGGTATATCCCATTCTCATTCTGAACATTTATGCAATAAGGATGCTCTTACTAAAAAAAAGATAGGTTACAGAGCTTGAAGCATAATTTGGATCTTTCAAGGTTTTATTAGGTCCAATTGTATGGTCATCCCCTTTTTTGGTAGAAAATTCATTTTGCCTCATTCAGGCTAATTAGGCAACCAAATCTAGGCAGTGTTATATAATTCATCGGGGGCTATGGCTATCGGCAAGGAATGCACTGTACTTCAAGCCAATGCTGACAGGGAGAACTTTGCTAATGTTAGCCAATGAATAAGAGCAAGTCTGTTGCTGCAATGCCCAGTTCGGTTCAATTTTGTTTGTCCATATGAAACTGCCCAGATGCTTGGCATACTGTAAAACTAGACACTTTTGCGTGCATGTAATGTTCGCGAGTGGTTCAAATTCGCAAAACTTTCATGCCGCAAAATAATAGAATCACAGCCAACTCGACACTGGATTTCTGCAATATTCAAAAGTTTCTTGTCGTGAAAATCACTTTGCAAATCATGAAAAGTTTCCATGTCACAAACTCATCTGGTTTTTACAATAGATAGATAGGTATTATGGATGTTAACTATATTTCTTTGTATTTTTGCTTTTCAGTTTTCAGATCCAAGAACAGCGAGATGGAATGGGTAACATCGAGAGGCGGAGACAAGGCCAAGGAAGAGAATGACGGGTGTGTCCGACTCAGGGGACTCCCCTTTGACTGCAGAACTGATGACATCAATGATTTCTTCAAAGGTTAGTGACACTTACAATGCCTTTTGGTTAAAGTCTAGCTTAATTATAGTAGCCCTATAATTTTGTTCCTTAGGATATTCATATGATATTATTAATGAGTTGAAGGCTATTCCTTATTCAACATTATAGGTCTGATGTACTAGGACCTAAATGCTATGGAGCCTTATCGATATTTTTTTTACATAAATTTGTTAGGGGAAAGAAATTCATGATCATTCAACTTCATGAAGTGTTAGGAGTGAAAATAATGTTTGAATAATGATAACAGCTTAGATTAGATATGTCATTAACATGGATTACTTTGACAATGCTCAGACTTTAGCACTCAATGAATCTTTTAACCTTGGTAAGGAACAAAACAAATCTCCCTTACAATGTGGTATGTTCTAGTTAAAGGTACTATGTCCCATTTGCAGGCCGAAAAAATGAAAAGGTTAAATTCCAACGACATTTGAAAGATAATACTAATTTAGAACTTCCCTCAAAACGAAAGGGCTTGAAAATGTCTTTTTGTGGGAAAATAACGACTGTTAGTTGTCAAATCGAATTTAGGGATTGCAGTTGTTTTATTAAATAGTCTGATTTTCAGACCCTTGTACCGAATGGTCGTACGTTTTGTGCTGCACAAAGATTCAATCAGTTTAATTTTGGCCATACAAGAAGTGGGTTATTGATGTAGACAAATGCTCATGTACTCTTTACAGCTCATTTTATGTATGTTATTACCAAAGAAAAAAAGAAGTCTGTCAGTCACTGAATAGTGTCTGACAGTGAAGTCTAGAAATTAAACGGGTTTCCTTGCATAATTTGAATACTAGGACACTGCTAACGTTTAAATTTCACAGATAGGACATACGTGACATATTCATGACTCCTGAAAAGTTCTACAGAATTTGATGTTGGCTGCAAAAGGGATACACTACCTTTAAGATATGTAACCAGACATTTAGATAGATTTTGGCATTTTAAGTCATTCAAATGGGTGATGAAATTATTTTTTTAATCTTGTGTAAAGGTTCAAGATTTTTTTTATTTACCGATCATACAATTCTTGTGGATATATTCTGGTTATTGCTGTTTTGATACGAGAACAATAGCTTTTTTATATTTGTATATTTTATTTGAGATTTTATTAATCAAAATCAAAGCACAATCACAACAAACAAGACATAAAGATGATATTAGTGGCAGGTGGCAATGGAAAAATAATTATTTTAACAAGAGTCAATGAAAATGCTATAAGAACATGTCTTCCAATTGTTTATATTTAGGTTCTCTAGAACAGCATTGTATGTTTAAGGACATCTATGATTTATCAGTCCGTTTGCTCAGTCATAGAGTTTAAGATACGTTAGATATGATGGAAAATGACTATGGTGCATGACTATATACTTATTAGATGTGTGTACTTGTATCCCCTTCCCTTTATATATGAATTCTACCCTACCCCTCATTGGGTGGTTGGCTGGGCTGGTGGGCGTGGCTTCGCAACTCTTCGGTCATCCTGTATCCTGATTGGTTGGTTTGGACGGGCTGGTGGGCGGCGCTTTGCTACTCTACAACCAACCCCTGGGGGTGTATCCTGATTGGTTGGTTGGCCGGGCTTGGTGGGCATGGTGAAACAACTGGTGACATCATCCCCATCCCTGATTGGTTGGTTTGGCCGGGCTTGGTGGGCGGTACCAACTTGCAACAATCTGAACTGGGTGGAACTGGTTTGCCCCTTCTTTGCCCTTGGCTGGGTGGGATGGAAATGATATGCCTTGTGTCACGATGGACATGCAAAAATCATGTGAATGCGAAGATTACCAGATTGCAGAAGATGGGATTACATTGCCAACAGACTACGATGGGAGGAGCACAGGGGAAGCATATGTGCAGTTCGTCTCAAAGGACATTGCAGAGGGGGCATTGTCAAAGCACAAGGCCAATATGGGTCACAGGTGGGAAGAGACTTTGGTGGTACATGTAGCTGTGTGTAGTGAACAAAGATGCTAGTTGTTACCCTAAGCAAATCACATAATCTTCTTATTCAAGAAAAATTAGATTTGTCCCAGTCTACAATATGAACAAAAATGGAGGTTTGATTGCATCCTGAGTATTTATATTATATTGGCTGCCCTTGAGTGGTATATCAGATATATTGCATTCAGCTCGCGAATATTGCACGAGTTGAAGATGAGTGCAATATTCATTCTAACTGAATGCAATATATCTGATATACCACGAAAGAAAGCCAATATTATTATTATTAACCATACAAAGAGAACTACAGTGAAATTTAAAGGTCTGGAATGAAAAGATCAATTTATTAATCCATGGCAATTTTTCAATCCAACAGTCTTAAAACAAAACTTGCAAGTCAAAATGAAAGATGATTCAAGTTTTGAATATAAATTAGTGTTTAAAAACAAAACTATCAACGCATTTTACATGATATACTGGGGCTGTACAGTATTCAATTCAGTATGCGGATTAAATTAGTATTTTAATCAGAATTTTACTTGGCTCAGTTATATGTCTTAACTCGTATTCAGATCATATCTTAGCATTTTATTTAAGCAAGTCGACTTTAAGGCAAAATACTAACTGTTAAGCATTGTGACGTCACATGCGCAAAAAACGTGTCGTATTAAATGCGCGCCATTATAATTGTGCAAAGCTTTGGAAATCACGCTCAGCGTACAATATTGCAATGATATTGCACGCTGATTCTCCATCGGTTCAGTGATATACTGTACGGAGGAAAAGCAATATGCTAACAATATTGAACTCGACCAAAGAAAGGGAAAGAAATAAATACTTTTATTCTCTGGGAAAAGAGGCTCTTATGTATAATAATGTTTTATATTGAGACCTAAGAGGCCTAAATCATGGATAATAATTCCCTGTGGGTTATTTTGAAAAAGTCATGGGACGTGTGCAGTGTAAAAGTACTTCAAAAATCAATGAAATGGTGGTTTAAATAGTTGTCATGGGTCGTCAATACTTCTTCAATTTTAATGAGCCTTTCCATAATATATTTGTAAAAAAAAGAATTTGTAAATTGAACCGGAGAATGTCAATGGTTTGTATATTTCATTTTCAATAGTTATGAGAAACTAAAGTAATTAAAAAAAAATTGTTTGTACAAAAAATGAAAAAATTAAACTTAAAATGTTATTCATGTAGATATTTGGCCTGTTTGACTCAGATGCCTTGTCATAAAACTGTCTGGAAGCAAAGTATCACTTCATGGGTAGAGAGTAATTGCTATCACTATGCTTTTTCAATATCAGGTACATTGAAGTATTCCAGTGCAACTCGTCAGAAATTAAACGCTTCAATAGCAACCCAGGCAGAGCTCGCGGAGTCCCAGGCCGTCCCGGGCCTTATGACCGCTCAGGGCCCATGGGCATGGGTCGAAGGGGGATGAGGAATTCTGGATTTGAGCGTAGGTCTGGTGGATATGGAGGTTAGTGAGATTCCGAATTGGTCACCCACATCATATTATTTTCTCTTTGCTTGCTAGTGATGATAATGGTATTCTCGAAAGCGGACTAACTTTAGTCCATGGTTTAATCCTCCATCTAAGTATGGAAAGTATGAAAGTGTCCATATGAATATGTTTTTGAATTATTTAATCTGTCACTAAATTAAAATAAAATGTAATAACATAATTAATAAACAACAATATGACTATGAAATAATTGTTATCATGGTAATTTAGGGACATATCAAATTATTCAAAAATATATTCATATGGACACTTGGCATTCCATACTTAGTCGGAGGATTAAACCATGGACTAAAGTTAGTCCGCTTTCGAGAATACCACCCTATATGTCTAGCAAAGCTACTGTACATATATATACTCGCATTACCGGTCATACAAATCATTACAGTATTACCCAGGATTTAGCTTAGCTGCCATGATATGGTGCTTAGGCATTTAAGAAATTGCTTCCTCCCAGGACCCATTTACTTCACCTGGGTTGAGAGTGGCAAATGTATGATACTATCTTTCTAAAGGACAGTGCTTCATCAGGAGCTGGTGATGTATCCACTAGACCACGACACCTTCAGTGATTCAAGTAAACCGCTTACTAGAATCTTAAGTATGCATAAAACTTGAGATGAAGTATAGTGTGGTCTAGATTAGCAAGAGTGTCATGCCCCATGGTGACTGAAGTACAACTTTGAATGTTGTGATTGGCAGAGGTTTCTTGCCACAAAAACCGCCAACCTTGAAAAGTCAAGAAAGAATCGGGTCACAAATGTTTTTGGTTTACTATAATATTGTTTAGACTAGAGAGACAAACCGCAGGCCAGCGTTGCACAAAACCGTCATAAGTACAAGTCTACTGACAAGCCATTGGTATGCGTGAATTAACTTTAGCACGTCTATGGGATGTCGGTGAACTTGTACTTGAACTTGTACTTGAACTTGTACTTGATGCATCAAGTTCAAGGTTTGGCTGTTATAAAAAAAATGTTCTCTTAATGTGTGGCTTTTACCTATCTTGCAGGGTATGCCTATGACAATTGAGTTTGAGGTTTGACTGTTATAAAAGAAATATTCTCTTAATTTTGGCATTTCCCCTATCTTGCAGGGTATGCCTATGACAATTGAGTTTGAGGTTTGACTGTTATGAAAGAAATATTCTCTTAATTTTGGCATTTACTTTATCTTACAGGGAATGGCTATGAAGAAGACTATGGCTACGGCGGTGGGTGCGGCTACGGAGGAGGCGGCGGATACGGAGGAGGAAGAGGAGGTGGAGGTGGATACGGAGGAGGGCGTGGTGGCATGTCGGGACCAGGTAGAGGGGGATGGGGAGGTGGACCTCAGCCGCTTCTGCCAAGAGGTGCGTCAGTGGCATAAAATAGGTTACATTGCACAAAGCATGTACTCAACAAACAAAAATTCTCTTATAAAGTGGTGAATCAAGGGCATTGCACACACCATTTAATCAAAAAATATTTTGTCTGTGATTAAGTGGTGTGTCAATTGCATTGCACAAACCATGTATGAAGAAAAATCTTTTTTCTCTGATCAAGAGGTGCATTAGTTGTGTAAATGGGCCAACTTGCACAAAGCATGCTTTAATTTTTTTTCTATGAGAAAGAATAGGTACCATAACTTGATATTTGGTATTTGATAGCTTTTTGATAAACCTCTTTGACATGAAGAGAGATCAGTCTTCCATTAGGAAAACAGTGGAATTTTTTGTTCGTCTGACCTACCCTGCAAGCTTAGAGGGGTTGAGGATATATGTTGTAAGTTAGCTCAGCTGTAGATATTGTTATAATAATAATACAAATGATAAAAGTATGTTGTAGGCCCATTGAGTGTTCTTGTGATTGATGCATGGGTGATATGGATGTATCATTCATAAATGAGGGATGCCTTTTAAATAATTCAAAATTGAATTCTCTGATGTTTCGTGAAAAGTAACGGTCGTCTTTCTTCTTTTAACTAGACATTGTTCTCCTGAAGTGTAAAATTAGATAACATAGAACACTGTTCATAACAAGGCAAATTGTTCAAGAAAAACGACCATAATTTAGAAACTTGTATCCAGGGCATACTGAACCTAGTTGCTATTGATTTGAATCAATTGCAAATCAAGACAAGGCCCGGAAGTCAGTTTTGTGATAAACATTTATCAACAAAAAGGGCAATCCAACCCTTGTAATAAGTTCATTTGAATAAAAAGCAGAGAAACAGAATAGCGAAAGTTTGACATAAATCAAACTAATGATAAGAGAATTATGAATGTTTGAAATAAGAGATTTTTACAGGTAAGCGAATTTCATATTGGCAATTTTGTCAGGGGATTGTGACGTAGTGAACGGATAACTCTCCAGTTTGTCATGCACAAAAATATCACTAATTTCTGTTAATCTTCCAAGTGCCTTCACCCTTGAGGCACTACTCAAGATATTATATGGAAAGAATATCATTACAGGTCCTCTAAAAAGAAAAGACCATCGGAATTTGTACATTTTTGAAAAGTTGAAATTTCAGTCATTTTTGTGTCTCCCTTGAGTGATCTTTATGTACAGGGTTTCACTTTACTTTGCTTTCTTCCTTCCTCCAGGAGACTTCAAGAGGGGTTACGGCGGTGGTATGGGTGGAGGAGGAGGTATGGGTGGAGGTATGGGCTACGGTGGTGGAGCTGGAGGGGACTTTGAATCAAGGACCGGTTTCTCCATCCACATGAGAGGACTGCCTTACAAAGCAACAGAAGAAGATATCCACCAGGTGAGGTCGCATGGTGGCATGATGTTGGTCAAGACATTATAATGGCACTGGCATCATGGGGGGGTGGGGCACTTGTTTGGCTCTATATGTTATCAGAGGGAGGTGCGAGAGAGGATACTATCGTTTCTTTTTTCATATTCCTTTTCCTCAATCCTCCTTTCTCTCTTCCTTTTGTTTTTACTTGCAATTTGATTGAATGTGTGTGTGTCAGAACTTGTTTGTATAATCCCTTCTCTCTTTCTCTATTTCTCACATTATTACCTTGTTTCTTATTGACTGCAAGTTCTGACGGCAAGTCCTGTCAGTATCATTCAACAAAATTATCCAGAATACGCGCCCATATCATACAAAAATATTCCTTAGACCCTGTTTGTTACGCTCCTCCACCTCTCTCTCTCTCTCTCTTTGGTTCACCTCAGTTCTTTGGGCAGACAGCCAGCCCTTGCAACGTGGTAATCACGAAGGTAAACGGCCGTTCCACGGGTGAAGCCGACGTGGACTTCCAGACCATTGAGGCCGCCCAGGCAGCCATGACCAAGCACAAGTCGGAGATGGGTCCCCGTTACATTGAGCTGTTCCTCAACACTGACGAGCGGCGGTGGCAGTGGAGGCACTGGTGGCGGTGGAGGAGGAGGAGGATACGGTGGTGGCCAGGGGGGCTCTGGAGGATATTCAGGAGGTAGTAGTACGATCGAAGGTGACTTTATTGCGGGGTGGTCCACAAAAAAAAAAATTCAAAGATGTCAAGTTGGAACGTGGAAGAGGAGTATGAACTGATGTATGCGAAGCACAAAGTCCCTTCTGGCCGGACCCCAGGGCTTTCTTAAGGGCTCTACGGATGCACTCTGGTGCAATCTGATCCATATTTTGAAGTATTTTCAAACACATTCTATGACTAATACTTCATTCAATAATTTGGACATGTTTGAACCCCTTGTGGACCACCCTCTTGGCAGGGACAATGGATTAGGGTCTATCCAGTTTGGTGGTCAAGATGCGCATTGGACACCAGTTCATGTTATCACAATGATTGCCATTAATTTAGACAAACCCTAATCTTGCCTCTGTGTGTGATGCTTTACTTATGGTCCGTCACCACTTTACCCATCATTGTTTGTGATATAATTACTTGCACAACTAGATTTCTCTAAGAGCAAAAAGTAGGGATCCATAGAGGCCATTTTGTACCCCCTCTCACCTTAAAAAAATAAAGTAATACAAGAAATATTGCCTCTTTCCGTTCATGTAAGTGTAAAATTTTGCAGCAGGATTTTATTACGGTGGTTTACCGTCTTGTATCTGAATTGTCCTCTAGTATTATTCTTTTCATTCATGCATTTTGCCATCGCCCTTTATGCTTAACAGGTAGCTATGGAAGCAGCGCCGGTGGAGGTTACAATAGCAGCCAGATAGGAGGAACCGGTATGGGTGGAGGAGGTTACACCAGCTTTGGCAACGGCAACAGCAGCGGTGGTGGATATGGTAAGGGTAACCAGGAACAGTATGAATTTTAGACGGTCATCTCACCAAGTGAAACTTTTGTAATTTGCAAGAATTCAATTCAATGTGAGTTGTTGCTAGGTAGGACACACATTGTGACTAGGTAGGACAAACATTGTGACTTGGCCTACCCAACAACACATAATGTATGCAGTTTACATTCTGACTTTTGAAATGCAATTATACATGACAAGTGAATGAAATAATTCATAAGGAGGCACTTCACAATGATGTAGGCATTAAAGGGAGTGGGTCGTCAGTTTCCATATGCAGAAGGTCATAATTTGCTGACACCAGACTTGGTGGAAATACCATTAATGGGTGTACAAGTTAGCACACAGCAAACCCGTAGGGCAATCGAGAAGTACCCCCTCATCTCTCGGAGAGTCTTCGGGTGATGCAAATGTCAGATAAGGACTTTACCATATGGGGAAAACACAGAGCATTACGTAAAGCCTGTTGGTCATAAAATTGAAGGCTAATCCTGGTGATTGACAACTGCTGTTATTGGGTATTTACCCGAATGGTGTCAAATTCCCTACGAGAGCCAACATTCTATGTGTCTTTAAATTTGGTTACATTATGAAAATGGTCTATTGATTTGCTGCATTTGTTTATTTGTTTGTTCATATTTTTTTCCTTCTCCTTAGGCAACTCGGGCATGGGCGGAGGAGGCACTGGCGGGAGCGGATTCTATGGATCTGGGGCTAACAGTGGGACTGGTATGGGCATGGGCATGAACAGGGGAGGAAACAGCTTCTATTAGAGCATGTCGTATGTCAAGGTCGTCCTTACAAGTGACAACATCATGTACGTCAAAGGCCATCCATCTTTCCAGTGGCCTGTGTCTCAATCGTTCCCTACCCAATATAGAGTCCTCCTTCTGCTTCCTTTCGTTTTACTTTTCTTGTGTTTTCTGTCCTTCAATATCTCTGTTTCTGTACTTCTTTATTCTTTGTGTATCTGTGTTTCTTTCCCTACGCTGAACTCTTACCAGCACTGTACATAGATATTCATGATCTAATCTCATTCATTACAAATTTCTAATATCTGATAAATTTCTAATCAAATCCATATTTACTCTTACGTGAGCTTTTAGTACATTTAAGTGTGGACCTAGAAAATTTCTTATTGATTAAAATATTTTTAAATTCCCCACCCACTTCATGTGTGAATAAGCTACAAGAATGTCTGTCAAGTTCTAAATTTGAAGAAAAAAAACACTTGGTAATCCAGTATTTTCTTACTGTGAATCTGGACTAGACTAATATTAAATAATTTGATGTAAAATTGTTTGTAAATGTTTGTTGCACTTGGACCAAGTAATTATATTTTTCTTCTGTTAGTAATTTTAATTAACGTATTGCTACCTTAATTATTGTAAGCCACTTTTATTTGTTCAAAACCTTGCGTACACCTACCTATTTTAAGCTTTATTTTGAGCACTTTCTACCAAGACCTTTTTTATTTATTTGATGTTTATTGTTCAGTTGCCATGTTTCGACTTAACAAATACAGTCTCAATGTTGTAGAATATTGGCAAGACATGTCGGTAATAAGTAAAGTGTTGCTTGTGGGAATTTTGTTCCAAATTCACTGTTCAATGATTAAGATGAAAAGACGTGTTTTGTTATCACACCCCTATCATGTATATATTGCATTTTGATCATGGATTTGAGGATCTCTGTTTATAAATGGAGTATGAATCAGTTACATGTTTTTATGTTGAATCTAGAGTCTTACGTGTATCGGGTTTTACTTCAAAGTTCAAACATTGGAAAGTTAGTGGAGAATCATCTGGTGCAGTGTTTGTTTTAGAAAAAAAGAAAATATTAAACTGATTTGCACATGTGAAGATTTAATATACTTGTTTGTTTTATTGCTTTTTGTACCTAAAAAGAAACCTACCCAACATCATACAATCTAACAGACAATTTTTTAAAGGAAATTGCCTTTATATCTAGGTAATCCAAATTTAAAGATTGTAATAGAATTACCTTCAATCCCAAAAAAATAATTGATAAGTTGTATTGTATATATTGGGGTCTTGGTCAATATCATGAATGATATTCATGAGTGTGTAAGCAAAGTGATACATTTTTGTATTTGGTTGTATGGCTGGTTTGTACATTGTTCTATCTGTATGAGATGAGAGAAAGAATCGAGAAAGGAGAGCAAGTATGAGAAGGAAGTGAAGAAAATGTGGTGATGATGAAGACGAGGCAGAAGAGACGGAAGAGGAAGACGAGACAAGATGTGAAAGGGAAGGATTGGAAGACAGAGAAATAGAGGAAGAAAAGAGAAATGGTCTTGAAATCATGAGATGAGAAAGGAGATTATAAAATTCAGGAGAATGAAAAAGATGAATAAAATATGAGAAAGACAGGAAAGAGAAGAGGGCATCGGAGATGAAACAAAAAGAAATGCAGAAAAAGAATAGGTAATACTTGAAAGAAATGGTAC
Organism: Mesocentrotus franciscanus; assembly: GCA_037976565.1. Taxonomy (NCBI): domain Eukaryota; kingdom Metazoa; phylum Echinodermata; class Echinoidea; order Camarodonta; family Strongylocentrotidae; genus Mesocentrotus; species Mesocentrotus franciscanus. The sequence continues at coordinate 7,741,316 of CP137685.1, forward strand.
CACTTCGGAAAAGATTCAATTTCTGTTCATATAAAATATAAATCTAATACATGTACCGTTGATAGATCAGTATTTCCACTAAAATTATGTGTGAGGGGATCTGCATAAGGTATTCCTTAGATTTTAAATAGAGGGAAAAACAGAAAAAGAGATATATAAATTTGCAAAATTATAATGGTGATCAAATTAGGTCTTTGAACTATAAGGGGAGGATGTGCAGCGCCTACAGATTGAGTAAAGAATGATGTTTGCGAACATTTTGATATGATCAAAAATTTGCCAAGTCAGCTTAATTCATTGACGTTTTGTTGATTTTTCCAAAGTGATTTTTCCAAAGTTGGAAATACAGGTATTACAACAAGTAAGCATGTGCTGGAAAAAAAATAGAGTGAAACTACATTTTTGAAACAAAAAATCAAAACAACACAGCCACAAGCCTACTGCTACCGTCCCCCGCCTTCTCTCTCTCTCTCTCTCTCTCTCTCTCCTCTCTCTCTCTCCTCCCTCTCTCTCTCTCTCTCTCTCTCTCCTTCCCTTCATCCCCTTCATCCCCTTTTCTCTCTCTCTCTCTCTCTCTCTCGATCTGCGGGAGAACATCATGGGATCATATAGGGGGTACTTTTCAATCTCAAAGCTTAGGTATAGATATATAAAACTGCACACTTTCTATATTTTTCGCTTCTCTTCCAAACCCGCGGCCTCCATCCTCTATCCTATTATGGTTTCCACCACCTTCTGCCCCATCAAAATTATACGACATGTCATGTGGGATAAATATACGAGGCATTTTGTACCTTGGCCCAATATTGTTTTGTTTACATACTGTATTACATATACTGTATATAATTATGTATAATTGTATACTTTATCGAAATTAACAACGTGTACAGGACATTGGAGCATGACTTGCGGCCGGAGTGAGTGACTGTTGTCTGCAGCTGTCACAAAGTCTGAGGTAAGCTTTGGCTTCTCGCATACAAATACAATTTGAGGAAAAACCCTCCTATGTCTCATTGTGTATTCCCTTCATAACTTTCTGAAAAGTAATTCTGTGCACCATTAACATGCAATAACAGTTTCAATGGAGACTGGAGCGGAATGGGGGTAAACGACTCCCAGATTCCGGGAGCGCTCCGGCGTTGGAGCTGGGAATTGAGTGGGTAATAGTCGTGTACTATACATACAGCTGCATGCTGGGTACTGTATGTAAAGGGGTTATTTTGTCAACTGATAATTTTATGGTAATGCGATTCATGCTGTATATGTCAGTATGTTTGCCAAAGATGATAGTTTCAAATTTCATATTGTTTACAATAGAAGTATATATCAATTAATATTATCATTTTATGATTAGAACTACGGTAATTTAATATTATTTATATATAATTATATGAAACTGGGACAATTAATGAATGTCAATGAATGGTGGCAGAGGAAAATCCACAGCTATATAGCTACAAAGATTAATAGTGAATTAACTTATATTCATGTATTTGTCGTGTAGTTGACAAATGACAATTAGTATATTAGTTTAAGTACACAAATGATTAGCGAAGCAATTAATCGATCATCAACGTGAAGAAATCACAGAAAATTTACTCGTACATATATACCAAGAAAACATTAGGCATGATGCCATGATTAGGCATGATTTATTGCTATTTGAACAGCTAGCTAAGGGGTTAAAGTTCAGTTCAACCATTTACACTAATCAGCACAGTGTCAGCTGATCTAGGATGAAGGATTTTGTAAAAAGGAGCACAATATTCGATATCTACTAAACTTTGATTTATCTACTAAAATTTCTGAATAATAAAATCGAACAAAAAAACAAAAAAAAGTCATCACAAGTACATTTTAGGTGCCCACAAGGTATGCCACTTTGGTTTCAAGGAGGGGAGGGGGCACAGGTTGAATATAAGTCTTCCAGTGAACAAGCACACCAAAGAAAGATAAGTTGCTATAAAATGGGACTCATGGAAGTGAAACAAGATGCTTGCCATTGTCACAATATGTCACAGTTATGTTGTTTAATTGAGCAGGAAAGCTGGATTTTGTCCAATTCTATTTTTTTAAAAATAATTCATGGTCTTGATTAACATTGTTTGTAACACTATATTTATTATATTAAATTATTTTTTCATTATATTTGTTTTCTTTCACTTGACCTAATTCTGGAGTTCAAAGTTCCATTGTAAGTGCCCAGTGACATATGTTACAGGTGTATTTGAATATAGTGAATAAGTTTTTCAATTTTCAATTGTTGATATAATTCGGACTTCACAGAAGTGCTGCAAGGTGTGACGAAAAATCTGCTTAGGCCTACACGACTTTATTATGGAAATATGGTGCTGACATCCACGACAATGGATTACAATGTTGGCAGCAAATTGGCCACATCAATGGTATACATCATGGGTTTGCTCATTTCAACATGGAGTGTTACCATGGCAACAGATGGTTCTGGATGTGGGGATCCTGAAGGTTTCCTGAGATACAGAAAGGTAATGTTCGTTGGTGTGTTTCCTATTGTGGATTGAATATTGGTCTGAGTTGAGAAAGATTTAGACAGAGAGCGAAAGAAAGGGGGAGAGAGAGAGGGAGAGAGAGAAAGGGAGAGACAGAGAGACAGAGAGGGAGAGAGAGAAATAGAAAGATAGAGAGAGAGAGAAAGAGAGAGAGAGAGCGAGAAAAAGAGAGAGAGAGAAAGAGAGAGAAATAGAAAGATAGAGAGAGAGAGAGAGAGAGAGCAAGAGACATAAGTAGACAGACAGACATAGACACAGAAAGGGGGTATTAAATTTGTTTAATGTTATGTTGAATGATATGGAGTTATTTTATCCGTGTGCAGATGGAGCCACTTAACACTCTACACAGATTTGATGCCCTTTTGGCTATATAAACGGATGATTTCATAAAGAATCTAGGATACCCTGTATCTGTTTCAATGTGCTTGATCTTGGAAAGACATTTCTGTCCCTTATATTGAATGGTTAATTCAAAATACTGAAGATAGCAGCCCAAGAGCTGAATTACATTCAGTTTACAATAAATCACATGAAATATATTATGATGTTCAAACAATTATTACATATAGCTTACGAGAGTACATTCAAAGATGAAATTAATCAGATATAATAATATACAAAAACTAAGTAGCTAAATATGCAGCATACAAATTGAATTCTTTTCTAAAATGTTATCACCCAGATTGAGCCCTCTACAGTGCCTTACTCCGAGCCCCTTGTCTCTACTACCAAGGCGACGTTTGGGATGGGATGTTTCTGGGGAGTAGAGGCATCCTTTGGAGCGTTGCCGGGCGTGGTCCGGGTAAAGGCAGGTTACACTGGTGGAAAGCTGGATAACCCCAATTACAGAATATTGTAAGTTTTGTACTCGTAAAATCCTTTTACGGTATAGTCAAATGGCTATAAGGATGTGAGCTCTATTTAACCTTTCATGACAATCATTCCACATTTTGCGGTTTAATTGGCTCGATAATTTTCTATTCAGAGCCCTAAAGAATATGCCAGATGCACGAGTAGATAGGGCAAAATTTGTTGCACATACTGTATCCATTTTTATTACATGACTAACTTGTGTTTGATGTTAGGAATTTTGAAAAGGAAAATAAGCTTTGAGTTCCTTAAATCAGCAACACTGAGAATTTAAAAATTATAATTTTTGTTAAAGATTTGCCATTTTTCATTTTTTGACAACATAGTGCCCATGTATATTGTTTTCAGAGACATTACATTTTATGAGAACAATATAGCAATGACAGAAAAATATTATTGTTGCCAATTTGAAGGACAAGATATGATCAGTTTAGCTCTAAAAATGAATCCGGACCTGAAACGATTAAGATTTCTCAGTATAGAAAATTAACCGAGTAATACCTCGGTCACACCAATGAGACCGACTCAAGACCAAACACTAACTTACCGTACCCCAAATGGCCCAGAATCCGCAATTCACAGTTTTCTCTTTGATACAATGAATCAATTGAAAATCAAGAATAATTACTATTCTTCATTCTCTCTTTTATAGAGGAGATCACACTGAAGCTGTAGAAATAGAGTTCAATCCAACCAAGACAAGCTATGGAGAACTTCTGAAAGTATTCTACCAGGATCACGATCCGACAGAGCTGTACAAGCCCCAGTACATGTCGGCCATTTACTATCACGACAATGTACAGCGCCACCATGCAGAGGCATCATTACAGGCTGAACAGAAGAGACGAGGAGAGGAGTTGCAGCTTGTGTCAAAGATTTTACCGGCAGGACGATTTTACCCTGCTGAAGAGTAAGCTACATTTTATACTGTTTCTACGTTTTATCATATTAACTTTGCTAGGGTTACTATTGTAGTGAAAATATTATGCTCAAACTGAAGCTGTATAGCTCCTAAAGTGTTTCAAATTTTGTGAGATATGAATTATTGGCTTTCTCCAATGTTCTAATACACTAATAGAAAAAGCTCAATATACCAGTGCAGTAAAATAACTAAATTATTTATGTAAATATATCATCCCCATTTACAGAAATTACATAGGAACAAAGGGCTGTATTTCAATGAGAGAATTTCCTTTGAATTTTCATCATCAGAAAACCTATAATCTATGTGTCAGATGCATGTAGCAAAATTTTCTCTATCGATCTCATCGACTAGATTTTCGATTTGCAGCTCTGGTTGAAAAGGAATTTGATGAGCCATGGTTGAAAAGGAATTTGATGAGCCATGCATTTTTAAAGCATTTTCTGATTGATAATGAAAGTTTGTTTATTTTGTTGATAAGTGAATGTTTATAGACTCTGTACAGTAATGTTTTTATTTTGCTTTCATCCTTTCTTTCCTTTCACAGCTACCATCAGAAGTACTTTCTTCGTCAGCAGCATGCCCTCGTCGAGTCTCCATCTCAAAGATGCAGATTTCTTGTCGTCATCCCGCACCTCTCGGTTGCTAGGATACATGAGTGGACCAGGCATGGTAGAGGGTTTTAATGCCGAAGTTGAGAGTCTAGCACTCAGTTCGTCTCAGGCTGATTTTATGCGGGTGCTTATCGAGAACAAAGATGGCGGAACGTGCCATTGACGATATCCTTCATCATAATTTTGCAACAAAGGCACTAAGTGCATATATTTTTATGTAATTTAACTTGAATTGATTGTAACAATGATTATGTATTGTTTAATAGAAGGAAAAGTTTTTAAAAGATATAGTGAAACTGCCAAACATTTGCCCACCATTACATCCTTAATATTTGAAAATAGGCCTTTTATTTTTAATAGAAATATAAGTAGAAGTATTGTTTGAACATAAATTACACCAAAACATCTCATCAGAAGCTTCTTTGTTTATTATGTGATTTTCAAGTTTAATTATGGATGGTTGAAATCATGTAAGCCTCAATGCTCACGAAATAGGTGATATACATGCTTATTTCTCATGTGAATAAAGATATGTGTTCTATTTTCAAACCTGCAAACTAAGGTAAGAAGGAAATGTTGTACATGTAAGCAACCTTTTGATGACTTGAGTCTTGCTTGACATCTATTATTATCCCATTTGTCTGCAACTTTTATCTTTATGTTTTCTAACTATACCTCAATCACATCTATATCATTAAAGGTAAAGACCAGTTTTGGAAACGCCCCTCTCTCAAAAAAATGAATTGGAAGCTCTCATTTCCAATCATGTGAAAGAATATGTTTTGACTAATACGTGATGATACAAATTTTGCCGGGAAGTCGGGAAACCGCCTACTTACTGATATATTTGGTAAATTATTATATCTATTGGGACCAAATAGATATCCCGCACGTGGTCGCGTAGTCCCATATACATCTTTCTGTGTACAGTGCTTACAACTTTACCAAGAATGGGCCAATTTCTTATCATTTTGATGATTCCAGAACCTTGCAGTACACACCAATACTTATATGCTAGATGATCAACGTTTTCTGATCGATTCCAAAACGTTTCTTTCACAATGCAATCGCATGACCAGAACTGGTCTTTATCTTTATAATGTAATACACGTAAGCCAATTTCAAACTGAAAATAAATTTGTCTATGGGAATCTAGACTCTTTTGTTGAATGTGAACTATAGACTCTTTTTTTATAGAATTTTTAGAATGAATTTCAGATCAAGTTCATATTATAGCAGTAGCTATAAAATAAGAGCAGGTCTCACTTTACATTGTTTTTTGTGATGAAGTGTTTTCTGTGAAATTAATTGTCTGCTAAAAGCAACAGTGTGATACTTGTTTTAGTTAATTACCTAGGAGACAATAATAGATATTTCTTGACATCTGTGCACAAACTGACGGATTGCTGACATTCAGTCCTCATCTTGCCTCGTATCCTTCTGGTTGCTAGGTTACACGAAGATGCTTTTCTACAAACTGACGGATTGCTGACATTCAGTCCTCATCTTGCCTCATATCTGTCAGGTTGCTAGGTTACACAAAGATGCTTTTCTTCCATTCTTTTTTTTTATAAAAGTGCCTTAATTTGGAGATTGTACTTTTGCTTAATTTGTTATTCACCAATTCTTTTCACCATTTTTGTTCTTCCTCTTCTGTTCTTCCCTTATTGTTAAATGTATATTCAAACATTATCCATATTAATTAATTTGAGAAGATTACAAAGTGATGACAATAAATACCAATATGGATTTGTGAATTTTATTTGCTCAACTTCGTGTTGAATACATTTTGTGAAAAATAAGTGTACAATAGAAAATAAAATACATGATTGTTTTGACTCGACAATAAGGGACATAACATATACAGTACATAGGACTGATAATCAATCACATAATAATTCTCAAACAGACAGTGAATATAACAAAAGTACTTTTACAATTGATATAATCTTGATTTGATTAAAAGATTTTTTGAATGTACATATAATAATGATAATAAAACATCTTCAAGCAGTTATATTATCTCGACACACTAGCCTTTTGTCAAGTCATTCTTGAACATTTGTGCAGCTACAAATCTCCTTGCATAACAAATCATCACACACTGCACCACATGGAAATCACATTTGGTTTAGAATAGTTTTAAATAAATACAAGGTTATAATCTTTCAAGTACTTAAGTCTATTTTTTGCTGCTTTCGTTGTCATCTTCTTTCCCATTATTTCCGAGTTTTCAAATTTCCATGACAACGCATCAATGAATGCTGTATAAGCTATACAATTTGCTTGATCCGATATATATTTAAAAATTAATGAGTTACATCATAACTAAAAGTAAGCTATGAATATTTATCATCATTGTTACAATTGACTTTGCTTCCATCGTGTTGATGCTACATTTATTTCAAAATGCTTGTTTTTTGGGTGTCATCATTTCTGCAGTGAATGTTTAAATACCTAGTTAAAAGAGAGGATGCATGCAATTATCATATACATGTCTTTTCAATAATATTAAAAACATTTTAAAAGTTTATCCATGTCATTATACCTGAAGCTTATAATTTGACGTCTCAAAAAGTTGTATACATTGAAATATTTCAACCAATAATTCATCTTTTCAAAGAATTATTTTCGTCTACAAACGAACCAATAGAACCCATGACCTACAAGCCATTAGCATTTTGGAAGCATCATAATAATCAAGACCCAAAGTTTGTTCAATTTTTTTCTTCAATTTTTTCAATGTCACTCTGCATTATAGAATACTAATCTACAATCTTCACTGATCGTTATATGAACGGAAAGTTTAAACTGATCATGGTTTAACTAACATCAACAAATTGTTACATTGAAAAGAAATAAACTAAAACTTACAAGATACAAATATGATGTGCCCTAAACTCAATGGTTTAAATGTAAAGGGTGTATTTGGGGGATTTCTTGTTTTATAAGTCTTTAAAACAAATATATAACACTACATTTCTGACGGAAATGCTGTAAATTTTAAACTCTTTTCCTTTGTAAATATATGTTTTATCAAAACGTGAGAGAAGTACATATCACAGTGCTACATTTTTTATAAAATTAGACAAATAAGACAATTATGAATACATCAGATGTTGAATTTTACCATGTTTTCCAAGGGAGATATGTTTTAAAATGTTTTTTTACATACATGCAACCATTGATAGATAATAATTTTTGCATTTATGAATAGATCTTTCCATCTTTTGTCAAAAAGAAATGTGCAAACAAGAATACTTATAAAGGTGTGTCACAGGCAATTCAGGTGAATTTTGTTATATATTTGAAGATCAAAAGTAAAATGTATAATTAGTCTTGCATTTTTGTGCATGAAAAAATGATGGTGCAACGTGGGTCTTGCAAGTTAGAAACATTTAACTCTCCTGTCAATAGGTGTGATTACTGAGCAAAATTTTTCTTTGAGTGCCCAACTTATTCAGGTTATACCTAACATTATTAATGATAGCCCATCGATTTTGGCCATCCTCAATTTCCTTCTTTTTTTTAGCTTTAGAATTCAAAATATTTTCCTATGGAACATAATGCATGAATAAAAAATATCGATACATGTATTATGGATTCATGGTACATGTACATACATGTATTCACGTATGTGTCATCAGTCAGTGAAGAAATTGTGTCTCATATCAAAATACTGAAAGATTACATGCAAAAACATTCGATAAATAAAAAATGTCACTTAAAACATATTTACATTCAATAACCTTGCAAAATCATTAATAGAAGAACTAAATCTTTGAAAACAGTGCTCTTACTGTGTTTGGCATGTAAATAATGTGAAAAAATAAATTTCCATTATCTAATAGTTTCTTTCCCTTTTCATGTTGAAAAAATTGATCAACCACTGATTGTAAAGGTGTATGTGTATTGTCAACAAACAAATAATACACACTGTACCTACTGAAAAGTATGAAAAGCAGTTTTCTTTCATAACTTGTGGACAATTGGTCAAAGGTGTGAAACAAATTTTCAAGACCATACAGTAATTCAAATAATATCAGATACAAACCACTAAACTCTATGGTTGTGTAAACAATGTACAATTTCACTTATTGGTATTAGACTTCAGGGCCCTATTTCATGATAGTTGCTATTAATTTGGAACAAATGCTAGAATTCTATGACAAATTTGCTCTCAGCCAATCAAATGCAACAATTTCAGTAGCTTATAACACTTGATGGTATTGATTACAAGTTTTATGAAAGAGGCCTCAGATGAAATTAATGAAATTCTTTTACAGTGATATTTTTTTTAAATACAACTATGTAGCACACATATAATATGCAATTCTATAACTATTGCTTTGATAATACTCGTATAACAGTGGTGAAAGAAAATACTCACATACTTCATAATGTACTTCAGTCCATATCAGTTCTCAGTTTACTTTTATTAAGCACAATAAATTTATTTACTTCTTGTGTGGAAGAAAATGTTTTTTTTTCTCTCTTCAAAAGAGCACAAATCTTGATCATTACCTTGGGTTTACTTTGTCAATCAATAACTTAAATATACAATCTAAAATAAATACCAAAAATTCATCGGCAATAATCATATACATGTATATTCATTCTTCATTGATCTGTGTTCAAACACTTACTATCTACAATAAACTGATCATTTCTCATTCTTAAGCCAAAGTATCATAATTATTACTTTGACATACGTGCAGAAAGAGCACTTTGTGGTATAAATATATTTAATAACACATCTTAGAGCATTAAGTAATCAGTGATAAGACATCGTTGAATATGTTCTTGTCTAAAAAGTGTGACAGATTAAGTAATGCATGCCAGCACACATTCCAATAATCAGCCAATTAAAAAAAGGGAGGAGTGCTAGAAAAGTACAATACAACATCTTTGATTAAAACAAATGTTATACAAAAAATGAAGTCAAATGAATCTATTTCCTAAGGTAAAACTTAATATAAATTTATTATAACACAACTCATTCCTTTAATTCTACATAAAATTTGTCATGTCCAAATTTATGCTTTTAACCACAACTAAAGTTTCTTTGGCAATTACGTCTTTTTCGTTATTTCAATGAATCTCCAAATTGTAATGCCGATGACTGAGGTAATTAAATAAAAAATAAAGTTGAAAAAATCCTTGTAAAATGTCCATATGAGGGTGTAGTGTATAGGTGTTGGCCTATTGTATAGATCAAAGCAGTAAATTTTGAGTAAAAGATGTAATTCTAAATGGTTATTGGCCAAATACATGTACCTGTCCATTAAAAAAGTTATCTATAAATCAATATGAAATAAATACCAAAGTTCCATGACTGCAAAAAACAAGCTTCTGTTTTTATCTAATAATTTCCAACAAAATGTATATAAAACCCAAACAAAATACTGATTGTCATACAAGGTAGTCTTTATGAATGTATAAATAAAATAAAAATGATCTTCTTAAGCATCTTGCTCTCAGCAAGCTCACCCCAAATCTTCAGTTTGAAAACAATATGTATAAAGTATTAAAATGTGATGATTTTATTTGCATTTATATGAATACAATTTGTTTTCTTCACTAAATATAATTCTAAGTATCAGAATCGAATACATATTCCTTTTAGTGCACAAACCTGTATGCATGTTAACTGATCAAATTACTACAAGGCAGTTAAATTCTAACAAATCGCTTCTCTTTTTCTTCATCTATATAAATGTCCTGACGACTTTAACTAACATACAAAAATACCAAGGTGATAGTGATGTAACAGTTATTGGAAGTTCTTTTTTAAAACTTCTCATATAAAGAAATACATGTATATGGAAGTTTTAAATGAAGGTCACAATCTCTCAAATGTCTTGGAAGCATGATGAAATAATTTTGTCTAATATTCTTGCAAATCTAAGGCACACTTTGAGAAAAAAACAAACGCTCGTCTCATATCTTTGAAAATCTAAGGCACTCTTGGGACTTGTTTCAATCCTTAAATAAATTCAGCCCACTTAGATAATAGTTCAGCTTGAATTAAAAAAAAAAAACCTGAGAACAAATGTGAGAATAACAAAGTAGTCAATGGGTCAAGTGAATTTCTAAAGCTTTTTTCCATATAGAGAATATGAACTTGCTTCATTTCTACATTCAATATTCCTAGGTATATCTAATGATCATTCATTTTAAAGTCATATCATCATCATCATCATCATCATCATCATCATCATCATCATCATCATCATCATCATCATCATCATCATCATCATCATCATCATCTCTTTCTCTCTTTCCCTCCCCTTGGTACCTTATATCAGGTAGGACCATGTAGGAGGCACGATAGCTCAGTGGGTAGAGCAATGGTTTTGTAATCGGGAGGTCCCGGATACTAAGTCGATGCGCTAGTGCCTTTGGTAAGGCATTAATCCTAAGTACCAAGTCCCTCGGAGAGGACTTAAAGCTGTAGGTCCCCTGGTTGCTTAAATACAAGCATACACATGCTTTCTTAGCAGTCGGGTAAAACAAACATTACAATACCCAATGGCACTCGTGCACATCCAATTTGCTTCAAATCCAGAACCTTTTGTTTATGAGACCTCTGCTCTACCACTAAGGGATGAATCCTCGGACTTGAAAAAAGAAAACAACAACATTGTTCAGTGAAACCTTTATAAATATAGACCACTCAAGGGAGACAAGAAAAGAAAGTGGGCAGTGTAGGCAGGGGGTCTTCATGTACAGGGTTCTTTAGTTCAGGTTTAGATGAGAACAAATTTTCAAGGGAGATGACATTTTTTGTCTTTATAGACAGGTGGTCTTTCCATACAGGTTGTCGCTAAAGTTGGTTTGATTGTCACACCCATTGGAACAATCCATGTTGCTGAACTTCACCACGAGACCCTTCAAGTTATTGCTGAATCTACGATTGTCATGACGACCTTGGCACCCTAACCAATCTCTACTCACTACCAACACGATGTAGGATGTGGACTGGACTGTCCTGTGATGAAACCGTTGCTAGGTGTGTTGCCATGGAAACCTTGATTGGCAATGGATGTCTGGGTCGTGGGGAATCCTTGTTGGTTTTGTTGAGATCTGTAATTAAAAACATACATACATCTCTCTTTAGTATTATATTTTTTACCTTTTCATTTAGTTCCTTATAAAATAACACACCACCTATTGCAAAATACAAGAGGAAAAAAAAAATCAATTATGATATCTGTACCTGAATCCATAATACATTCATCAACAAAATTAGCAATAATTAGGTAATTTGCAAATGGCCACCAATCTGAGGAGGGCTACCATGGGCACTTCCCTCATCATTAAGACCTAAAAACATACAAATACATATGTATGGGCAAAGAGATAGGCAGATGAAAATAATCATTCTTTTCAGGATACTAATCTTACCTGATATAGCAAGTAACATCTTCCTCCTTGCTCCAAAGGTTGTGATTCCAAGCTCTTTTAGGTCTCTATCCGTGAGTGTGAGGAATGTTGACAGATCAATCTGAAAAAAGAGATGAAAATAACTCAGATACAGTCCCATGCCTTTGTAATGAAAGGGGGTTTAAAGATGTCCTAAATTCCCTATAAAGCAATTAATTGTATGTAGCAAAGTTAAGCATCTAATCCTTTGCTACAATTTTTTCTCGTAATATTTTGGTGAGATATCTAAAATCTTAATGGTAATTTGCCACCTTCAGGAAAGCTAGGTATTAAAAATATCTTAGTGCAATCTGAGTATAAAAAACTAACTCCACACATGCATAGCTCTAATGGTCTTTGTTAATGTGGGATTTCCACAACCAAGGCTCCACAGTGCGAGGCGCCATGGCTCAGTGGTAGAGCAGAGGTCTCGTAACCGGGAGGTCCCCGGTTCGAAACCAAGTCAATGCGCTAGTGCCCTAGTAAATGAGAAATCTTAATCTACCTCTTGTTGCTGAAAGACATCTGTGTATTTTCCAAGGCCAAGGTTCATGAAGATGTCACCGAGGTCAGGTCGAGATGAGAGAGAAGCGTTGAGGTCATTGGCAGTCCATAATCCCTTGCTTGACTTTGGCAACGTTGTACTCTCAATGTAGTTACTGCAACTTACGTCACTGAATGTAGCTGCAAGAAGGAATGAAAAATTTAAAGACTTGAGATTGGGAGAAATTTAACAAAATATATCGAATCACTGAGAGCAATGGCATCATCATCATCATCATCATCATCATCATCATTGTCATCATAAATATCATGGCAATTATTGTCACTACTATGGACCATTACCATATTCATAAGCTACAATATTAGTGGTCTTCCTCATCAACCTCGTTATCATCAACATCATCATCATCACTATCATCATCATCATCATTATTACCATCATCACCATCACCATCACCATCATCACCACCATCATCATCACAATCATCATCATCATCATCACCATCATCATCATCACCATCATCATCATCACAATTAAATAGCCAGTAATAAATAATGCCTATCAATAAAAATGCTTGTCATCATAAAATAATTAGAATCATATTGGTATCCCCCATTATCATTAATTGTAACTTCCTCTAATATTTCAGTGCACTTCATCGATCACTTTATGTTATTAATGTTCACTCTATCCTCATATCACCATGATATTACAATTGCACATTAAATCCTAGTAAAAAAACCCGCACATACCGACATAAAAAATAGCACACTTCCATCCTATGGTAACCATATACACAATGGTGCTACAATTTTAACCATCTATGAGCAGCAAATGCTCATTGCAATCTCACACATTTTGATATGTGTGGGTTCTGTCGACGCGTTATATTCAGGGTTTTTCAGTGTCTAAATGGCGCTCACATCATCTGTGGTCACGCAAATATAGGCCACACCCAGAATTTGACATCTTGCATTGGTGTAAATTGCTGTGGCCTTACGCCAGAAATTTCTGAAGTATTTTGGTTCTTACTTTTCTTCTTCTTGACATAGCCCGGTGGGGAATCAAATCCATTATTAGGGGCATCGGTGGGAGGAGGATCACCATTTAATCTATCAGGAGGCCATGTACTGGTGGTTGAGGTGATGGTCGATGAGGAAGGAGCCTCTAACTGCTCACCGCCTTCTTGGTGTGGTGTCTGAAAGAAAATATTTTATATTCAGATTGATATTCACGAAAGGTGCATTTTTAATTCGAATTATATATCAATTTATACGCTTCATTCAAGTCCATTATTTTTCTTACAGCTCATGGGGATATTTATTATCCTGTGATTATTCATTTAAGAGAAAGTTGATCCTGGTACATAACTAAGGGTACCAGCCCTTCTTTTTATGTAAATTGTCCTCATCGACATATTCAATGATTGAAATTCACTTCTCAAACTCGATCATATAATCTTCCCAAGGAAGTAAAGTTTGAAGTTGATGCGTCTTGAGATATCTGAAAAAAGAGACAGCAGAACAGACTAGGGCAAATATAAAAACTGGTAGACAACCAAAAACATCAAAATGCAAAGACACTAGCTCCAATCATTTTCATACCTCATATGTAGTAGGGAGAGGATTAGAATCCATCTGGAAGAGGGAAAAGCCATTGGTCCTCCTCGCCTCTCTGATGGCTGACTCTGGCATTGATTTGGAGAATCCTAGACCACTCCATAGATCAGTAGGGACACGAACCTCTGGAGCCATTGGCTTCTTCTTCATAGCTAAACATACAGAATAAGTCATGCTGTAAGTGTCTTTGAAGAAGACGACTACTTCAACTCTACCCGTTTCAAATAAGTGCATTTGCAAAGGGCAAACTATAGACAAATAGTGCTGTATTTCCCAAGGAAAGAAATTCATATATCTTTACATTAATTATGATAGCTGCAGTGTTGTACAATCAAATATACATGGGATAATATTTTTCAATGTATCCACATGTATAAGTACTATGACATTTTGATTCAAAACATCAAATAAAATATTCTCTAGGACCACATGTAAGATATCTGTGATGATTACAAACTGTTAAATTTTACAACTGTTGATTTTTCTTTTTTTTAAATCAAGGGAACAATAAACAAAACATTCCAAAAATACCTTTAGTTGCCAGGAACTTCTTCTGGTCATAGTCGTCTCCATACGGAGCAGATTGAAGATCCTTGGCATCTCCTTCCTGGTTCTCCTGCTGCTCCTGCTCTAGCTTCCTCTCCCGTCTCCTCTCTCTCCTCTCACAACCTGGAGCCCGCTTGTCGGAGCTATCGGAATCGCATCCCGATTCGGAAGACCTTGTGCCGTATCCACTACAAAAGCAAAAATTGCATGATAGTTAAAAGGAAGAAATTCATTGAATGCATGAGTGCCCAATCATGTACATTCAGCTCAGCTAAATTTGGGTTGATACATGTGACATCATTGCAGGACCCTCAGGAAGAAGAAATCAATACTGATTAGGCTACCCAGGGCTACTAAGACCATATCATTACTACAAGTGTATTTATCTTTAAATTTTGAGCACATTATGTTGCTACAGCATCTAAAAACTCATGGTTCAGAATAAAGCAACATCTGTAACTTTAGCACATAAGATATATTGGAATCTTAGTTGTAATAAAGATTCATTTAGAGCTACTAAAAAAAAACTCTTAAAAAAAGATTCTTTTAAACCCACTAAAAAAAAATAGGGGATGTTGACTATGTGAGATTTTTGTTTGTATTGGAAACAAATGATTCACCATGACGATCAACTATATAAAAACAACATTGCAAATAATGCAAAACAGAGAAATAACACCAATTTGAAGCCTTAAATAGTGCTGATATATGACCAAAATAAATTGAGAGTAGATATCAACACCTGTTGTTCATACTTACTTGAGAGTGACACTACCATTGCTGTTAGAGAAGAGTGAGACAGACGATTCGTCTGGAGTGAGTGACCTTCGACCTCCGCCCAGCATGCTGGACAGGTCATGGCTGCTGTTGTTTGGTGAGAAATTCGTGTTCTGATTGGTGGGTGGGAAACAAACAGAAATAAATATTAAATAATTTCACCCCATGAACATGAGTGATCTTCAACCTTCAACATACCATTCGATGAAAAAACGAAAGAATATTGTTAAACGATGCCAGAAAGAACTTAATAGTCATTAATATATTAAGAAATAATGTGATTTGATTCTAAGCATAAACTTTTTCAATTTCGTAAAAAATGTAGACCCATTTCCAAAGCTCTGATCAGCTCTAAATGAGGATCCATTCTCTGTAAAAACAATCTTGAAGCCGTCATTATTATATCAGAAAATCCTTACAAAGAAAAGTTGCTTAATGTGTCGGAAATTCACACAATATCTTGTACTTTTATTTCTTTCTGAGTAGCTTAAATTGAATGCCTCACTGCCACGTGAAGGTATATATACTCATCAAAGCCATCATATCTTTTTGGCACGTGCACCAAGCTTCATAACCTGTTCCCACTTCTGGACCAGGGAACAGCCCACTGCAGTGTTACAAATACAATATCTATTGACAAGTTCTGTTTGAACAATTTGGCAGTCTCAGGATTCAGTTCCCAGTAAACAAAGAGTCTACCACAGGATTTACTCACATATTTGTTAGGAATAAATGAATTGCAATCTTCAACTCACCTGCAGTTTAAGACTGCTACTTGGAGAGCAGTTGTTGTTCTGTGCCAGCACCAAGTCTACAAAGCTTGTAGGACTCCTAGGCATACTATGACCACTGCTGCTACCGCTGTGATCCAGAGTCCGATCGGAGGACTGACCCAGCTGACCCAATGGAGGCGTTACCGTGGTGATGAGGTCAATGGAGCTGGCATCCCTGGGGGTCAGGGGTTGACTATTTCTATGGTTGGACGGGTAATGTGTATCTGAATGGACATTGGAAAGGGAAGAAAGTATCAAGTGAAGTTCTCAGATACAAAGCGTGGAATGTTTATAGTCAGATTAACAGATTGGCATGATGAACCATACATTTGTCTGTTTAGAGCGACAAGGGTGTCAAGTCTGTGTTAAACCATATGAGTTAAAGGTACTTTGTCCCATTTGCAGGCCAAAAAACGAAAAGGTTAAATTCCAACAGCATTTGAAAGATAATACTAATTTAGAATTTCCCCCCAATAAGGGGGCTTGAAAATGTCTTTAAGTGGGAAAATAACGACTATTAGTTGTCGAATCGACTTAAGTGCTACCAAGACTGTAATAGTCTGATTTTCAGACCATTGTACCGAATGGTCGTACGTTTTGTGCTGCGCAAAGATTCAATCAGTTTAATTTTGGCCATTACAAGAAGTGGGTTATTGATGTAGACAAATGCTCATGTACCCTTTACAGCTCATTTTATGTATGTTATTTCCAAAGAAGAAAAAAAAGCCAGTCAGTCACTCAATAGTGTCAGACAGTGAAGTCTAGCAAGTAAATAAGTTTCCTTGCATAATTTAAATATTAGGACACTGCTAACGTTTGCATTTCACAGATAGGACATACATGACATATTCATAATTCCTGCAAAGTTCTACAGAATTTGATGTTGGCTGCAAAAGGGACATAGTATCTTTAACATCCTTCTCGCTCCAAACAGATGAATTATAAGTTAGCCATATCTTTGTATGATCTTAATGATTATATGAATTCAAAATATCTGGGTATCTTATCACATGCATTGAAACCCTTATATACATGTAGGCAGTCCGTTTCAATAAGCAAGATATATTTTTAACAAAAATGTTGCTGCCTCTCAAGTGCAATTTGAACTTGTTTAGGGATTTCAGCCAGTGAACACATTTTGTAACTCATGCCTTACTAATAATACTAAATTAATTTGAATGAAATATAATGAGATATAATTTCAAAATGGATATATATATTTAGCCATAGGTGAAGAAATCAATCATACCTGTATTTGGTATTTGTGTTATTTGCATGCTTTTCAACTGCATCATCAAATCCTTCATGTGGTTGTTATTATTGCACATACTAGTGAACTGGTTTCTAGCAGTGATATCGTTCAGCTCCAGCTGAGCTAGCTGTGATGTCATTGGATCGCGCTTGGCGAACCCAGGGGGCGGAGGCGGCTTGTGAGGCGTTGTCGTGTACAAGGATGCTTCAGAGAATGGTGGCTGGGTTGTTGATGAAGCAGCGGTACTGGCTACGTTGAGATTGTTGAAGAAATCCTGGGGAAGAGGTGGGGGTGGGAGGCTGGTGTTGACATTCATCTGGAGAGGAGGTTGCTGTTGGTCGCGCACTTGGTTGAGGACACCTTGCATCTGCTGCATGGTTGCCTGAAGTGTCTGTTGAGGTAGTAATGTGGATGTTGGGAATGCTGGTGTCTGCTGGGTTGTCGATGGCTGCGGCATGGATGCAGCATAACTCATCTGTAATGGTGTCTGTTGAATACTGGTGGCAGCAGTGGGATTTCCTACTATACTTGACTGTGCAGATGCTGCACTTGGGTTCCCTTGAGAAAGAACAGGCTGCAGAACTGTCTGATTGGCAGAGCCTAAGCCCTGAGGGACTTGCAGACCTGTGGGACTAGTGGGTATGGCAGTCTGTAACGTCGGCATACCCATCGTTGGGTTGGCCGGTGCAGCAGCTTGAACACTGCTAGCAACCTGGTTAGTTGGTAGTGTTGCCTGCATGGGAGTGGCATTAGGGATGGTGTGTACAGCAGTTGGAACGGTGACAGTGGTGAGATTTGAAGGTGACATTAAGGGGTTGGTGACTATAGGATTAGATGCAGCATTGGAAGTGAAGCTGATGGATCCCCTAGGGGATGTCAGCAGGAGAGGATTCACAGGCTGTTGTACAAGTACTGGAGTCATTGTTGCATTCGTCAAACCTGCAAAACAGAAACAGAATCCATGAATAATTTGCACAGAAAAAGGGGATCAAGTTCCAAGATATTTAAGTTAAATAACACCAATCGACTTCTATCACGATTCCTTCATCAATACATAGTCAAATAGGCAAAGATAATCAGAATGCAAAGAGCAATGGTTTACAAAAAACTCATTGGCATCACTGAAGCTCCTATAAAAAATCAAACACATTGTGAATTTACAGATTTTTCTTCATATTTATACATTTATATAAGAATATATTTTTCTTCGTATATAAGGCCATCTGCATGTAGTACTAAATCACTTTCTAACCACAAAAAAATATTCCGATGCAATTGCAAGGTGTCCATCATAAATCTTTAAGATGCATGCCAAGGAAAGAGCTCTGTTTCAAACCTGATGCCAGACTGGTAGGTATGTTCTGTAACGTCCACTGAGTTGGTGTGGTGGAAGTGTTGGTGAGGTGTAGTGCATTGCGGTTTTTAAGGTTAGCTAGTCCGTTAAGAGTGGGGAGGACCGTTGTAAGACCGGGCATGGACCCTTGGTGGTGGTGACCCAGAAGACCTGGAGGGGGTGCAGAGAGGGTGCAGGGTGCCACAAAAAATCACAACAAACGTAATGACTAATTAGAAATAGGCACGTCTAAATTAGCTGAAGCATACAGGATAGTTTTGTATATTCCTCTTTCAGTGTTGTTTAAGTTTTCCCAATACAGTTAATGAAATGATAAATTATCATCATTCACAGGAGATGGAGTCTTATGCGTATTCGTGACAAAGTTAATCAAAGTCATGAATCAATGCTTTTCAGTGCATCTGACACTATTTTTGTGTTTTTGTAAGAATCCATCCATGATAAATTGACATTCAGTATTATGTTGACCATCAGAAATTGCTAATTTTGCAAAAGTTCTTTCTCTCAAAATGCTTACGCCTCCTAAAATATGGTCATCCTGACAAGCACTTCATTTATATTTAATCCCTCATTATGTCCAAGTTTTATCGTATTTGTAGTGGAAATTATATCAAACAATGTGCATAAACCTTTGGGGTAATAAGAATAGTCATTATTGGGGGCTTGTAACACCATATATGGCATTCTGATATTCTCTAGGGAGCTGGACAAAAGTGCAAAGACATACCACAGGTGCAATAAAGTAATAATCACAGCAAAAATGAAACACTGAGTAAGTATATGTATGTCTTAATTGAACAACCATGGATCTAGAAACGGTATGAAACACCAACATAATTTATGTATTAATACTAAGCTGCTATCCTGTTAAAGGTATTACAAAGTTTTGGTTTGGGGTCATGAATTTGGTTCAAATGAACATATTGGAAGCATATGCGATTTAACAATATTCAATGATCGTTGTCGCGGTTGAAATCGAGTCTAAAGTGATGAATTTGTAAATAATAAACTCTTTATGTTGTATAGCGCCCTCTCAAGACTGATTTTACTTTAGCTTTAAAACAATGTTTCTTGACTACAATTGATCGATTTACTATTCCCGTTTGGAAATTATATATCAGAACTGCATATTCTGCGATTTTCATGGTCACAGCTACCATGGAATGGCCTTGGGCGCTATTTGAAATATTTGAAATTTACCGAGCACCGGTAAATTTTGATTATTCAATTTGCTCGAAAGCTAAAGTGTTTTAGGGGCTAAATTTGTTAGTGCTTATAATATATCCACAGGGGCATCCAAATATATCAAAAATTTAAAGAATTACTATCCATCCAATTTCAGAATTTCCCAAAACTTTGCATTACCTTTAAGAGTAATGTGCGTCAAACTTAAAAACAAAAAAATAAAAGCCTTTTTCAAACTATAGCTCATAACCAATATACATGTACTTAACAATCTTTGGTTGTGAGAAACAACTACTGGTACTATATGAAAGTGCTTTCTGGAATAAATGATTTATACAGGTTATGTGCAAAATTGTTGGTGTAGTTAAAACATTATTACTCAATAATAAATCTTCCCTGTTACCAGTGACTGAGCGGCAATAGGCATAAATGAGCAAGCACAGAACACACAAAAAGACATCAAACGACAAGAAAAACATTACAAACACCCCTGTAATGAGATAATGAAGCAGTCCTTACCAACAGTGCCCACATTATATCCATGTACAGGCAGGCATGTTCCATTCATGCCTCGGGAGGGATTGGCGTTGACAGCACAGCTTTCACACTCTTGACCCAGGAGGATCTGTCTCGCTCTGTACATGTTGGGAGCGTTCCTCTCAATGCTCTTCACGATGACAGACTGCAAGAAGAATTTTTTTTAAAAGATGAAGCAATGTTAATCATATGTCTGATAAAATTTGAAGAGCTCCTGAACAGTATGCAGGAAAATTAAGCATCACTTGTGCTTTGCAAGATACAGTGAGAAGCTGTATTACCAAAGTGAAAATAATGTGGATGTATCATTGATGTATATGATATAATGGGTCACTGTACAAGTATACATTTTGAAGACCAGAATAAACGACAAGAATACCTGAATTAGAATTATAATTTTTACTTTCAGTTACATGCTTATTATTGGATATAAATTCAAAGTTCAGTTCATCTCACCTTTGATTCATTCAAAGTGCCAATCATAGACAAGAGAAGTCAAATTTCTATTTGTCCATGGATGGATATCTCTGATATAGATATTATATTGTTAATCAACATCATTTATTTGTAATCTTGAACATTCAGTGTAAGTTTTGTTGGATTCTGTGAGAATTTATTTTCTATATTTACCAGAACTCAAGTTTATCTTTAAATATATCATCCTCTGGTATACATTGGTTTATAGAGATATGGTCATTCTCACTTATACTCATCACAATTTTAAATCAATGGCATTAACTTAAAGAAGCACTACCAAAATATTACAAATTCCAAGAAATATGCAGAATGACATTATCCCATTGAATATCAATTATGAGCTGATTTGGGCTTTAGAAATGAATGTTCTACCAAAAATTGAATTGTATCAAACAGGTTAATAAAATCTTCATTCTTCCTCGTCTTTGGCATAAAGGCGACCAAATAAGACAAGGAAGAGTTCCCTGGCTAGACATATCTCTGAATGACAATGGGCACATACATGTAGGCAGGTCCCCACTGTATCGGTTGCTAAGAATGTTGTGCAAGAGGGAGTGTTTACACAAGTCAATACTGTCTAAACAAACAGGCTCAACATTCCACTGACTGGTCAGTCATGTTTGCACTGGGTGAAAGGAATGTGCAGTGTCCAGAATTCCAGGCAAAAGTCAATGCTTAGCCTCCCATTAAACAACATACATATTCCATAGGTCTGATGTTATGGATGATGCTAAGGCTTAGTTGTCAAAAGGAATAAAAGATAATGTAGAATCCAGCATTTGTATTTTGGCAGCTGAAAATCAATAATTTGAATGTTTCAAGGCAACTGAAGACTATTATCTGGAGAATACTATAAGATAAGATCACATTTCCTTGAAAAGAATGTTTTCCATTTAGTTCATTTTTTTTATATTACACTTTATCATTCTACTTTTGCCAGAGGTCTCCCCTTTTCAACTATCCATCCCGCCTCGCCTGTTTTTACAACTATTAATCACAATGCTCAAGTAGATCCTTGAGAATAAGAAAAGAATTAACCTACATTTCTTTGTGAGAACTGTGCTCCTTCAGATTTACATTTAAGTGGCAAAATAGGCACTAAAAATGATATCTAAGGAGTGATTTTGTACAAATTTCAACTTATCAAGCTAGTTAACTCTCTCCTGTAATACAGTACTGCAGATGGAAAAAACATATATGTAACAGAAACAAAGCAATATATTCCAGGCTAGACTTACTTTATTTGGTTGCTTTGGTTTCGGTTTGATACTGATGAAGATGTCTAGCTGCTCCATCAGCTGAGCCAGTTTGGTGGTATGGACCTCTACCTCCTCCCTCATGTCAAACATCAACACCAATGGAAGGCATCCCTGTAGTCATGGCAACAGAAGACATAATTACTCATTAGTGAAATGTACAGTTGAACATATTGGGGCTATGAGAATGCAATCCATCTAACTGTTGTACATGGCAAGATAACCAGGAAACAACGTACAAAAGATCAGGGCCCTATTTCACAAAACTTGTCATCAGTTACAAATGACAGTTTTTGTTATAAACTAGTGAAATCCTTGCTTCTGATTGGTTATCAGCAGATTTGTCACTGATTTTTGTCATTTGTGATTGAAAAGAGGCTTTGTGAAACAGGTCCCGGGTGAAATATTTCTCTTAATCCATTGACTACTGAATTCCTCTCATTCCTGTAGGCTTTAATACAGGAGCTATCTGGTGCCAGTAGACTATGGATTAAAAGATAGAACTTAATTGTGCCAAACAGTAGCTATTTGGATGCATTTTGAAAGAAGTGTCTCTAATTGTTCTCGTCATATTCCTTTCTTTGCCAAAATACATACCATGTTATTTAGAAGACATGTCATGGTCTGTACATGTTTTGCAGTGGTCATTAGTTTTTGCAGACACAAATTACATATCATTTTAAAAATGTAACTGATTCCCTAGACTCCTAGAAAAAAATATACAATGTATTATCGTTGAATTTATCCGAGTCATGAATTGACAAGTCTTCCAAAAACAATAATACGTTTTCAACAGTATCTCTTTAGGTTTGATCATCTAGGATCTGATTCCAGTGACATCATCTTGAAAATAAAGCCCCCAACTTTGTGAAGATGTAGTAGCTGAGAAGTTGGGGCACTCACCATCAATAGATGCCTTGCGACGATCACAGAGTCGATGCTGCCGGAGACGAAGACTGAACTCTTCTTCTGAGAGCTGTTAGGATCTGGGAAGTGAATGCTAGCTCCCGTACACTGAGTGATCTGCTTGATGTTTAATCCTCCCCGACCCATCATGAATTGGTGATGCTGCGGTGAGATCTCGATCTGTGTGCTTACCGGTAATGCGCCCTGACAAAATAACAAATAGATCAAGTTTCAAATTTGAAACAAAATTAATAGAATACTCCAAACAATTCCAAATAAGCTATGGCTACTGGCCAATGCTTTGGTGTGGCTTATCAAAGAAGAAATAAAAGCATTAGAGGAATCACTAGTCCTTTAACAGATATGGGCTAGGACTGAAAGATTAAGACAAATGTCAGAGGTTAAACAAATGTTACTCTAATTGAAGTGAAACTTCTTTTGGTCTAGATTCAACGGAGCCTGGAAAATCGATGCATAAACTTCTACTAGCCTTTAAACTGCAAAGATCAGTTCTAGCAATCGTTAGTACATTAAAATCATTTTCATGATTTGCATTCACCGAGTTTGGAGGGAAATTTCCTCATTTTATCATCATTGACATCATCATTTCCATTCCAATTCTAAGTAAGTTCTTGCTTGAACTATCGCTCTACTCACCCCTGCTGCCCCAGTCAAATGTTCCATCAACCTGGTTGTCCCTTCCTTCATCCCTCTGGCATTGTTAGCTGCACCCCTCACCGTCACTGTAGTGGAATATCCCCGGCCCCTTTGTTTCATATTGACAGCAACCTTGTAGGTCTGTACTATTTCTTGCACGATGGGGGAGTTCATGGAGGGGACCGGCCCCATGGTAATTGGCAGCTCGAATATTAGCACTAGTGGTAGTAATTCCTGGAGGAGAAAATATTTTGAAGAGTTTGTAATACATCGGCAAATTCAAATGTCAAATTCAAAGGAACACTTTTTTTCATTGAGAATCTTTTTTTTGTACATTTGTCCTTAAATAATCAGAATATCAAAGAAAAGTTGAAACAAATCCCAGTCAAGTTCAAGTATGAACAAAATTAATTGCATAAGAAATAGGTCCACATCTAACCAAGATGAGCAAATGAATGACAAACAATGCAATTTCTGCAAATACCAGTGCATTCATTGAATAATCTACACTTTACAAGAGGTACCTGTATTCACGAAATGTTCGGGGTAATTTTTGTGAAATAAACCCCTCTCGAAAATAATATCGCTAGTGATATTCGTTTGTCTCGCAATGTGGTCAATAAGGGATCTAAAAGATCACGAACTCTTCTACAAATGGTCTGGTCCAATTTACCTGACACTTTGTGTAAACCCTACAACAAATCTACGAAAGGTCGTGTAATGCGACCACCTGACTGGACGCGATGACCCGATGATTCGAAGTCAGCCATCCTTTCCTATGTCCGTAAATACTCACCCTGATCTTAGCCCGTGCCTGCTCCACGCCAGCAATCTGTCCCGCTATCGAGACCTGGTTGCTCTTCTCCTGCTGACTGCCTCTGTTAGAGTCCGGGAAGTGGATGTGGCACTTGGTGTCGTCCATCACCCTCTTGATGATGGCGCCCCCTTTGCCGATGACGTGAGAGTGCTCCGTGTACGACACGTCCATCTTCAGCGTCACACGGTTACTCTATGGGTAGAGTGATAAATATAGGAGTGATTGGTATAGTTCTTGCCGATTAGTGAATTATTAATCCACAAGGGTAATTGGCATCATTGATTGCAATAGTCATTCAATCATATTGATACTATTAAGACATAACTTTATAATGTGATATTATAATTATCCTGGAGATTAACACTGACAAGCAACATATACTTTTGGTTTTCCCCATCCACATACTAGTTTATCATTTTTACTCAATATTTCCCCCTTTTGTCAATTATTTGCTTGTGTGTATGTTTGTTTCTTCGTGTATTCCTTTGAATTTTTTACGAAATGTACATTACTTGTATTATGCATGTTTTTATTCTGGAAGGTAGAAAATAAATAAATGAAATGAAATAAAATAAATTTTAACTGCCTTTAAAAGGAAATATTGATATTCTGTTCTGCTGTCCCTACATCAACGTATTAATATTGTTACAATATCTTTAGAGCATACTCTCTGAGACTTTAATATATTATATGTTATGAGCAACAGGAATGGTTTATGTTTGTGAGAATTCACTTGGTGTGTAGTTCTTGCAGTATCTATAAAATCATAAAATGCATGAAGTTATTAATTTCCTATATGTAACAGATTCATCTAAAAGGTGAAGTAGGGTATGTAAAGAATAGCATCATGAATTTCTGTTCAATCTAATTTAAATGGTTTATCACATACCTTTGTGTCTAGAACAGACATGATTTTTTCCTTGGCAGCTGCTACATGAAAAAGTTTCCCCGCCACCTTTATGTGAGGGTCTGAAAATGAAACAGAAATGAAAGAAATAAATTGGGATTACTTTAGAGCTATTAAGAATATGACAAAGATCAGATAATGCTATTTTGTCAAAGTTTGATGACTTGACCCTGACAGTGATCTTACAAAGATTTCAACCTTAGAGTGGAAATGAGGGAGGGGGCTACACTTACAAAGCTGAAAAGAACTCCATGATACTGAATTTAAAAGACCTGATGAAACTGCTAATCATTTCAAGGATTATCACAGTTTGATTTTAACACTTAAACAGGAAAATGAGTCAAATTGGGACGAGGAAGGGGTGGGGGAGGGCTAAATACCAAAACTGCAAATAATTCCATGATAATATATTTTTTAAAGTTCTGATGAATCTTTTAATTATTAGATGATTGTATGTGCTTTCACTTCATCATAAAGCTTTGATCATTACAAAATTTGAAACATCATGAAATTGAAAATGTTCCCATTAAATGTTCCCCCTTTTATGCGGACAAAAACGTCATTATAAAGCCAGAGAAACAGAGTTGTAATCCCCACTCTTGGAGAAGAAAAAAAAATCCTCTTTTTGAACCTTTGTTCTGGAGATAAATTTCATATTTCCCCATAGCCATTTCATACCAAACATCAATGTGACAGTAATTGTTAAATGCCTTAAAATAGATGCACTTTAAAGTTTAAACGAATGTACATCTCTAGAAATATGCATTCTAAAGTGATTCGACTACAAATGCATTCAGTCTGGATCTAAATTGTTCACAGTAATATGTTAAAACTTCTCTACATCATTTCTTTATCCTTAAATTACAAACCTAAAGAACTGAAAAAATTCAATTCGTGTCTGCACCCTTTTGCCAGGCACATGACAATATAAATGTATATCTAAAGTGATTCGACTACATACGCATTAAGTCTGGATCTAAATTGTTCACAGTAGTATGTTAAAAAGTTCTCTACATTATTCCTTTATCCTTAAATTACAAACCTAAAGAACTGAAAAAAATTCAATTCACGTTTGCGGCCTTTTGCCAGGCACATGACAATGTAAAGGAATTTATCCACAACATATCTACAAACGGTAACAATAGGTTCAACACCCATCTCACTCAAATCTTATGACGATATATCTATTTCCTGCTATCAAGCTAAAAACGTCACCTCTGTGATCTAGCTTGCCTGCTTATAAACATTCAATTCATCTACATACAATAGACCTCCGCCACCACAAAACACTTTATGTGACATCTTGGGCAAAGCCTCCACCAAGGACATTCACAGATACTCAATAATTACACCCAGTCTAGCTCCAGAACATCATGTACAATCCTGTTTTGTCCACTGTGAACCAACAAGTGATCTGAAGAGCGGTGATCAAACACTTTGGGTTTGCCTCGACTCCGCGAAGTGAGTTTTGTTTCTGTAGGTCGGGGACCCTGAGAGGAAAGTGTGTTTGAACATGATTTGAATGCCTTGTAAACCACAAGGCCTCATACAGATCAGACCCCCCCCCCTCCCTTGGAGCCTTACAAAACTTTATAAAAAATGGGCTTGAAATGCATAACATAAGGCATATTTTGTTGACTTCAATGCAAAGAAAACAAATTTATTACAAAAAGATACAATCTTACATCTGCTGAAGTATAAAATATATAGTTTTAAATACTAGTGTTGCACTAGGTTAACAGTCAATCATTATGGTAAACAAGGAAATAGGTTCAAATCTTGTTTTCCTATAACTTCTCCCTCTCACTTAATCCTGTAGCTACTTGGTCTGATTGAAAGTAGACCAAATAATCTACTTAAATATCCAATCTCTATATAAGGGAATAAGATTACTAATACCATACGGTCTATGAAATCCTGCTCTTCTTGTTGAAATCTGCTTGTTTTCCATGTGTTTATAGGCAATTGTGTTACCCTTATGGAATGCCAGGTATTTTCTTTGTTGCTAATGGCGTGTCTACAAATCATTAGGAATTGATCTATACAACTTTTTATTGTACAGTATAGTATCATACAAAATGACAATGTATGTGATAATGGTATACAAATCCAAATTGTTTTTTTTACTTGCCTACTGTCGAAGGGTAGGAATCTATACATTTGATTTTCTGATAAGATACAAATCTTACTTGGGCAACTATTCCAATTTTGCTATTTTATGATTTTGTCCTTTTTTTTGTGTGTGTGGTTATATTTGTATTTAAGGGTTTCCAAGGATGAGTTTCACATGAGCTTCTCTAACCCCTTCATGTTCAACACCTCGTTTGCTTTCTTCGCCTCTCTGCACGGTTGCTCGTTTGCCACGTGTGCAAATTTGCAAAAAGCAAGGTGATTGCAAGCAGGGCAGTAGCAAGTATCACATGCACACTACTCACCAAAAACTAGAATGAGCAAACACCCACGTTCTTTTACAGCTTTTTCCAGTAGTGTGAATGGCAGTCAACAACAACAACAACAAAATTTAAAGTGATTTTGGAGCTGTACAAATGGCCTTCTCTTAGCGAATCAATTTTTAAAATAAATCTATCTTCCCGAAGACCATCCCTGAACTTCTAAAAATATAAATCATCAAATTCAACTCCGCATGATTTATTACCACTGCAACATTCAAAGGATACCTGCTGTGAAATCCAGGAACTGCTGTGGTTTACTTATTTTTAACATCCCATGACTTTTTCATACAATTTAGCCAGTTCAGATAATTCTACAACAACTGTACCATACTATGTAACTCAACTAAAATTCATTGACTATCTGATTGGAAGCATGCACTCTCACATTTAAACTTGTAACGTTTTATTTGGGATCTGTTAAGACTCATCATGATAATAAGCAAATCTAGATAATCTACTGTAAATAGCTCCATGTTATTCGTCATCAGACTTTGCATTTTCCTTCAAAAAATGGGTGAACTTTGTTAATACAGTATTTTCAAGTTGAAAAACATTAAACACAGAATTTTCAAGAGAAATGTTTTCAATAATCATACATTTTTCATTGTCCATTAGTGTAAAGTTTCTTTATATCAAATTATATTCAATCTCTCAAATATTAGGAGAAAACAAGCTTTCATCTCTTTGAATTTCTTTGGTAAAAGATTAATTTGTACGAGTTAGATCACCCATGACAATTAAGTAGATAGAACATGGACTGTATTCTGAAGTTTCTGATGTTTCACAGCATTATCATATCATGCTGGTTGGCAATATAATAAATCACTAGCATGAATCATAATACAAGTTCATATCGCGTGCCAAGCTTGGTATTATGTTGATAAAAAGTATCTTTTGATAACAGAAATTATGAAATCAAATTAACTAGAATATGTTAACAGAATGGCAGCTGCAAAGGAGATGCATGGCAGTCCGTTTGGTTATTGGAACACTGAATGACTTGAAATTGTACCAAAGATGATAAAGCAAAATTCTTATACACGTGAAATGGAAAAGGAGGAAGAACAGGAGGAAATGGTATTGGAGAAGACAGATAACGATGAGGAACACGATGGGAACAAAAGATAGACAAATAAAAGAAGACAGAGAGATAAAGAAAGGATAAAGACAGCACTTTGTTATGAAAGTGAAAAAAATAATCACATCTAGTTTCCTTTTCCATGATCGCATAGTGACCAGGAAATACTCAACAAATTGGTATTTAAAGGATCAGTTTTTTAAAACCTGTTTTGCCTATCACCTCTTAAATATGGGCTTACTCTTACAATTTGGATGTACCCCTGTAATTTTGGGTGTAAAGTAGTTAGTTTGACATCATTAGCAAAGTACTTAAGATAACACGAGCTTAATCTTCAGACATATTAACAAACTTCCAAAGTCGCTTCCTTGTATGCTTATTGTCTGTGGATTGTGGAATGTCTTTTTTATCACTCCTTTTTTTCTTCTCTTCCTCAGATTATTTTCTTCCAAGAGTTTACTTCATATAAGCATGGCCAATTGAATAAGAAATTATGTTTGAAGATTGCAGTCACCCCCCATAAACTCTTCCTACCTCAGTTTTATAGGCAGGTGTGCCAATATCACAAATGGCAGAGTTTTCAATCACACAATGTCTTTCTTCATCATGATGCAATATCATTCAGTGATATCCAAGGTTACAAATCATGAACCCAATTTTAAGGGAAAGAACATGTTCTTCTCTATCCGAACCAAATATATTTAATACATAAGAATGGGTTCAAACAGAAATTGTCAATACAACTCTATAATTTTGTGAAAGCAAGTGAAATGATCGAAGTAGCCTGTTTGAGGAAAACAAATATTCAAATAGACCAGATTTATCTAAAGTTTTACAACAATCGATGCTTGAAAATAAATCAATATAATTTCATGATCTTCAGCACTGAGTCAAATTATCCTTTTAACCCATGTGGTGCTAGCAAGTTCATATATTGCAAGGAACATTTGGGAGTTTTTTTTTTTCAATCAGAAATATTTAAATTCATTCTTCAACTTAAAATAAGTTATTGTCCTATGATCTCACTTCATAATTCATAAATATGTCTTAATCTAAAGAATATGGAAGGGCAATTCTGTTTTTTTTTAAATACACTAGAAAGTATGAACATTAGGTCTGTTTCAGCTGCCTAAAAAAATGATAGCTAGGATACAAAGTGAAATCAGGTAAGATTACCATGGCAAAAGACCCTGTCTCTTTCCTTTCTTATGCCCATGATTTGGCCCTCATTTACATGACAAAGGATCAATGTCATTCCAATCAAAGATTTCAGGATGACTCAAGACATCATCAGGATTCATTGAGCTAAGAAACCACAACAGTGCTTCTTCCATAACATAGAGATCCATAAAAGAACCACAAGCAGACAGTGGGATTGAAATGGATATGGATGGCATAAACATCCCCTACTGTATTCACATTTTCGCAATTCGGGCACCGTTTTTTCAATTTGGGAAAGCCACATAACTGGCGACCATGTTTTTCTTCCATATCATACATTCCCACTTGGCATTAGTGTAATTTAGGGAGTGTTTATGTGACTCCTATTCTACTATAGAAAGCTATTACTTCTTCTACAACAATAAAGATGTCTTCCAAAAAAAAAAGAAGAAAATACAAAAAAAAAAAAAATAGAGAAAGTAGGAATAACACTATGTTGAGGGAAAGACTAATTATATTTAAATGGTTTTTCTTCCATATAAAAAAAAACTACCACTTTATAGCATTTGTGTAATTTTGGGAGTGTTTGCGTGACTCCTATTCTACTAGAAAGCTATTACTTCTTCTATAAAAATGAATATGTCTTCAAAAGTGAGAGAGAGAGAGAGAGAGAGGGAGAAACAGAGAGAGAGAGAGAGAGAGAAAGTACAGGCAAACAAAATAGAGAACGTAGGAATAACATGATGTTAAGGGAAGGACTAACTATATTCAAATTTAAAAGAATATGTATTTATTTTAGTCATATCATCCAATCAGATTCAGAAAGGTGTTTATTCTGTATTAAAGTATATGGGTTAACACCCTTCTGGCTCTCAACAGACAATATGTCACTGACATTATGGAACTGGAAGTTGGTTTTTAAGACAACGTTCTTTCTGCCAATTAAAACAAAATATCTGAAGGCAAAGATAATTATACTGGATGTGGATCTGGATGTGTACGATGCAGGGCCCTACTGGGCATAAATGCATCGGTAGAGCGTTTGTGGGTATGTGTTTGTGGGTAATATTGATCAGATTGTGAGATACAGTATAAAGGTCAAAGGGTATACCTCAATATTCAGATGCTCCACATCTAGAAATAGCCTAGCTTTCTGTGTTGTTTAAAAACATTAATAAAATAGCATGTGAGATGTAGTATAAAGGTCAAAGGGTATACCTCAATATTCAGATGCTCCACATCTAGAAATAGCCTAGCTTTCTGTGTTGTTTAAAAACATTAATAAAATAGCATGTGAGATGTAGTATAAAGGTCAAAGGGTATACCTCAATATTCAGATGCTAATCATCTAGAAATAGCCTAGCTTTCTGTGTTGTTTAAAAACATTAATAAAATAGCATGTGAGATGTAGTATAAAGGTCAAAGGGTATACCTCAATATTCAGATGCTAATCATCTAGAAATAGCCTAGCTTTCTGTGTTGTTTAAAAACATTAATAAAATAGCATGTGAGATGTAGTATAAAGGTCAAAGGGTATATGTCAATATTCAGATGCTCCACATCTAGAAATAGCCTAGCTTTCTGTGTTGTTTAAAAACATTAATAAAATAGCATGTGAGATGTAGTATAAAGGTCAAAGGGTATACCTCAATATTCAGATGCTCCACATCTAGAAATAGCCTAGCTTTCTGTGTTGTTTAAACACATTAATAAAATAGCCATATATATATATATATATATACCTCAAAGCAATACTTAAAGAATACCTACAAAACACTTTATTCTATCTACCATGACATTCTATTACTAATTTTCAGGAAGCTTAAGATTATCATAAAGCCCAAAGAATCACAGCAAAGTCACTATGATATAACCAACTTAAATTTGGTTAAATTATCATAATTATAATTTAAGCAAATTTAAGCTGGTTAAAGTGTGCCAATCACCTAAAGAAAAATGTGTGTATTTAGCAAGTCAAATCAACCTCAAAAATCATTTCCACAGCTTCTATATATGGGCTATATAGTATATAATGGATTTGGAGTATGATTTTTTTAAAATGAAAAACATAAAACCCTGCATGTGAACATTTAAGTACACTCATACCCAATCAACAACAACCCTGTAATGTCAAAACGCTTTTAGTTCTGATAATCTATATTGGAAAATGCACTTACACATAGAAAACAGGTGCATTAATCTTCATTTCATGAATCCTGTACTTTTCAGGAAGAAGAAGGAATTTCTTTATTTTGCAAAAGGGTTATTTATACAAGTTCTGGCAGGAAAATCAGACCTCAATATGTTCCATGTTACTTACCACATAATTCTCTTTTATTAAAAAAACCCACTTATATCTCATTTATTTCTACATAATTAAAATTTCAGGTAATATTTCATTTGAACTATGTATCGTATCTATACAACTATATATATTTTTCGTTTATCTCTTATGCCCTTCTTGGCTTCTTTGGTAAATTCATTGCCCTTGGCCATACCTGCTACCTTGTGATATATCTTTGTATGTAATCTGCAGTATTTGTACCATCATCTTGAGTATGAATGAAAAGTTGCTTTTAAAAATTACCAACATATTGTATTTGTTGACTACAGTGGAGAACCAATAAATATTCAACAGCTATTTCAATTCAGATAAGAAACTCGCACCTTGCTAATAATGTGCAAAATATGCAACATTTAAAAGGATTTCAGTCTAAGAAGAAGACACTTACCATAACTAAAGGAGTTCATCAAAACTTGAGGTAGTGGTAAAGTTCCAAATGTAAACCTTCCAAGTTAGTCAATACCAGATTATAATCCAAAGTGCTCCTCTTTCCTACTCTTTTAAACTGTCAGAGGTCTACACAACATGTATAGAATCTATTCTAGTGATATCCTATGCATGAGTTCAGATCCAAACACCACAAACAAGATTATAGCTATCTGAACTTGACATCACTGTCGTAGTTGGAGAGACAATCCTTGGGAGGAGCTTCGCAAGGGTCGGTCCCCTCCAACCTAGTTTCCACGCTGAGGACTCAAGCTGTGAAGTGACCACAAAACATTTTTTCCTCTTCTCTCGATATATTTGAAGGAAAACATGACACGCTGTCAGAATATGCAGCCAACAAGTGTCTCTGACCCAGCTCCTCGCAGTTCAGGGAATTGCAACCGTCTTCCAACAAAAATACCGAAATACACTTGATCCAGGCGGCGCTAAAGGAGTTGCATCATGTGGAGTATAGTCTCCAAAGAAAGTTCTACCACGCTCTCCTTCTTGTGTTAATCAACAAACTATGCAAGGAAGCACGACTACCGATACTCCCAATACCATTCCAGTGTCTCCTCGCTCAGAGGAAACGCAAACATTAGCACCCTGACGCCTTGTATGCATGTGAAAAGACACACTCTCAGCAACTTCTCAATCCAATCACTGCCTCATCTGATTCTCTCTCTCTCTTTCCCTCTAACAGTCACTTTTCTTCTTCAGATTCACCGAGCTTTTCTTCTTCATTACGTTCCTTGGCCTCTTATCCCAAGCACTAAGCTTCTGGTTAAGTCTCTGCCAACAAAAACGACACAATGACCCTCTGTACGTGAATCTATACACTGTACTTCACCACAGAAAGTGATTGGATGCATCAATGATCATAAAGAGAGACTCTTCTCTTTCCCCCTCTCCCTTCCTCTTTCGCTTTCTCTCCTGCTCTATCACCCACTCTCCTTCTTGGTAAACGCACGTATTTGCGAAGGAAGCCCATCGATGGATAAAGCTGAACAAAAAGACACTGGAAATGCTTCCCCTTATATTCAATCCATCTCAAGCCATGCTATACACAGAAGCTTTCATCCTTTAACCCATTAACTCCTGAATCCTCTCATTCCCCTACGCTTAATACAGGGCCCATCCTTTTCCAGTAGGCGATAGGTTAAAGATGGAAATCACTCAGGGAGGTAGTCAACCTTTAGTTCCTTAACTAATGGTGGAATCATTTGCTTTATTTCAGGCAGCTACTGACACCTTCCCACATAAATGACTTGTAAGCTACTTATACTTACAGGTAATCTCCTTAAAGAGTTAAAGAAACTTCCTTTATCATGTCCAAATGTTTTACATTTTCAAGTTTACATTCTTAAAAATATTATTCTTACAAACTGATAAATTAGAAGCTTCTTAGATATTGCTGTAATGAATTAGTATTAATTCAGTATGATTACATTTTATATTATATTCAATATGTAAATAAAAGTCATTGAAAAACAGAGAAGTTGTTTGAAGTATAATAGACATTTTAGACGGAAGTTTGTGTATTATATGATATCATATATAATTATATCAATATCTCATTTTAAAGCATGGTATTCTTTTAAATCAAGCTTGCACATTTGAAGAAAAAAAATGTCATCGACTAAAAATAAAAGCCTTTCAAATCTGTAATTCTGTTATATCAATAAAAAAAAGGAAAGTTACAAACATATCATGAACTTGTCTTGAATTCTGTTATATGCAAATTACATATCGTCGCTGATTTTACGAACCGGCATACGAAGCGTTTTTCGTGTAAATTTTCGATTTCAATATTTTTACATATTTTGAATGATATTATAATAATCAACCTTTCTGCAAAATTTTAGGTCATAAAACGCTTTAATTAAAAAGTTATTCGATTTTATAAAATGTGTGCGCTATGTATGCCAGTTCGTAAAGCTCGAGTTAACGCGAAAAGGAATTTGTTGATTTTACGAACCGGCACGCTTAACTATAACTAGTCTGCTAGCAGAATAGGATTCACCGAAATCTGATGCTTAAACTTCGAGTCTGCGTGGAACTGGTGAGTTGAGGTTTATTTTGTTCTCGATTCAATGAAAATGTATGCCCGTCGTGTTTGAATTATCTATAAAATTGTAAAATAACCTCTCCTAAATTGGTGATTACCCTATGATTATTTCCTCTTTCGCTAACCCAGCCCCACATGTAGCGGGTTATGTTAGTGTACCAGTGTATCGAAGCTACAGGTAACGTGCATGCAAACAATTTAAAAATGTTTCGCTCAATGAACGGGACCCATTAAGTTAGATTCTGGGGTTATCGTAGTAACAACAGACCCTATTTACTTGCTACTAACCTGTGGGCTATATGTTTAGAACTTAAAGTAATGTGATGTGGCAAAACTGGCATGATTTCAGAGATGGGTTCTGACTTCTGTATCTGTTGCTGGGCTGTAGAAATATGCCACTGCCACTGGCACTAGTGACTAGTCTAGCGAGTAGTGAGTACACTGCATCAACATCAACCAAAGATCACCATCCCATTTACCTTTAATTTAGTTTCAAATTCACTTGAGACCTGCATAATTTGGTCATATGTCTAAGTCTTTTCTTTGCATCCTTATTATAAGTGGTTTTAGGTATGACCATATTTTGTCAAAGAGTTCAGGTCTTCGGTATTAAAGTCTACGTCTATGCTCGTAGTCGTACTCATCGAAAGCCTTTTCACTTTCAGCAACTAAACGAGGTTATTGTGGTGTGTTGTCTCTCATAGTGGTCACGATTGATTAGTGCAAAGTGAAAAAAATGACTTGAAACAATATAATTATTGTACATGTAGAACCACATGCCTTCACCAGGTCAGGTCTAGCAGTTGGTAGGTTTGCCAGTGTTATAGATAGGATTATCAAATATCAGGTTTTGTTTTCTTTATAAACTATTGATATTTGACTTATTATAAAATCTTTATTCAATCAGATGAATTTCATCCAGAATAGCCTTGTCCAGTAGAACAAGGACACATCTACTAATTTGGTTTCCTTGACTGATATCAAAAGGAGAAAGAATTCGGTACCAAGGAGAGGCACTTCAGTGAAAATGAAATGGGGCAGCAGGTGGTGGCGGGGAAAATGTTAGCAGTGTCGGAAACCTGGACTTGTACACACCATGGATATGGGAGACATCCCATTACCTGAGCTTGGTTAGTAATACATTTTTTTTCCTTTCAGATACTTTCTTCTAGATCGTTAATGCACATCATCCAAATTACTTTCTACAAAGAATGTTAACAATACTGAGTACATCTCATAATTTGCAGTTGGGTACTAGTAGTGTGTGATTGCTAATTGTTGTATAACTACCTTTCAGTTTTTATCCACAATTTATTATACATGTATTTGAATTCTGGGTAAACCTGATATGAAGTTGTTGTTGTTTTGTTTTTTGGCTGCTATATACATGTACCTACTCCATCATACATGTACTTATCTGTATATAGTATTCCATGATATTTTCTTGTCTCATTTCAAAATTCCTCTGTTGTATGTTTATGCTCCCAATGAAATGAAATAAATGAATTTAATAAATAATTTTACTTCCAGTGATTCGAATGGCCCCAGTTCTACAAAAGGACAGCCCACACACTGACTGCTATCAGAACGATGGTCCAAAAAATAATTGCTCAACAAATTGAGAGCCAAGGGATCCCAAACCCATGGACAACACTGGACAGGTCACTGGTTTTTAGGTAAGTTACATGTTTACACCTGAATGCAACTATTGAGTGATATTTAAGAAGTGTCCTACTATTAAGTTTTTTTTTTTTCAGGGGATGTCTATTTTTTATTACCTTTGGTTAGTGTACAGTGCAGCTTAGAGAAATAAGCTTAGGATTTGCAATTTATGCATTAACTTTGACTGCACTTTCTAAGTTTGTTGAATCATGATGTATGTGTTACGACAACTTCAACACATTCTGTCGATTTCATTAGAATATATTTTTGTAAAAATATCCGTTTGTGGCTTCTACAACCTCATATTCAGTAATTTAGACCAAAGTGAGATTTATTAAATTCAATGAACCATCCAAATAAATAAACCAAGACTGATGAGGAATATTGCATATGTGATATTCATTTCTAAACTGCTCTCAAATTTTGTTTCTCTGTGTTAAAGTTCTCAGACCTGGTGAGGACATCCCAAAGGCAGAATGAAACAGAACCCATGGAGTTGGATACAGACTTTGAGGATGAAGTACACAAAGTGGAATCTGACAAAGAAAATTTCCTGTTAGCTGCTGTTGGTCAGTAATAGCACAGCAGATATTTCACCTGTTATATAGGAATTTGTATTCATGTAATTTGAATCATAACCATTCAAATTATATACATGTATATATATATATATATTACATAATTCTTTTAATTTTTCTAAGGTTTACAAGTAAAAGATATATCAGTAATGTTCAAAATAACATTGTTATCTACACTTGGTTATTCCAAGCCAATAACTAGTACCCATACTACAACATCCTAACTTATAGTATGACTTTATCAGAAAATTACATTACCTTCTTCATGTTTATTTTGTAGCCTTCATTTGCAATCCTCCACCAGGATCTTAAACTGTAATAGGGTTATTGTCATTTAAATTTAACAACTTAATAAAATAACAATTAATCATGCTACAACATTGTATAATACATGACAATTTAAAGAGGTTTCGTGGGTGGGGGCCACTTGAAGAGCTAAAGGAAAAAATCATAGGAAGGAAGATGGTGTATTCTAAGATTTGACTTACCATCTACTGAGGAAATTACATAGAAGTTGGAAGGCTTTAGAATGAGAGCCACTACCTTTATTAGTTAGACATACATTATGTTAGATTCACATTGTTTAATGCTTTCAATTTCATACAGTAAATCTTCTCCTGTTGGTAGATATTTTCTGATGGGGACCGAAGTGTTCATTTGTGAAATGGCTTTCATTGACAAATTTTAAAGGGATTAAAATGTATTGTTGAAGAATGCGTTGTTGACATTAAATGTATATAGTGGCCTTGCAAACTTCTAATCATCAATTAATTGTCCTTCAAGTGACTGATCTTCACCAATATTTCATTGGGGAGCAATAAACTCATGTAATTAATATTAACAAGTTGGTTTAATTATAACTGAATTACTCTGTATGTATATTCTATTCCCATTTGAGCTTTCAGTGCTTGGCATATCATCTGAATAATTTCTAAAATATATATGATATGTCTTTCTAAACTGATCAGGAAGGGCACTGGATAATCACCTTCTCTTATCCAGTTCATTGTTGATGCTGATTCTTTAGTAATGAGTAATCTAGCTTAGTTATACATAAATTAAATTTAGAGTAGATTTCATGTAAAAGCACACTTTGCTTGTGTTATTTGAAAAGGTATTTCCTGTTCTAAAAATGGTATTATGCTGCAGATTCCTTGTGCATAGACTGCAAGAAATGTAGTCAATTATGCATGAACAATATATGAGCTGTCATATGGAGTAAGTAGATATTAGCTCTATCTCAAAATTACAATATTTATATTCATTGCAACATTTAAAGAATATGTCTAATGTGTAATATTTTGTATGCATCATTTCTAAGTCTTCAAGAATCATCTTTTCTGTGGCGTATTGGTACTGATTAAGAAACTTGTTGAAATTTGCCAATGTTTTCAACTTGTCCATGAACCTCATTTTGGCTTCATGATTCCATCAAATGTTATAATTGAGTAAATAGAATGTCTTTATATTAATGCAAATCCATGGACATTTTTGTCACCCCCAAATGTGCACACGTATGCATTTAGTATAAGTTGCAATCAAAATTCAAATACATGTAATAGGATGAAAATATTATTGTATTGTGCAAATATATTGAGCATAATTTTATGATTTTAGCATGCGTCTTGTATTTTTGCTACAATTGTGTTTTCTAACAACTATGCAGCATTTTCTAATGGTTACATTTAATTGGTGTACAAACAATTAACCATTTGTTTGCTCAAAATGAGGATTAAATATGTATATTATCAATTTAAACCATGAATTTCAAAGAGGGAATTTTCTCTTTACTGTAACAGTAAAATATATAACAACACAATGCCCCACACAATTATGGTACCTTGAAAATGATATGATAATATGTAATTTAGACACAATGTACCTCTCTGAATTTAAATTCTACTTTCCTTGAGGTAAAGGGAGACATGACTGAGATATAGGAATATATAAAAAGGTTCTATGAGATAGAGAGAGAGATTGGAATGAAGAGAGAGGATGTGTGAAGAGAGAGGGAAGTGCAGTTTTGAGTATCTGCCCAAGATGTGGACATTTTGTGATAAGAGTTGGGGAAATTACTTGATAAACCATGAAGGTATAACATCACAGCACCGTCTCTCGCGGAAAACTATCCCCAAGCACAAACACCACCCCTCCCTGAAAATTACCCCCCTGGGACAAGAACCCCCACAGGACAATTAACCCCCAAGAAAGAAAAAAATCTGCTTTTATCAAAAACCAGCTTATTATCAGGGTCGTCTTCCCCTTTAATGAACTGGGGGGTAATTGTCCATGGTGGGGGGGGTAGTTTCCGGAGAGATAATTTTCAGGGGTGATTGTCCAGGAGAAATTGTCCTGATACGTACGGTAATGTATATAATCTACGAATCATATAGCATATGTTACAAACGTTAATCGATTGTATGACTGGTAGGCCAACATGAAAGATTCAGAAGAGAACCATTCAGATATAAATTTTTTAAAAAGAGGAAAATACGGGATACTTCATGCGAAATAGAGAGAGAGAGAGAGGGCTAGAATATTGGAAACAAACGAAAACATCAAGAGAAAAAAGATGTAAACAAAATATAAATACAGGTTCAAGTGAGATATCAAAGATATACTAACCGTGTGATGCGGTAGGGAAAAGATTTAATTGTCCTTGTGACAATTCGTATTGAGAATGTCATTTTAATGCACCATCAAAATCATATGCCGGTTCGTAAGACTCATCAGTACGCGCAGCTACACAAGGCGCAAGTCTTACGAACCGGCACAGGATCAACGCGTGCCGGTTCGTAAGATTTTTCTTAACTACGCGTTCTATGCAAAATGCGCATACGAGTAATCTTACGAACCGGCATACGTATTTGACCATGAATGATACCAAAAGTATTTCGTTTCTTGCTGTAATATTGAGTGCATATGAAAGAAAATATTCAACTCTTATTACATAGGTAATTCCATGTTGATTAAATGAAAGTACGGTGTTCAAATGAGCATTTTAAACCGGCCGCTGTCTTTAAACGCGATTATCTCGGAAACTTGTTTTCGCGCTGTGAGGCTTCGTATGCCGGTTCGTAAAATCAGCGACGATATATAGGTTGAAGCATAATCAGAGACTCACTGAATAAGATTGGTACTTAATTCATGTAAAAGAAACAATAATGGTAGAATTATTACATTATGAAATGATTTTTTTTCAAGTTTTCCCATCTCAAATCTAGCTAGTTCATCTTGAAATCTTTTATATTCTTGCCCTCCTATACAATGACAATGTCCCTGCCCTCCCCCCCCCCAAAAAAAACAAAACAAGAGAAGCAAAGAATATTGCGCAAAACAGAAGTTACATGCGTTCACATAAGGTAGCCGTTAAAACATAAATGACGTAGGCATGACAATGAACAACTATAATAGAGGTTAAGCAGAAGGTGGCTACAGAAAAGCGCAAAAACATTATGAGAAAGGAGATAGTAGTATGAAGGGTAAGAAGATTTAGAAATTAGAATAGAGTATTATATCTGACTACCTCCAAGGTTATGTACCATTAATTCAGATTACAATTATATACTCTGAGCAGAGACATCTCTGTTTCTGAAGGAGAGTACGAGTCTTTAATTTCAATTTCTTTCCACTATACACATCACACCTAATGATAAAAGAGAACATACTTTTACACTGAAGAAAGCCTTACAAGTTATTTTTACAAGTAATTGCTGTGTCCTACCTGACCCATTTTGACCCATGATGAAGAAGAAGAAGAAGAAGAAGGAGGAGAAGGAGAAGGAGGAGGAGGAGGAGAAGGAGAAGGAGAAGGAGAAGGAGAAGGAGAAGGAGAAGAAGAAGAAGAAGAAGAAGAAGAAGAAGAAGAAGAAGAAGAAGAAGAAGAAGAAGAAGAAGAAGAAGAAGAAGAAGAAGAAGAAGAAGAAGAAGAAGAAGAAGAAGAAGAAGAAGAAGAAGAAGAAGAAGAAGAAGAAGAAGATGCTGCTGCTGATGACGATTATGATGATGTCATAATAGCTTGTTAGTATATTGCCATATTTTTATCAACTAAACCCAAACAAATCTGACAAAGTGTTTTATATGCTTACCAAAACTAGAAACGGGCTTTAACTTCAAAAGCCAGAATAGAGCCCTGTCAAAGTGATCAATATCACAACAACAAAATAATGTTGGGTCTTGGGGGATACAACTCTTGTTTTTATTTATTTAAAAAATGAGGGCGGGCACCTGATAGATGTATGACTCATGACTTGATTCTACTCATTGATGCGAGAACCACACTTTGAAGTCATTCTTGGCGTAACCACTTCACTCCAATGTTGGAGGGAATTCTTTCACTTTACCTCACTGAAGTAGTATGGAATTTATACAATAGGCAGAAATACAATGAAACTTCTGAGCAAAATGCTAATCTCTCAATCTCTCTCTGTGTTCTCTCTCTCTCTCTCTCTCTCTCTCTCTCTCTCCCTGTCTCTCCTGTTGCTTAGCTGCTACTCATGACTACTCCCTATACTTCTATCTTGGTTAAAGATTAAGAAATGCCTCCCCCCCCCTTTCGTCATCATTTAACCTTCCAAGGTTCAATATCCCACTCATTTGCACCTACATTAACAATACCCTAACATTTACTGCAAGCTAGATTTTATAAAGGGAAACATCAATGATGTCTTCATTCCACAGTTATTCTTTAGTTTTTGTTTCCTTGTTCATGATATACGTTGAAACCTGTACAGAAAGAACGCTCAAAGGAGACACAAAAAGTGGTCTTTGAAGGCAGGTGGTCTTTATAAACAGGTTTCCCTAGCACAAAATTTAAATGAGGATCCTCATTTCAAGGGAAATAGAAATGTGGGCCTTATATACAGGTGGTTGCTAAAGCTGTGGGGTGTTTCACAAAGACTAAGATCGACTTTAAGTTGGACTTAAGTATAACAGGCCGTTCGTGCCATTGTTTGCTCTCACCATTATGATCTTTAGATAATATTTTTTCCTTCAATAATGAATTATGAAAAATTGTAAATTCTGTAGATTTTTTACCATGATTTGTATGTCCCTTGAGAGACCAATGCCAGTAAATGATGAGAGCAAACAATGGCATGAACGGCCTGCTATACTTAAATCCAACTTAAAGTCGATCTTAGTCTTTGTGAAACACCCCCCAGGTTTGCTGTAATTCATATTTTACTGCTGTTTGGATATCACAAGTGAAAACTCTCTCCTGTCCAAACATACATCTGCATTCTTCTCTCACCACTATCATTAATTTCTATACAATTCATCTTCTATCTAATGCAAATGAAGCGCTACCTACACAGATTTTTTGGTATTATAAACCACATCATCATTGTGACCAATGTACGTGTATGAAGCAGAAAGAATGAAAAGGATTTAAGCTATTAAAGTAAATGACTCATTTTTTGTAGTAATCATACAGCTACTCCTCAAAAGCTTTGTTTTTTTAAAAGTTTGCCAATGTTTGTTTATATTTGTAACCATGACTACTTGTTTTTCTTTTAGCTTCCTAACCACTGACCACTAAATTACTCATATCAACAGAAGCCAAATAGGCAATTCATTTCTTTTCAATTCATTGCACAATTACTACTTTTACTAGGAAATTAGATAAAAGGTAATTCCTTTAACTTCTGAAAGTAAAGGTTAAAAAATATCTCTAAAATGTTATGGGAAGCAGGATTATATGGGTGATGACAAAGATAAGGAATTAATCTAAAATTACCCCTTTAGATGATCGTGTCTGTGATTATAGAACTATTCTTTTTGTTAAAATTCTTACTTTGCATATTGAAAGTTAACAGTCACTTTCCAATATTAAACATTGATCCTTTCTCTCGAAATTTAAGTGATATTTTTCCTACACTATAAGAAAGACTTAAAACAAAAATCAAATAGTTTCAGGACCATTTGAAAATATCAAATAGTACCTTTAAAACAATTTAACTTGCAGATTATTGGTATCACTGTATCACGGTTGAGGTTTAAAATCTCATTCCATCT
The DNA here is from genome assembly GCA_037976565.1 of Mesocentrotus franciscanus. Taxonomy (NCBI): domain Eukaryota; kingdom Metazoa; phylum Echinodermata; class Echinoidea; order Camarodonta; family Strongylocentrotidae; genus Mesocentrotus; species Mesocentrotus franciscanus. Next base: position 7,785,028 of record CP137685.1, read on the forward strand.
AGATAATATACAATGAAGTCATCTACCATACAGCTAATATATGTAGGATTGCATTTCTTATTTTTCTTAGTAGGAAAAGAGCACAGGTTACACTTACGCAAAAAAATTCTGAGTCATTGGCAAACATCTCAATTGTTAAATACTATTCCAAGAAGCACTTGTCTTATTATCTGTAAAAAAATATTGCATTTTCAAGTACGCAAAAGCAGAACTTGTTAGTAGATGATTATGCTGGTAGGACTTCATCTCTTAGATATCTTAACCCGTGGGTGTTGAGTGGAACAAATTGTTAGTTTTTCATTAATTTGGTTGAAGACTTATCGCAATCCTAGAAATGCTCATACACTGCTAAGGGTTCTAAGCAAGCGAGCATTCACCCAAACGTAACAACTCTCTTCTTGAGAAAGCAAACATAAACAATGCAGGTTTTGTGACTATCTATGAGTTTCAGCTTTGAGAGAAACTTAAGGTGCATCCATACAAATATATTTTCCGATTCGATCACAAAATGTGGTAGCCTGTAGGGGCACAAGAAGGAGAGAAATTATTATTATTGTGCTCCTGATTTAATCAAGAAAAGAAAATGGGATAAATGCAATCTTAGAATGACATCCTTAGCTTTGCTTAGTGTCTCCTTAGTATGAAAGAGATTGAAGCCAAAATAAAAGAAGCTATTCAGGATGAAGAAGAATCGTGAAGTTCTTGATTTAATCTGGAAAATAAAATGGGATAGACGCACTCTTAGAATGATGACATCCCAAGTTTTCCTTACTACAATCAAGGAGTTATCACTCCTCAGAATGATACAGAGATGAAGCCAGAGTAATGGATGCTATTCAGGATGAAGAAGGGGCGATAATAGGAAGAGAGAATGGGATGAATGAAGCAGAACAAATGCCCCCTGGCCCGCCCCCGCCTTCCAAGGCGATCTTTGCAGGAGGAATATATGGGAAGGGGGCCGAGGGAAGGGGGCACGGAGTTCCAAACATTGAGTGAGATAGAGTCTGATTGCAATGAGACATCTTGTGGTTGGAGCTAAGATCTCACAGCCTGCTTTTCACTGCCTTTCAGTATAGAGATGAAATTTGTCCGCTGCCTGCAAAAAGTTTGTTACTGCCACTGATAAGACATAGCTCTTACATCCTTCATGCAGGAAGCCACAATGAGTCTGCTAGGAGCTAGGAGGGCATTAACTCTATCATTATACAAAGAGTTACCACTCCTTTGGCTCCACAAATACAATTACTTTATAACTTCAAAACTCTCCTTAAAACAAACTTGTTTAAACAGCATTTAACTGAGTTACAGTTGGCATTAACAGCACCCCTATCTTTCTTCCTAAGAAATTTGAGAAGCTACGGCAGTGATATGCGCTATAAAAGCACTGAAGTATTTACTTGATTTCATCCATCGCAGAGGTGTTGTACAGCCTTTTCACTCACGGTTAAAATTCATCGTATCTAGAGCTGATTAGTTTAAAGCTGTTTAACTCAAGAGCTTTAAACAGCTTTAAAGTAAATTTTCCCTGTGTGAACGTCGTTTATACGATGTTCGGACAGATACGAAGTCACGATTCATAAGCCATTCAAAGCAGGCTGCAGATACGAAGTCCGTATCTAGAGAGCAAGACATTTTGTGTGTGAACGGATATATGTGTTTAAACTGGGCGAGCACTGCTCTTTAACGCTCAGTGGGGCCATTGCGCATTTACGAGCAGTGACAGAGCAGTGAATCTCGGACGACCACACCGAAATTTTCTGTGTGTGAATGATGTTGTATCTAAAGCTGATAATTAGTTTAAAGCTCTTTAAACTAATCAGCTTTAAAGAATTTTACCCGTGTGTGAAAAGGCTGGTAGTCTAGTGGATAAGTCACCCGACTGCAGATCACAAGGTACAGGGTTCGAGTCCCACCGCGGCACTAATGTCCTTTGGCAAGATGTTAATCTACATTTGCCACTCACCACCCAGGTGTTAAATGGGTACCCGGTAGGATGCGCAAGTCAATGTGGTTGGATGGATGAGCAAGTGTGCGCTTGTAAATTGTCACCTGGCCGGAATGCTCCCCAGGGAGTGGAGAACGTGCATACATTGTGTGCGGGTAAGCCTGAATCCGATGACCGGGTAATAATATATCTGTAAAGCGCTTAGACACATCATTGATTAAGAGCTATATAAAAGCGAAATATCATTATTATCAACTTTCAAGATATCACCTACTATAGTACTAACCCATAGACTACTATAAATTCTCTATTTTCATTCCTATTTGCCTAATACATGAACCACCCTGTTTTCATAGTTAATGAATTACCTATGACCCATACTAATACTAATTAATAACTACAATATTTACTTGCTTAAGATTAAATACTAAATGCAAAGCTTTTTGTTGTCTTTTTAAAGTGTTACCAAGTTAGGCAATCAAGTTTGCAAGGTAAACTCTAAAAAGTTTAATAATAATAATAATAGTGAACATTTATAATGCGCCATGTCTGTCAAAATTGACACTCCTGACGCAGTTGTGTGAAAATTGTATAATTGTGGGCATACGACAATCAAGTGATTCAAGAAAGAAAGTAAAATACACATAAGTTAAAGTTTAACATACTTCAGGACATAATTTTGCAATAATAGAATGTTAATTAATGTTAATGTTAATTAATGTATCATGCAGGGCTTTCTTGAAAAGCAGATCCATTGGCTTCCAATGGAACTGAAACTACCCTGTTGAAGGAAATCATGAATAAAATAAAATAATAAATAAAATAATAATTGCAAAACTAACTAATAGATCATTCTGGTTCCTAATAATTCACATTATTGTTTTCTCCACTCACTGTGGCCTTTTCAGTGTTTCACATAAGCACCCTGTAAACAAAATACACATATAAAAATGCAATAAACCCTCCCTGTCTCATTTCATTTGTAGTATCACAAAGTAAACTAATTTGAACAACTCCTAACAACACCTAACTGAATGATGTACAGTCTGTGGGGCATGATGACCTATTTTCTGAATTTCTTTGAGAGCTCAAGGATAAAATCTTTTGTTCTGAATTCTTACTTTCAAGGCTTGATCTTTTTGGTCCTTGAATCTTTAGAGATTAGACATGTTACAGTACGTAGTCTTAAATTTCTTATAACTAAAAAAAAAGAAGAAACAAAATTGAGAAACACTAATACACAAACTTAATTTTCTATTTTCCTCCCATATTCATACTTTTACTTTACTTCTTGGTAAACAAATCTTTGTAAAGCTTTTAGTTTTCATTTGAAAAAAAAGGTGGAGTTGGTTTTCCTTCAAGTCTTTATAACCTATCATTCCTGTTTTCCAACACAAAATGTGAGTCTATTGACAGTCTTCAGTTGATCAAGAACTTGTAATAAAAATAACTGACAGAAGTTTGGACTTTGTAAAGTAAAAACTAATCAGGACTATATTAAGAAATTGCAACTTTGTCATGCTTGTGGTTGGATCTACATTTTTGGCAGCATCTTTTACTGGGGGGCAGTGGGGGCCAGCCCAAAACGAGTTCTCCCTTCACTAGGGCGGGACAAGAACTTGTAATACAAATGACTGACAGTAATTGACAGAAGTTTGGACTTTGTAAAGTAAAAACTAATCAGGACTTTATTAAGAAATTGCAACTTTGTCATGCTTGTGGTCGGATCTACATTTTTGGCAGCATTTTTTACTGGGGGCCAGCCCAATACAAGAGTTCTCCCTTCACTAGGGCGGGACAAGAACTTGTAATACAAATGACTGACAGTAATTGATAAAAGTTTGGACTTGTAAAGTAAAAAGTACTAAGGACTATGTTGAGAAATTAAAACTTTGTCATGCTTGTGAGTTGTGGTTGGATCTACATTTTTGGGAGCATCTTTTACTGGGGGCAGCCCAAAGGGAGGATTCCTCCCTTGTAGGGCAGGACAAGTACTTGTAATACAAATAACTGACAGTAATTGACAGAAGTTTGGACTTGTAAAGTACAAACCACTCGGGATCTATATAAAGCAATCACAAACTTGTGGTTGGATCTACCAAAGAGATACCTTTGGTAGCATCTTTCTTGGGAGGGGCCAGCCCAAACAAGAATCCTCTCTTGCAAGGCAGGACAATCAACTTTCGCTCATCTTGTACCTGTGAATAGCCCTTGTACTGTTTACCTTTCAGGGGGTAAATACTTGTTATGTAATGGTGGTTGTAAGTACAAGTAGTATTTCTTCTTGCTCCCAACAATTGAAACTTCTGTGCAGCGATGTCTGCTATTTTAAGAATGGAATATTGTAATGATACAGAGTGGACAGATAGAAGTAAGGATTGTGGAATGTGTTGAAGTAAGAGAGAAAAAAACAAGAAACTAAAACAAACTATTTAAAAAAAGGGGGGGGTGAAAGATGGGGAAAATTTGTGCATTAAATGCAAGAAAGAAAAAGAGAAGGGGGAAAGAGAGACAAAGCGAGAGAAAAGACAAGAGAGAGAAGAGCATGAAAGAGAAAGGGAAGCATGAAAGAAATTGAGCAATATAGGAGAGAGAGAGAGAGAGCCTAGAGATCTACCTCATCAGTAAAAAGCATCTGGATGATGGACAAAACAAAATGAAAACCAAAATAAATTTACAGAATAGAAGGCAAAAAGTAAATCTTTCTAATTGCAAAAACATTGAAATAGATGCTAACTGGGATGAAATTATATAATCTAATCATTTATATCAGCTAAGAATTGACCAAATATATATGTGATATGTATATGTTCTATGAATAACAACAAATATCTACAAAATCATTTCATTGTCTGAACCGTGTAAGTTCAAATCATATGTAACTTAAACCAACGATTCACACGTCTTTCGGATTGTGACATTAAAGGTCGGTCCCCAGACGTAAATAATCAGATCTGATTGATACATGTCCTTAATTCTCCCAACTATATTATTATAATTTATTTTAATATTAGATGAATGTAAATCGTCACAAAGCAATAAATTGGTTTTATATACCATTCCAAGCATTTAAGTGTAGAAAGATCTTTAAAAGCCTGTTTTATGTCTTCTTTTCATGGAAAAACGGTTGGGAAAATTCAAAAAGTTGGTTGGGAGAATTTTGTCAGGATGTTTTGCATGTTAGAGGGTTAGTACAGTAGAGGGAGTATAATAAGCAACATTTCATTAAAAAAGTACGCATTTTTGTCATCAACTTTCAACAATGTTACCGAGTCACTTAAAATACATGAATGAAAAACCCTGCACTGATTCAATAGATTCTCAAGTGGAAATTCTTTGAAGATGTTTGAGATTTTTTACTCCCATCACACCTACATGTTATAATCCTCACAGGCATCCTTGGTCACTGCTGGTCAAATAAAATAATTCCTTTTCTTCTGCAAGGTATACCAAGTCCTCCAATTTTGCTCTAACATTCCACCTTTAAAGACCAATGCATGAGAATCGAAAAAAGGTCCAGAAGCAAACTATTTCCATACCCCACATTTAGAAACTACAAAACTTGAATGTCTTGTCCATTTTCTAATGTGTAAATTAATTGTCCATCACCTTGTTCATTTTCTAGGAAAAAATTAAATTTGCATCGATGTGATTTGAGTATGGCCAGGTTTATGAATCTATGACTTTTTAAACACAATGACAGAGTGACCCCACTATGTATGGGATGAATGGCCAATTAATACTAATGAATTTCACAGCATAACTTATGAATATATCTGTTCTTGCCTTATGTTCTAACAAGATTTAGTTATAATGCACTTCTATGCATATCTGCAACAAATGCTAAAACTATCTATATATATATATATATATACATATATATATACATTTTTTTTTTAAGTTGAAAAAGATGGCAAGTTTTAAATAGTTTTCAATTACTTCCAAGGTGAATTCTGCACTCCATAATCAATAAAATGTAAAACAGGAAGGGATAATTCAAGAGTATCCATTTCTCCATTACAGAGTATGGCTTGAAACTATTTTTTGTTTGATGGGGGAGGGGTAGGGGGGATTGATCAAACAGATCATTCAGAATTCCAGGTAAATGAGAGAAACCGCATTAAACATGTGACAAAACAGTCTGACAATGTGGTAGAAAGACATGAATAGAGGGATTAGCTGACTCCCAAATTGCATGAATACAACACCAAGGACTTGACTTCTGTCAATATAGCTCTTGAGTTCATTATGCAAAGGTGAGAGAGAGAGAGAGAGAGAGAGAGACAGACAGACAGACAGAGACAGAGAGAGGGGGATGGTGTGGAGAGGTAAGGGAGGGAGAGGTAAGGGAGGGAGAGGTAAGGGAGGGGAGAGAGAGAGGAGAGAAGGAGACAGGGAGAGAGAAGGAGACATGGAGAGAGAGGGAGACAGAGAGAGACAGAGAGACAGAGAGATATGGGAGATGGAGAGGGGAGTGGAAGGGGAAATAGGAGAGAGGGAGAGAGGGGGAGAGAGGGAGAGAGAGGGGAGGGAGAGAGAGAGAGAGAGGGGAGAGAGAGAGAAAGAAGGAGGGTGGAGGGGGGTCAACAGAGCATGAGAGAAGGAAAAGAGAAGAAAGAAAAAAGAGGATGGGAGGGGGAAAAGGGGAGATAAAAAGAAAAGAAATACCAATGTAAAATTGACCAAACTAAGGAGTGATATGAAATAGCATTTCTTTTCCTTTTTGGGGGGTAAATCTTAAGACTTGTAGTCCTTAAATTAATTTTGTACAAAACCAACAAGGACATCTATGAATAAACAATTGGAGTAATGAGTGATACAATCATACTTAAAATAAAAATGGCTAAATCTGATTACATGCTACTTGACGAATATTTGTTTCAAAGGTACACCTTGGGGGTGTTTCACAAAGACGAAGATCAACTTTAAGTTGGACTTAAGTATGGCAGGCCGTTCATGCCATTGTTTGCTCTCACCATTAAGTTGGCATTATGATGTTCAGATAATATTTTTTCCTTCAATGATGAATTATTAAAAAATGTAAATTCTGTAGATTTTTTACCATGATTTGTACGTCCCTTGAGAGACCAATGTCAGTAAATGATGAGAGCAAACAATAGGGACTTTTCGATTTGCACGTTCATAAGCGAACTGCGACGTATGAGGTCATTTTTAAGCAGGGTTGACGAGGCACGCTGACTGTTGTTCGTTACCTTTTCGATTTTAAACAACTACGACGCTCGCTTAGTGAGCGCGAAATTGATCGAATAGCGAAAGATCCAACACCATATTCGTGCATGGACTGTTCTCAAAAATTATGCTGCAACAGATTAGCGATGCATAAATAAAATGTGTTCATTTTATGAATTATTCTGCTTAGTGAGCGCGAAATTCGATCAAAAAGCTAAAGAATTTAACCAACACACCAAATTCGGTGCATGGGACTGATCTCGAAAATTGTGTTGCAACAGATTGGCGATGCATAAATAAAATGTGTTCATTTCATGAATTATTCTGCAACAATTTTGACTTAAGGGAAATTAAAGACACGAAAATGTGTTAATTTAAGAGAATTCACGCTTCCACCACTCTCAGGTTCTAGAATTAGGTCAATTGGGTCCATTTTGTGACTTCAATGTGATGTTTCGTGCCTACAAAAGATTGCTTAAGAACATGTACCGTCACAGTTTGCGAACGACGGCAAAACAAGGGCGAACGCGTTCGAGAATTCTGCTACGAACGATGAGCTCGTCGATGCGCATGCGCACTGCTTCAATAGTTACCGCATACGTCGCAGTCCACTAGTGAACGTGCAAATCGAAAAGTCCCTAGTGGCATGAACGGCCTGCTATACTTAAGTCCAACTTAAAGTTGATCTTAGTCTTTGTGAAACACCCCCCTTGTCATCATCTGTAAGCTCAGTTAACAAACAAACACTATCAATTTCAATTTGTAGTGGTTATATTCACAATTACTTGTAAATTAGAAATCTACCCATAAAATAGCTAACAATACCTTGTCCTCATTGAGTCACACTGCCTCAAGATTAAAAGCCAAGTAACCATTAAACTAGACTTTATCAAACAATACCCACAATACCTCTAATTCAGAAGTCTTTTTCATGGGTGGTTGATTCCAAAGAAGACAGCCATTGTGAAATGAGGCCTTGTGTAATGACTTTTATATTTTGATTAAGGTATAGGTACTTCTTTTGAAGTAGGATTAAAGGTCGATTGAGATTTGAGATATAGATCCCTGATAGGAGCAAGTTTGTTTTGATTAGAACAGCATAGGTGGATGGATGTCGACTGTATGAAGCCACCATGCAAGTCCAAGGTGGAGAAGCAAGGGGGCTTGAAAGGGGCACGACTTCACAATATCAGGATTTAAGAAAATATTTCCCTTTCTTGATATTACTTTAAGTACCCCACAAATAAGAGAAAAAGGACGGATTCTGCATCATTGCAATTAACCTTTCCCTTGTGTAGTCGAATACCAGCTGAATAAGGACCAAACATGCATATACTATGAATGACTATTCAACATACATTTAGTCCAAAGACCCATGCTAAAAGCTCTAACTACTTACCATTCAACTTGAAAATATCCAATAAGTTTGAGCATTTTCCATCAAAGGTTGACTCTTCTAATTATCAGAACAGTGAAATTCAGTCCTGAGAGTTAATACCGACTCCTAAAGCTCCAAATTTATTTTGCAAAATATTAATCGTTTCACCAAACATATCGCTTCTATCCACTTCAAAGAGGAGTAGCCACTGAACATTCAATAATCATTTGAACCTAATGTCTGTTCAGCTCCAGAAGGGCGTTAACTCTGTGTTAAAGTATAGGAGTTAATCCCCTTTAGGTTCCAAACAGGCGATAAGATCAATGGTTCAGTACATGAGAATGGCTGTGCTTTCTCAACACAAATGTATGTTTCCAAAGAACAACAAGACTTGTTGCCATTACTATCTCTAAATGTTCTTCAAGGATCTTTGCGACTGAATGAAACGGGAAACCATAAAAATCTGTTCACCATCAGAAGGACATTAACCCTGTATGAAAGTAGATGGGAGCAAATCCAACAGACGAGAGAGGAAAAAAAGAAGACAAATGCTGAACGGTAGCATCACATTTATACATGACATATCTATCCTGCTCTGTTTCTGCTCACACAGTACAACAACCATCTTCAGATTAACAGCAATGAGAAACGATAACAAACAAGGATCATGTGTCCTGGAGAGAATTATTTAAAAAACCTGCCTGAGAGCAATTTTATTTCCTTTAAATGACAGCAGGCCCTTTGAACTTAACCTGACGGGTATTCTATTATCTTGATGTGTTTCCATAAATGTCTTAAGTCGAGAGTAGGATATGACATGGAACAGTGCGAACATACTTTGTTAAACAATCCCCATGCATTTAGATACGTTCACCAATTATACTATCACCCAGTTAGCATTGCATCTTTGGAAGGAAGAATCATTAAACATCAATCCGAAAGCAATAAACACATTGTAAGTTTATATGATATTATACTTATGTAGTGGGATGATATGGGATCATTCTGGGCCCAAAAATTTAGTTTGGTGATGAATTCTCTTGATCTATTTTTTATCATTAGTAAAAAATTATGAATCTGGTTTCAATATTGATGTTTGGCAGTGATATCTAAAGTAAAAGAGACATTAATTCAGAGACAACGAAGAAACAAGATTCCTATATAATTATGTAGTCAACATAATACAGTTCAAATGTGTCTAATATCTATGGGCTGGTATTTGTTAATTTCTTCTCACAAGTAATCTAATATTTCAAACAGATTATGAAATGTAAAGATATAAAGAAGTGGCAGGGGGAAAAAAAGCTAGGATTTATAAAAAAAAATTAAAAAATGTATCTCGACCATCTGGGAAACAGTCACATCCAAGCAAGAGTATTAATATGTTAGCTGAACAGTGCCTATAATATGCACTCACAAAAATACACCCCCCCCCCAAAAAAAGGGACATATTTATTGGCATCCAGCAGAGAGTTAATTTATCTGTTTGGAGCCAGAAGGGCATCAACTCATATACTTTAACACAGAGTTAACGCCCTTCTGGCTCTGAGTGCACAATATGGCACGTCATAGGATTGAGGTTCAGTGGTAGGAAGTGCATGAATGGGAAGAAAAGAGGAGTAGAACTTATTATTATCCAATATTTTCAAAAAGTAAATGAAATAAAGAAGAGACAAAAGGTGACAATAAATGTACAAATTTCAAAGCAAACTGAAAGTAGTTTGATAGGTAATGTATCATTGACAAATTATAAGAGAGAAAAAGAAAGAAAAGGAAAAGAGAGAAAAAGAAGGAAAACAAAAAGATAGGAAAAAAGCAGAGGAATATAGGAGGAATGTTGGAAAGCCAGGGCCCTCACGACAGCTGACATACATGTGCACTAATATATATATAGGATGCCACCATTGTAATTATCATAATTGATATAAAGAAATGAATTAGATGGGGGGAAAAAGAGAAGGAAAAGGTGAAGAAGAGGATGGAGAAGAATCACATCTAGAGAAAGAGAAAGAAAGTGGAATTGTAAAAAAAAACAAGGAGTACATCTCTGAATAAACTTCACTTCAAATCTTTATACGGAGAAACCTGGATGTAATAGAATGATACATAACATCATGTCTCAAAATTTGTCAGATCCAAAATCACAATTGATTCCGTTAGCGATACATATGGCGATCATATCATCTGTTGAGTGCAAGAAGGGCAACAACTCAGTGTTGAAGTACCTGAGATAACGTTCTTCGGGCTCTTAGTCTTAGGGTGCATTCAATCGACACTTTTTCACCCTAGAATCACGGTTTTCAAAGACGTTTAGTTTAAAACACGGTTGCGTTCAAGCGATTTTTCGTTGGTCGTAAAAATAAACGTGTTTAAAAACACAAACATGAAATGCTGAAAAAGATGCGTTTTGTATCATGATTCTGCAGAATCACGGTCGCTAAAATTTGCTTGAACGAACGGAGATCTCAATCATGATTCTATGACGTCATTATCTATTATATATGTTATCGCTACCTATTTCTATTCTTCCTGGGTGGGCTTGAAATGAGCGAGAATCATCGTTGATGGAAAATCGCTTGAACGATCTCCCGCAGTAACCGTGTTTTGTATCGGCATTTTGAATTGTGATTCATGTTTGCGATTCTAGCTTCGAAAAATCGCTTGAACGCACCCTTAGACAATATATTGCCTTTTCCCATGACAGCAGTAAGAAAGAAATTCCAACCTTCATCCATGACAATTGGCAAATAATTTCTCACTCTCTAAATCCAATTATAGGGTCTTGAGGTAAAGTTCAGACTCCTGTAGATTAGATAGACCTAAATATGAGGCCAATTTGTAGAATTTGTTTACAAACTTGCTCAGGAAATAGGTCAGAGAGGAATTCTTAAGTCAGTGAACTTGGCAGATAAACCTTGATAAAATACATATGGTGAACATATTCTCCTCAATCTGCAACATTTATTTGAACATCAAGTGTGCTGGAATAATGATTACACAACAGTTGGAAACATTGTTGTCTTCTTTTAGTAATAGGCCTATATTTTTAGAATGACTAAACTTTGATTTAAAAAACCCAAATACTGGAACTTGGAGTTATTTTGAGTACTGAAATGAAGATTCTATAGGGAGAAATATGTGCCTTTCAAACAAAATATTCTGTTTGGACTGTTTCCTCAAATTTCCATAATTCACATCATAAATTGTATTTTGATGAACTATAATGTGGAATATATCTTTAATATTTCCAAGGAATCAGCAGCCGTTTATTTCTTGAGGTTAAAATAAACAAGCTCTACAATATTTGATTATATAAAATGAAATAAATTGAATAGTTAATACAATCTCAAGTAAAAAAAAATAATACTTGATAAAATCTTTTTAAAAATGAAAATAGCACTGGATTTCAAACAATTACAATGAGAGAGAGAGAGAGAGAGAGAGAGAGAGGACAAAGAGTGAGAGTGGGTGAGAGAGAGAGTGAGAAAAGGGGGAAGGACATGGCAGGCAAGACTGAGGGAGGGCAAGAAGGGAAGAGAGGGAGGGTGTAAACAGGAAAGAGAGATAGAGAGAGATAAAGAAAGATAGAGAAGAAACAGGATAGAGAAAGATAGAAAAGAGAGAGAGAGAGAGAGAGAGAGAGAGAGAGAAGCAAAGAGGACTGCACAGTCCACATCTTTCACAAATTACTTCCCAAGGCAATTATGTATACATGTAGAGGGCAGTATGCAACAATTACAGTAAAATCCACATTGGTTATATTTGCTTAGCAATCTTTCACTTGTATGTCAATACTTTTATTGTAAAAAGGAGGGCAGATAAAAATAAAATGTTTTAAAGAGCTTGGAATAAAAAAACACAAAAGATATTGAGAACTTAACAGTGAAAGATTGGACAGATAGATAAGAGACAATACCATTAGAATATAGACCACGGAAAATCATATAGCACAAGCTAAATTCTTTTTTGTCATGCAGAATGAGCAGAATGAACAAAATAAAAAAATAAAATGAAATTGACTACAAATTATGAATGTTTGAGTAAAGCAATGTAAAAAAATATATATAACATCAAAGATCTCAACAAGAGCTTGAACGGGCTAAAATATTGGAAAAGATCATGACTAAAGAGTACAAGTCCCCAGCAATTAATAACAAAAACATAAACAGGCTACAAAGCAAATAAGGCTATATAACAAAATAAAGAATTACATCATAAATGTGAGAATAGGGCCCATAAATGTGAGAATAGGGCCCAGAAAAGAAACCACATAAAAATAGGTTTTACCAAGAATATTATTCAAATACCACAAACAGACAAATATAGCATTACATAGTAATAGATCATAACTAGGAAAAAGGCCCAACAAATAAATAATGTGAACATTATCACACAAATGCTCTATAACAAATATAGAATTGGACCATATCTAAGAAGATGGCCCCTAAAAACCATATAAAAAAGGGTTTTAACAGGAATATCACAAACAGACAAATATAGCAACGTAGTAACAGATCTTGAGAAAGAATAATATATCATGTGAACACACATGTAATTATACAAAGGCTATATTTTTAGATTATGAGAAAAATTGGGCCCAAAAAAAAGAAACATTACAAAAAAAGGTTTTAACAAGAACATCATTCAAAAATGATAATCAAACAATTATGGCACAACATAGTAATAGATTATAACTAAGAAGAAGAAGAAATAACATGAGTTACAGGAGCAGACATGCCCTTCTGAGCACTATAGCAACAACAGGAGGCACTCCCAAGATGACAATAAAAGACCAAGAGAATGAAACATTGGGATGAGACTATATATGCAAAGTGACACATGTATTTCAGGGTGCATTAAGATTTATGACTATTGTTCATTGCAATGTCACTTTTCTGATAGAACAATTTCGCAGATGACACTGGGAGATGATATGTTATACTGACGACTTGGGAAAACTTCCAAATTGTGGGGAAGAGTACACAATGTTGGGTAGGCCTTTATTGCAAGGAAACTTGGAAAAAAAATATTACCTGTTTAAATAGTTTGATAGAAATTGGACAGAAAGTAAAGGAATAATTTTCAAATGGTTGTAAAGAACTTGAATTGTTTATCAAATTGACTTAGAGAAAAACAAAGAAAACATATTTTTTTAAATCTCAAATTTTAAAGAAAAATTTACAGCAAGTAAGGGAAGAAGGATTAATGCTGATTTTCAGTGTGAATAATAGGCATTTCATCCACAACATGGTACGATAAATTCTTAAATCATAGGTATCATAATAACCTCTTAAGAGTAATTAACAAAAATGTATACCGGTATCACTTTCAGAAAACATATAATCTTGCCTCCTCAAAGTATCTGGACCGATTACCTAAACAGAATTTTCTAGAGTCATAAAATAAATGTAATATCTGATAACATACTATTCAAATAACAATTTTAATTTACCCGGTAAGAAAAATTAAGTTTTTTTTTTTAAATCACAGTATGTATGCAAAGAAATATTTCAAACCTGTCGCAAAAAAAAATCAAATAGATGCTACAGGTTTCTGAACTATCCCTAGTCAGAATGAAATAGTCTCAAACTAGTCACAAGATAGTGAAGAAAAAAAAACAGCACAGATAATGTTTTTTTAATTAATATTTTCAACTCAAAATATATTTTTCATCTATCTTTTGTTCTAAATCCTTAGCCTAAAAATGGGTTTTTGTCTATTTTCCATTTTCCCCACAAGAAAATAGAAGAAAAAAATGGTCTAGGTTTCTGGGAAATACCGTATAAATAAAATAGTCCCAAAATATATTTATCGCATGCGAAAAGCGACCAGGGATATCTCGTAACTCACCAAAAATACCCAGCTCCACGGGAAAAAGTCACAATGTGAAAGTGCACATAAAATGTCAAATCGTGACTTGGTGTAGGAGTCTATTTTGTCACCTTGTGTAAGTCGAAAGCACTTCTTCGCTTGTAGATGAGCTGCTAGGAGACCTACATGATTTTACATCCTATTCATGAGACTTACCGGTATGTATTTTCATATTCTGTATCTCCAGGTGTGTTTTATGTAGCACCTCACAAGTCACAGTAGATTTTTAATATGGTTTACGTCTAAAGTTCAAGAATTCCTTAATTTTCAATTGACATAAATAATGCTGATGTCAGTCACTCTTTAATGAAACTCTTTGTGAAAACTACAAATAATCCACGACTATAAACACAATGAAGATGGTCGTTCCAATCAAAAGTATCGTGAACAGTTCTCAAACAACGAATAAAACTTCACCAATGGCCTGACACAAGAAACAAGAGTCAAAGATCATAGAGGATGATGCAAATTATTAGCCTCCTTCTCACATTCAGCCTATATTATTTCAAATAAGTTTTAGGTAAAAATATTCCTCCTGGAGAAACAAACATTCTCCTTGATTACCTCGCAAACCGATCCTCTAAAAAAAAACACCTTGCAAGCAGCGATGATTCCCACAAAATCCACGAAAATTCCTGCGAGTTCGTTATTTGGAATAAAACGATGCGACTGCTGGCGACCAACCACATTGGGTACTCAACATTCTCAGGTCTGTCCTAAGACAAAGGATTGGTATGTGAACATTAACAACCTTCCAGGGACCATATACTTCAACCCTGTCACGAACCTTGCCTGGTAGAAAGACAATAACAATGTTTCTCTCCGTGTCATGATGATAAATCACGAAAAATAATGGCTTTTAATCCACTCATGATCCTGATGGCACGAAGCCAGAAAAAGTTCTCCCTCTGTTCTTCATGTTCCCTCCATCTTAAACAGTTGACAATGGAATCATAAATAGTTCATGTTCCCTCAATGCATTAAACTGGAAGTATCTATTAATATCTCATCAAGTATTGTAATGGAACTTTTTGTTCTTCTTTTCACTCTAAATCATGACCTTTAAAAAAAACACAACTTTGGTTGGACAACACTGGAAGCAAAACAAAATACACGTAGAAGGTGTTTGTATTCTAGAACATGTAAATATAGAAACAAATACTGAAAATGTAAAACTTTTATTAAATAAATTTAATGCCTTGGAGTACACAATATCATCATGATTATCATGTAGATTACAGACAAACTACTTTCTCAGGAGATGTACATTTCTAAAATGGTGATCTTATGATATAATTAAAATGATTTTGATACTGCAAAAATGTGCATATTATTTTGAAGGTGGATTGTCCCTTTTAAAAGAAAAACAAGAAGACAATTTTTTGCCAAATCTGGGTCACTTCCATATTATTACTTCAGAAAATAAAAGATTAAACACCCTCAGAATAGCTTAAGATCAGTGTCCTCCTGTGAAACTCGAACCTGGCAAAATATTGATGTGATAATTCATCATCTTTTATTGCTCAAATAATGGGGCATGTTGCTGAATAGCACGTAGATCCTTGAATACACTTCCTGATCACAATTTGGCAATCTTCTCCATTTTACATCTAACTAGATCGAACTTCAACTGCGCGCAGTTGAAAATGATGCCTCCGCCATAGAGCAATTTTACAAACCAAAATGGAAGCAATTTTTAAAATTCAAGTTTGATTGTAATCCATCTGTTGGTTCTAATGATAACGCGATCACGAGCTATTTTAGGATACATAATGAGCCCTGTGACCTTTGACCTCTTGACCCCCAAATCTAATCAGTTCATTGGCTCTGCAAGATACATACATGACCAAGTTTGGCGGTAATCCATCAATCGGTTCTTGAGATAACGTGATCACAAGCTATTTTGCATACATAATGAGCCCTGTGACCTTTGACCTCGTGACCCCAAAATCTAATCAGTTCATTAGCTCTGCAAGATACATACATGACCCAAGTTTGGCGGTAATCCATCAATCGGTTCTTGAGATAATGCGATCACGAGCTATTTTTGCATACATAATGAGCCCTGTGACCTTTGACCTTTGACCTCGTGACCCCAAAATCTAATCAGTTCATTGGCTCTGCAAGATACATACATGACCAAGTTTGGCGGTAATCCATCAATCGGTTCTTGAGATAACGTGATCACAAGCTATTTTGCATACATAACGAGCCCTGTGACCTTTGACCTCGTGACCCCAAAATCTAATCAGTTCATTGGCTTTGCAAGATACATACATGACCCAAGTTTGGCGGTAATCCATCAATCGGTTCTTGAGATAACGCGATCACGAGCTATTTTTGCATACATAATGAGCCATGTGACCTTTGACCTCGTGACCCCAAAATCTAATCAGTTCATTAGCTCTGCAAGATACATACATGACCCAAGTTTGGCGGTAATCCATCAATCGATTCTTGAGATAATGCGATCACGAGCTATTTTTGCATACATAATAAGCCCTGTGACCTTTGACCTTTGACCTCGTGACCCCAAAATCTAATCAATTCATTGGCTTTGCAAGATACATACATGACCCAAGTTTGGCGGTAATCCATCAATCGGTTCTTGAGATAACGCGATCACGAGCTATTTTTGCATACATAATGAGCCATGTGACCTTTGACCTTTGACCTCGTGACCCCAAAATCTAATCAGTTCATTAGCTCTGCAAGATACATACATGACTCAAGTTTGGCGGTAATCCATCAACCAGTTCTTGAGATAACGCGATCACGAGAACGGGACGTACGTATGTAGTACGTACGGACGGACGGACAACCAGAAAACATAATGCCTCCGGCTACTTTGTAGCGGAGGCATAAAAATCTCTTCTCATGCAGTTATTGACATATCCACTTAATAAAAGAAACCAACAGATAAGTCTTTGATAGTATACAAGTTTGAAATAATGATTTACAAGAAACTGGCTTAGTCAGATCACAAAACTAATGCTGCGTTGAAAAGTGCATTTAAACGTAGGCCTGCTATTCTATAAAAACATTAAATGTATCTCTGAAATGACATTGAAGAAGCCAATTTGGCTTGAATTAAAGCATAATTTGCTTTATATATTAGCATAGATTTGTGCCTCTCCTTTACAGACTAAGTTCACAGAAACAAACTGCTGATAAACAAACCATGGCTGCTTTTGATGGCTTCTTTTGACCAGACCTGAACCTAGCTCCTTGCTACCATCAACTAATGGTTACTAATGGTTGTACGACCTAATTTCCTCTGAGAATCGAAATTCTATACTCGTCACATTCCTAACTTCAACTTCTTGTTCTTGTGGGGGGAGGGGGAGGGGGGAAGAAGACCCTGGAGCCGCCCTCAGATCACTTTTGTAACAGGGGTCACAGTCTTCCATACCACCAACACTGCTCCTGACCCCACCACAGAACTAAGCCCATGATTCAGAGGGATCTAGGAGAACAGCCACAACCAACATTTCTTGGAGGTTTGGCCCAGTAGGGGTTGCTCCCTAATTTGTGTAAGACGCACCCATCTCCCTCCTTCCGAGAAAGGTACCGTAGGTATGATTCATAAGAGTTCTAGCTCATTTCAATCTACACAGTCATTATTCCACAAAGCCATATTCAAGGTTGTAAGTAGTCTGGAATCTAGGCAATATTAGATCATTAGGTCATTCCTACATTTCATTTCAACCTGATTTGCAGTTCATTAATACAACAACTATACACTAATTTATAATAATTCCTTAATGAATATGACTCCTGATGACCCAATTACTTACTTGAGGAGTGCCTGGCATTGCAACAAGCAATACATGCAATGGGGATTCTACTGATAGAGTTGGTTACATATAGCACTTCACCATTCCAATCGTCTAGTTTGTCATTAAACTATCCATGTACATTTCAATATTTATTTAGTAAACTGGAATATTATGTAGACTATCTACCGGTAATCAAAAATTTACTTTCTACTCAGGACATGATTGGAGTAGGGAAATGAAATCTGACAGTCAACAAACTCTGTTAAACTGATATTCATTGTTTTCATTAAAAACCAAACAACATTCTTTCCTCTCTCTCTCTCTCTCTCGCTCTCCTGAGTCAGAGTCAGGAAAATGAGATACTCTAGTACTGCGGTCAGGTCTTCACAGTATCTTTGTCAAATTTAATTTTCAATTTCACAGAAACGAGCAGGAAATAGAAACTTAATTCCAGTAAAAGCATAACAGAAATCAATCAGATTAAGGGAAAATGGATGAGGGCATCAAAGTTTGATTTTTATTATTGGAATTGTGAGGAAATATATCAAAAGTAGTAAATAAGTTCAGGATGCAGATCACATTTCAATAGATGTCATCATTGGCTGCCTGGAAGAAAGTTTTTGTGATGCAATTTGGCTTGTACATGAACACTGTCAGCTCATCATATGTTTTGGTTGAGAAATTGCTGCTCTTTCTATAGGTCACTTCAGGATACCACATATAAAACATGGAGATATAGGCTCATTCACTGTCTGATCACTATACATGTACAGACAAACCTGTATATAAAGACCACTCAATGGAGGCCTTTATAGGTAGGTGGTCTTAAAGGACAGTTTCCTTTAGTTAGTACTAGTAGTTTTCTTCAGAAAAACACTATTCAAGAGAAACAGAAAATGTGGTCTTTCTATGCAGGTTTCACTGTATAACTAAAGCATAACGTTTTAAAGATACTATGTCTCTTTTGCAGCCAACATCAAATTCTGTAGAACTTTGCAGGAATTATGAATATGTCATGTATGTCCTATCTGTGAAATTTAAACGTTAGCAGTGTCCTAATATTCAAATTATGCAAGGAAACCTGTTTACTTGCTAGACTTCACTGTCAGACACTATTGAGTGACTGACTGGCTTTTTCTTCTTTGGTAATAACATACATAAAATGAGCTGTAAAGGGTACATGAGCATTTGTCTACATCAATAACCCACTTCTTGTAATGGCCAAAATTAAACTGATTGAATCTTTGTGCAGCACAAAACGTATGACCATTCGGTACAATGGTCTGAAAATCAGACTATTACACTTTTTGGCTCTAGCACTAAATCGATTCGACAACTAATAGTCGTTATTTTCCCACTTAAAGACATTTTCAAGCCCCTTTTTTTAGGGAAGTTCTAAATTAGTATTGTCTTTCAAATGCCGTTGGAATTTAACCTTTTCATTTTTGGGCCTGCAAATGGGACATAGTACCTTTAAGTTACATATGTATAAAAAAGGAAGAAGAGAAGACATTGCAAGTGAATGTATTTTGTGCCAAGAAGAATTTTCAAGTACTTTTGATGATCATGTATACCCTTATAGATATACAATGTATTTAATGAATGTATTTTGTGCCAAGAAGAATTTTCAAGTACTTTTGATGATCAAGTATACCCTTATAGATATACAGATTGAATTTTTCCACCTTTACGGTCAGTAGGCATCACAATGTAAGGATAAAATGAAAAGGATCTGTGTGTACATTTTCTAATGAAGCCTTAGGAATTGATTATTGGAATTTGGAATGTCAGTGTGTGACCAGCAGTCTGAACAAAATTACAAAAAGACAAGACTGCTGAGCTTGGCCCTTTCAATATCTGGTCTGCTGCCATCTCTTGTTAAATAGTAGACAGTAGACAGTAGACGAGTACAAACATAAAAAAGTGAGAACTATGATTTCATAAATAGAAGAACAGAGCAAGATATAGATTATTGGCTCTTATTTATTGCTGATTACTGTCTGAAATCACAATACACTTAAAAATTGAATGATTAACCTATTCTTCATTCAGAGATATCACAAATATAAACTACTTTTATTTTTTAACCTTTGAAGAACAAATACATTTTTACAGTCTGACCTACCTTTTTTTGACTTGGCACCTATTTTTAATTTCGAAGGCCATGTGATGGTGGTGTCTGTCTCCCGCATTATCTACAAAAAAAACAAAACAAATGAACAAAATCAAAAGCTGTTTATCAAGAAGAAATGTAGCTCAAGGCAAAATGTTTACAACAATGGGAAAAAATTACAAAGATTATCATAAGTCGGAGATATGCCAATGATTCACAAATTTTCAGACTAAGATATCTTACAGAAATAAATATATGGATTTGTAGTTTGAGCAATCAAAATGCAGACAATTTGAACCATGGTCTATTTATTTTAAACAAAGAGTGAATAACAACATAAGAATATAAATATTGACATATTAAGGGGTTAAAACTGGAGGAAATACAGTATTGATACTGTGTATTATCCACTCTATGTGTCAGATATCCAACCTCATCCTAATGTCAAATGCTATACTTCAAAGCAATGTTCAGATTTGTTGACCATCAAACACAAATTCACTGGTTAAAATAACTTACAATGATACAAGTTTTGGTTTCATATTTGACCAATTACAGCACAAAGTTACAAAGTAGGTGATATTATGAAGATAACCAGGAAACTACTCTCTTGTGGAAAATGCAGTAATTACTCTCTAGAAAGATATTCATAATTGCCTAAAACTTTAAGGCACATTAGATATTGTTAATCTCCCTAGGATTGCAAAAAAGATTGTCTTTTGAGAGCCAGAAGGACATTAACTCTGTATGAAATGAAGATAAACAAAAATCAGATTTAAAGCACCTCTGCACTAGTTTGGCTAGGAGGGATTAGAGGGATTAGCGTGGTCACTGACAGGTGGTTATCTCATCAACTCAGCTCTCAATTAACATAAGAAAAAGAGGATCATGAGGGACCAACAGGCACCGCTTAGGCATTCTTTGCTATATAGAGGGCGCAAGTAGCTATAAGTAGTGCAGTGGGGCTTTAATGCCGTTCTGGCTCTTAGCAGATGAAATATGCAACAATGAAAGAAAAATGGCATGTAAACAAATCATCTGTTCGGAGCCAGAAGGGCGTTAACCCTGTATAAAATGATGTGAATCAACACCCGTTTGGCTCTACACAGATGATTTATTTATATGCTGTTTTCTTTCATTATTTTCATATTTCAAGAAGGGCATTGAATCTGAAATTCTTCCATTTCATATACAGAGTTATTCTCAGAAGGACTAACAAAAACAACAAATCTGCTTTCAAAAAAATGTCTTACAATGTTGGAGATATATATATAGTGCCTGTATTATTTGAATATTTTGTTCCCACTCTATCTTTTATTACTGACTGCTACAAAACACTCTTGATTTTCATAGGCCTATAAGACTGATCCAAATAATATTTTGTAATGTCTTACAATGTTATAGATGAAGCCTGTATTCTTTTACTTTTTGGGTCTGTCTCTTACTTTTATTACTGACTGCTACAAAACACTCTTCTTTTCATAGGCCTATATGAATGATCCAAACAATATTTTGTTGGCTGCCCGCAAATAGGCCTTTGTACTGCTATTGACAATACATAGCCCTCACAGCTTTCTTGCAGGCAGCCGACAATATCAATTCAATGCTAGCAATTCCCAAGGAGGTAACAGGAAGCGAAAAAGTGTCTGGTGTCAAGGGTCATCCCCCGATTCCCTGCATACTTTACTGTCTGAACACCTGTTCAACAATATTAGGGGACTGTTATATCTGAACTTGGCATTATTTTGAGCACCTGAAAAACAATAATTTATTGACTTTCATACTGCAATATTTAGGCCTATTTGAAAAGGCTTTCGATAAATCAACTGAACCAAATGAATGATCAGGTTGTTTACACAAGACCAATAAATAAATGAATGAAATAAACAAATGAATAATAAATAAATGGAAATAAACATAACCTGTTGACTACTTAATACTGTAGTCATATTCCCATAGGCTTACATACAGGGACCACCCGGGTCCCATAGACAAGAAAATATGAGCAAGTCTCCAAACTAAGCTTGGAATGGGATATTAAATAACCTATACAAGGGTATCAAACAATAAGATTGTTATCAAAATGAGACAAAATACCAGGAAACAAACAAATCAACTATACAAATCACCTGTCCTAGCCCAAAGAATTTGTTAAAAAAGGAGACACATTGATTATCAAACAGAAGCAGTATCAAACAAAAGAACTATTGAATTTGTTATCACAGGTATAGGACAAAATACAAATAAACAAACATGACAAATGTTGTGATAAGAAGAAGACGAAACACAGATAAACAAACACAGTGACAAAGCGTGTGTCCTAACAATAGAGTTTCTTTATAAGGGACCAGTTTAATACACCAACAGAGTCAGCATCAAACAAAAGAACTGATAATTTATGTTTTATATCACAACAGTAGGACAAAATACAAATGAACAAACATGACTACAAACTAACAATCAAACTCAATATCCTGTCCTTCCTTGGATAACATGAGTCATACTCATACTCAAAAGCATTTTATCTTTCCGGGGGACAACTGGGGTCAAATCAGAAAATGGAATAAATGGTGAGATGAATAGATGCCAGACAAATGAATGAGCAAATCAAGATTAATGATATTTTAACAGTCTATCTCGAGGATTAAAGTTGGGATTTGGATATATCTCTTTTCAGAGAAGAAGATGAAATGAAATCAGTGCCACTGGGGTATTCTGTTGTCATTACTCATGGCAGCGTGCTGGGAGTTCAATGACCTCTATGCCAAGTATCATAGTGTCTAGTTGTCATGCTCAGACCCGCATTGGATGTTGATAAATTAAAACCAAAAACTTCTGCATATTACTAATGGCAGCTATTCCAGAGGCAATATATTCCACAAAATGAAAAATTAATTGCTATAATTCCATTATTTCAAAGCATTTTCTTCCTGATCTGGACCACTTGCAGAATTTGCAACAGTTTCTGATTTTTACAGTAGAAAGTACTAAATAGTGTCAATGATTGTAACACTAATCGATTTATGAAAAAAATGAATATGAAACTAATCTTGGAATGTATAGAAACCCACCACTCATATCTTTAATGTATCAAATAATGCATCAGGACAAAGGGAAAAGAAGCAATTCAGCTACATCAATGCATCATGTGTAAAATTGAAGGGGGAAAAAAGGGCTGAAAGTCACAGACTATGCATCGAAACCATGGCCATCCCCAAACCTTGGATGTTCTGAATTTGAACTGCACAGGAAAACCTATGTTGGTCATGGGTGGGGAATTCCGAGAAAGATTATCACGCCCCCTCCTCATTAATTAGTATCAAACTCTTCCATCGTAGAACATGCCTGATTTCTTTAGAATTCAGAGGTAAACATTTCCACAAAATCACCCTTAGAACTAGAGGTCCAATAAGTGCTGTACAAACATTGCGATACTTCTACTGGTTGAAACTGGTACAAACTCATTGAATTTGCCAAAGAGGGTTTTTACACTGTTTCCTTTCTATACCCGCGTTGCTATATTAATAAGTCATCTTTATTTCAGAAGGAAATAAAAGTAGGTACATGTACATTTAAATTACCCAGGTCCTCTGCCAGAAGAATAGAAAATATTTCCTTATCAACTGGCAAGAGGCAGAGTCATAAACCGTCATAAGTACAAGTTGAGCGACATCCCATTGAAATGCGTGTATTAAGTTTAACACGCGTTTCAATGGGATGTCGCTGAACTTGTACTTATGACGGTTTCGTGAGACGCAGCCCAGGAGACAAACAGACAGAGACAAAATCAAAACGAAAAAATTAGAATAACAACAATAACATGTCAAATTTAAAACAATAACATAATATGTCATTATCATTCATTTTACAAATAAATGATACAAACTCAAAACATGCCTCCTCACCAGAGGATCACATATCCTCTGCTCAACTAAAGGTAATGCACATAAGTTGACAGAAGCATGAAGGGATCAAAAAATAATATCCCTAAGAAATCACTTTGTAATAATTTGACTGTTCTATTTAAATACTCTATGTTACTATTTATGACACAATATAACTGCATTGTATTACTGGTAACATGCTAACAGTTAAATATTTATTGGTGACCAAAATTAAGACAGATTGGTTCATTTATGAATATCTCCCAAATGCAATTAATTTCAGACTTCTACTTTCACAAATAATATTCCATTCATATTGTACATTTCAAGATATAGAACATAGGAATTCAAGTACAGTGTTGCAGAGACTATACAATACCACAAAAAGATTGTCTAAAGCCTACCACACCCTATACGATCTGATTTTAAAAGAATTTGCAATGGTATTTGATATAAACATTCAAACATGTAAACTATTAATTAATGGCCGAGGATCTGAATAGTCATATGATTAATTAAGTCTAAATTTCAAGAAATTTCATGCTTCCTTGGATGAGGGAAAGATAAATCCGCTCAGAATCATATAGTGACGCCAGACCAGCACCAGTAGTGCCATGGTCTACAATCTGAAGCCAACTCGTATTTTAATCTGACTAGATGGCTTAAAAACTCCTGCTGATAGCATTCTTATGATTATTTATAACTTAAATCAGGAAGTTGATGTTTGTTCAGATTTCCATATGTAATATAATTGCCATATCTTCGAAAGTTAGATCGTAGGAAGATCGTAGAGTGTGTGGGGGGCTCAAGAAAGCTTCATGACTTACCCGCTGGAAGAAGTCCTCTCCACTCTCAGCCTTCCCATCTTCCGCAGCTGTAGAACGAGAGAGAAAAAGTTAAAATTTAGAATTTAGAATTTATAGATTCATCTGTTTCAAATAGAAATTTGACTTCTACAGGGACAACAAAACTTATTTCACAACACATATCTAATTGTAAAGTACATTGAAAAGGTATATTATAACATAAACCAAATATCAGAAGGACATGTAAGAGACTAGAAAGAAATTACAAACCAAGGCAGAAATGAATTTTTTTATAATATAACTCTTTCTGATGTCAAATGAGAGAGGGGGAGAAAGGAACGAAGAGAGAGGGAGAAATATGGAGAAAATGAGAGATGCCAACCTTAATCTTTAAAATACAATTAAAATTAATCATTATAAAAATATTATGATCCCACCAGGGAAAATACCTCCTAATATCCATAATACTGTTTTTAAAAAACTGTTGAAGGTAGCTGGTTTCACAGCATAGCAAGAAACCTTCATGAATTATCAATATGCCATGTCGTGTTTCAATCTAATTTCATCATTTTGAGGCTTGAAACTTTGCAAGAACACTCCTGAAATTTGCAATAAGTTCATGCATGTGTCAGTTCCTGCTTTTGCAGCATTGCCCTTTAAAAAATGTTCTTTCCAAAAATCTCTGCTGTATTATAATGTGCAAATGTGAGTTGTGCTGATCAGCGATAAGATTTCCAGCAAATGACCCTTGCTTTCAATAAATGTTACTGATCCAACAAACTATTCTTTGGGCTTGATACAATCAGAATCATTGTAAGCAAGATTCTATTAAAATTTATTTCCTTCAAAGAACTCAAGAAAGGCTTCAACACAAAACGAACCAAATTGTGTTCCATAAGAATCACTCACCAAACCTGAAGCACCTTAAATCAACAAGTTAAGTCCTCATGATACAACATTGATATTCCTCTAGTTATCATCCAAGTTAATTAAGCAAATGAATCCCTAATAATGCCTGTTAAACACATGGAACAGGAGGACATTTCTAACTTGTTGAGTAAACAGATATGTGTCTGTCATTTCATCAATATCTTCTAACCTCGACTCATTTGAGAATTATGGGATTCCAAAGCAAGTGAAGGCTTCATCTGGGCATTTAGTGCTTTCTTGCATTAACCCATGGACTTCTGAATGCTCTGATTCCCATAGACTTAATACAGGGCCCACCCAGTCTCAGTAGACAAGGGGGCAACCCTACTAACATTTCAATCATCACATGCTGATTATTTCTTTTGTTGGCTTTTAAGAGCTTTCATACTTGGATCAGATAAAAACCCATACTATTTAGGTATTCAGTCCATTTGGAGAACATTCAATTGACAAATCTTAATTGGTCTAAATCCCCTTTGATCTGCAATCATTCAATGATCAATAAGCACTTATATATTCACAATGGCTTGACAATAGCTTGGAAATTAATTGGTAAAAGCATGTGGAGTTTGGAAGGGAGTCTTGGGGAATCCCACTAAGCAATCCACTATATATTAACTGGCCAATCAGGGATCATATTTGGCACGTATCCATTTGGTTCCTGTTTATATATTGGGAGTTAATTTTTGCCTTTATATTGTATTTCACTCTTGTATCTTTACTTTCATTGTTGCAAAAGCAAAAGCTAAGTCATTGTTCATTGCTGCTATTCTGATATCACAATTCATTCAAACTGGTTGGAGATTTTTTTCCATCATCAATTCATAATTCATCATAACATCAAGGTTGATAATTAGGGGCTGGGGGGCAATCATTGCTTATATATCTTTAAACAAGCTAAGCTGTAACAAAGGACAGAAAGTGATCCCTTTACATAACATTGGGGGCCATTTCATTCTCCCTACATATCAAAACGATATCAACCCATGCAGGCACCATATGGTCCATAAGTACAGGTCTGAGACTGGGGCTTGACACTAATACCCTTTTCAAACTGGTTCTATCGGAGTCACACCGATGAAAATACCGATTGAATTTTCCTTATGTAAACAAAGGTGAAACCGCCGTTTTCCCGCTGTCGCTTTCATACTGCCGGTGAAATTCACTCGCTGTGGCGAGCTCTCGCCGGAAGTGAAGAATTATTGGGCAATCGCTGTTAGCTACTGGCGCGCGTTTTTTTGATTCGGCAGACAGTGCAGTGCATGCGCAGCTCAGCTAGCTAGCTATATAATTTTAAGATGCAACCGTAGCGAAAGTTTACATAAAGTCAGTGAAAACGAAACAGCATGTGCGATAAACAAAAATCCATTCTACTTTCATTACATTTGTTTTTAATCAGTTTTAAATATTGTTTTGTTCACCATTTGGTCTAAGAAATATATAATTGTGAATAAATATATTATCATAACGATATATAATAATTTTTGTTTTTAACAAAGCTTATCAGTAATGTAAAATAAAAATAAAACGAATCTATTTAAGCCCGCACCCCATCTCGCTAGCATGCATGCAAGCATTTTCAACAAAATGTCAACAAACACAGCTGGTTACGAAAAAGCGTATACTGCGACCTTTGACCTTTTTCATCGCTGTTTTAATCGCTGTTTTCGCCCGAACGCATTCACAGTGGCTGTTTCATCGGTGTCACACCGATAGAAAGAGAATTTCTCCTGCTCTTGAGCAGGAGAATTTAATCGCCTATTTCTCTTCTTTTCATCGGCTATTTAATCGGCTTTTTCTCCTCTGTACCTTTCAAACTGGCAGTTTCATCGGATGCGTCCGGATGCATCCGATGAAAATCAGGCCAGTTTGAAAAGGGTATAAGTAAAAACCTCCTCGGACAGAAAGTCCCAAAAATTTAAATGCAGGACCGTAATAATTTCAACATTTCGAAAGGGGGCTCATGCATACAGACCCCAAAAACTTCAGTATGGACCCCCTATGGGAAAAGGTTAATGTTGGGCCCTGCATCAGACCAGGACCAGGGCACTTAAAGCCTATCTGCACTAGTTTGGCCAGGAGGGATTAGACCTTCCTGCATGGTCACTGACAGGTGGTTATCTCATCAAATCAGCTCTCAATTAGCATGAGAAAAGGGGGACCATGGGGGACCGATGGTCACCGATTAGGCATTGTTTGCTATATAGAGGGTGCAAGTAGCTACAAGTAGTACAGTGGGGCTTTAAGACACCAACTAAAGATGCAGACCAAGACCAGAAACATGGCAACAAAAGCAAAGACCCTAGACCAGAAGTAAGGCCCAAACTCGATCTAACCACAACATCTTGCATGGGCCAACTGGACCAGTCTCCCAAAACAACATAAACAGGGTCTCATCCATCCATACCTCCTTTATCATCAATCAATTACACCCCTGCAGAATTTGTATTTACCCCTTTCCATTCTCCTTTGTTCCTTTTCACCTTTAATCATCCATTCCTTTCTCTCTTCTCTTCTCTTTCTATTCACATCTTCCAGCCAGCTTTATAATCGCCCTGTTTTGCATGTTACTGTTCCCCGTTATAAACCTGTCTCCTCTATTACCCTTTCTTTTCTTATGTCAAGGGAGCACCCATTCACACTCATCAACTAAATCCTTGTCAATCTCCCAAGGGACATATAAACTTACACCGTATTGAAGAATGTTGATATTCATTGAATTTTTAAAAGCCTATAATACAATGCAAAAGTACACGCATTATCATTTACACAATCGACAGAGATCAATTAGTCAAACATCTTAGACAAATCTGGTGAAATTGAAAAAAAATTCCATCCTGTCTGACACAGGCACAAAGAAATAAATGTTGACAAGAATGAACAGTGGTTGAACTGGGAGGTCCAACCTTAAAAATGAAATTTATAAAAATACATGTAGTAGTCTCATGTCACTTTGTAGTAACATTTGAATAAGTATAATTTAAAATTAAGTTTATGAATTATGATTAATAATATTCAGATAAACTAAAAATGAAATAATGAAACAGGTCAGCTTTTCTTCATAAATCTTGTCTACCCCTCTCCTTTTTTTTTTTGCTCTGGCAACACTAAACAGGTATGAAAGAGAACACATCATTCAGCATCTTCAAAGTATAGTAATTATAAAATCAATTTTATTCTTATCACTTTTATACACAATACTCTTGAAACTCCTACGGGAATAATTTTGAAGGATAATCTAGCTTTGTCAATATTAAGCAAGTGCCTTTAAATATATAGACAATCCAATATATAATGACACACAATAGTAAAAGAATAATCAATTGTATGTCCTTCCATGAAAAGATACATTTAGAAATGGTTGGTTGGGGAGAAAGAATTGATTATTTGAATGTTATTCCGGTCCTGGTGGGTACATCGAATAACTAAAATTAGTCCATTGAATCACTAATATTTTTGCATGTACAACGGTACATGGTTTATCATTTCAATCATGATCAAAAGAAACAATAATACACTGAAATATACACAATTACATGTTTCCTTCCATGAATGTGCTTAAACTTTGAATATGCTTGTCATCTACTTATAACCTATTTCCCTCTCTTACTTCAGATATGATAACTATATTATGAATAATATTCATGAAACAAGATCTGGTTTAATTTCATGATGTGAACTGGCCCAGTGGAAAAAGCAGATCATTGACTTACAATAGAACAGGGGATAAGCAAAAATGTATTGATTTCTCCGGACCCCCGCAAATGATCAGAGAAAGTATTGATCTATAAGTCGCCAGCCCACACACCCCAACCCCACAGCAGGTTACAGGTTTGGATGAACATTTCATACAACAGTATACCAATACAGTATCGATGTATTGCGGTTTTTGATGAAACTTCTGGGCGTCAATTCTGTTACTTGTTTTTAACCTCACATGAAAAAGAGGTGGGTTGCAGGCGGCGAAAGTGGGGTTGCGGTTTGTGTTTTGCTTCACGTTTTGGCCAGTCGCGACAGTTTACCAACACAATAATCAATTTTTTTTTAGCCAATCCTTGAAAACATAGAGCTTTTAATTCATAGGGATTTTAAAAATCATTAAGCCACAATTCATGATATAAGCAGAAGCATTAGTTCTGCCCAACTAAAAATATCAATCTCCTTGAAGGATGCAAAAATAAGTTGGGAAAAGAAAGGTCAATTAACGAAGTTACCAGACCCGTCTTAGAGGTAAAACATACATTTGACATGTTTTCTTAGTATTTTTTACAACCGGAACATGAACAAGAAACATGAAACAATGTTAAATGTTTTCAAGGTCAACAAACATCGTTTTAAGATTCATACAGGCTGTTTCATGGAATTCTGCTCCTTTGTTTACAAGGACAAGGAAATTATGTTTGCATCCTATCAAAGATTCATGAATAGAAGTATACATGTAGCTAGGTTTACACAACAGACCCTTAACTTTAAAGGGGAAGTCCACCCTGATATTAAGTTGGTTTTAATCAAAGCAGAAAAATGGGAGAAACAGATTAGTGAAAGTTTGAGCAAAATCCGATAAAAAATAGGAAAGTTATGAATTTTAACAGTTGTCATCAGTGAAACACAAATTGGCAACACTGTGACGTATCATGCAAGCTCCTCTCCAATTTGCTCTGTTCAGAAAATTTCATAAACTTTCATTTTCTTAGTTATTGATGACGAGGTTACACCATCTTGTAGGTTAAATGATTGCTTGCCCGGCTCGTAGTTTAAAACTTTGATTAACCGTTGTACTTGTTTCAGTTGAGTCCCAAGTAAACCCTTGTTGTTGTTAGTGGCTCATGGTTTATAACTTCATGGTTTCGCAAACTTAAAATTTTAAAAGTTTAAAACTACAATGGTCCTGTGTGAACATGGCTATAGATTCATGACTAGAAGTAAGATGAGTGTTACAAGGAAAGTTGGTCCCTAGAGCCCAGAGACAGGTTCTGTAGATCTTCTAAGCAAACATCTCCAGGTATATAGAGGTGAAAGAAAGAGTGGGAGGGAGATAAAAGATTGGGTGGTTGATCCTCTCTGTAAACAACAATAACAGAATAACATTTTTTTTCTGGTATGGAGCACACCCTCTACATGCTCACAATGAATGACAACCTTGCATCGTGGAGGCACATGGCATCACGTATCCATGGTAACCTCACAATCTTGCTCTCTCTCTCTTTCTCTGTCTGTCTCTCTTCTGTCTGTCTTTTTATGTCTGTCTGTCTGTCTCCCTTTCTAGCTCTGTCTCCATGTGTCTCTGTTTTGCTACCTCTTTGATTTTAATAACTTCTTTTTCAAGAAAATTGTTCTCATTTTTAACTGATATTCTTCCATAATCCTAATCTCCTTTTCTATTACCCCGCTACTAATCTCCAACTCTATTATCATTTTGATGCCTTTCGCCTCTTTCCCTCTTACTTGTAGGGATGACAATTGACCTCTTTTCTCTTTAAAGCCCATCTGCACTAGTTTGCCCAGGGGGGATTAGACCTCCCTGCATGGTCACTGACAGGTGGTTATCTCATCAAATCAGCTTTCAATTAACATAAGAAAAAGGGGATCATGGTGGAACCATGGGTACCGCTTAGGCATTGTTTGCTATATAGAGGGCACAAGTAGCTACAAGTAGTGCAGTGGGGCTTTAAATCTAAGGAAGGGGTTGGATGGTGGGTAAACACATTATTCTAAATTTGGTTATTACCTCACATCCTGAATTAAAGCCATTCTGAAAAAATGCAGGAAAAAAAAAACTGTTACATCTGGCTGTGAAAATACCTCCTCACAGATAAACCAAAAAGGTAAGGGGCTAAGAGGGGGGCTACAAACACTCGGCATCAATAACACAACCATGACAGGTAGATCAAAGGGGCCACTTGAATCCCATCTAAAAATGTTTCTCTGCAAACCCCCCTTAGAGCTAAATTGTTGAAGTGCGTGAAGAGAGCCGTAGCGTAAATAGTACGAAGTGAGAGAGCAAATAATGTGTCAAGAGGAATTGAAAGATGGATACATTCTTACGATGACATATCAACTGAAGTTTGATTTATAGAGCTGGATCTGTATCAGTCATAATACAACCTGGTTACAACAAGAAAGGAAATCCTCTTCACTTCTTTTTAAGAATTTTAATTGAATGTGGATTAAGGGATTGATACATTCTATCAAGGAATTAACACTTCAGTAACCAGCGAGCATTTGGAAACATCTATCCTTTATGGACTCCATCCAAAGTAACAAGTAATCAAGAGCTACCAAAAAGGAAATCTGATCATTAAAATTCAAATGATTAATAACATTTTTCAAACCAAACTTAAACCAATTTAGCACAAAATAGTTCATTTCACATTTCATATCATGCAGAGGAAAAAGGAAAAATTGTGATTAGACTATAGCATCTCAAATTTCACGATAACTAAAAAGTTACAGAGACGTTGCCTCCTTTCCCTGTCTTTGTTGCTCTTGGATTTCACTGTTTGCTAAAAAAAATCTAGTACCTCAATGTTTGGGCTGACAATTTACTTTTCCCACTTGTCTTAGTCCAAATGTAAATTGATGAAGGAGGGGGGGGGGATGTGATATGACACCTGTGGCAAACAAATAAACACTTTGTAAACAATTCTGTGGTCAGTTCTAGTAAGGCCAATGTCCTCTTGTTTGTTTGTGACTCTCAAGTAAACGTCCCCTTTTCACACTAAAACATTCAATCAGAGTATTTTTTTTCTTCATAAGTATAGACCAATATATATACCACCATGTCATTAAGCAAGGCATTTTATCAGTCTACACTGTCTCTCTCTACACGGGTGTCTAATGGGTATCCGGAAAGGATGCAAAAGTCACTGTGGTTTGTTCAGCATTGTGAGCATCTCTCTACAAAGGGATCAGGCTGGATTGCTCCCCAGGGAGAGGAGAAGGCGCATACATTGTGCGAGGGCAAGCCTGAATCTAATGACAGGGGTGAGAATATTTCTGTCAAGTGCTTAGAGACCTCATAAATGTAGTAGGTGCTATATAAATCCAGAATATTATTACCGGTGTGTCCGAGCATTCACCATGTTAAGTGGGTACTTTGTTTTAAATGAAAGAAACAAACCAATTATGAGACTTCTCGAAGTCAGAATAGGTTTGAAGTTGAACCCAAAACCTTCTAAGAAAAGCCATGCTCAAAAGTATTCTGCATATAACATTTACCACAGATGGGATCAGGGCACTTTCTTCAAAATATTATAAAGAAACAAGCTGTTCTGAGACCCCTTGGAATCAAAACAGCTTTGAACCTAGAACCTCCTGGATAAATGCTGTAGCTACCTACAAACTACTATACCATGCACAGTCCACATACCCTGTCTCCTACATGTACCAAGTATGCCTTCAAGTGTAAACAGGTTACTTTCCTTTCAATCCCAGAAAAACCTATTATGAGACTTCTCGCAATCAAAATCAATAATGATTGGTCTGATGTGTCATTGGACACACAAAGAAACTCCCCCGTAAACACTTTCACTCTTTCTGGTACAACTAGAATACATTTAAGACAGCTAGACCCCTCTAAAAACAATAAATTGATCACGCTGATTGAAAGAAATACCACAACTATAGAAGGAACCAATGCTGACCTCCTCCATGAAAACTGTTCGAAATCTATTAATCAATTATTTACAAAGATCATGCATTCATATAAGTGTACTGTTTGTTTACAAACCCTTGAAATCTTTTTCTCATTTAACCTTTTCCCATCCTTTCAAAACTTCCTATATTGTCAAAATGAAAATTGGGGTTTAAGGAAATGCTTTCCCATTAAACAAGCATCTAATGTGTTGCTACACTTTATGCTTCAAGTTTTTGTATTCAATTTTATTTTTTATCATTCATTCATTCATTACTTTAGAATTTTCTTTAAAAATCAATTAATATATCATTCTATTTCATGTATAAGTTATGCAAAGCACTCAAAATGATATGTAAAAAAGCTTTCTGAATAAAAATTAATATAATCCTTATTCCTCACTAAATATTGTTTTTCTTCTTATAACTGCATTTGTATTTGATCTAGAAAGTGAAATTCTTATAAGAGTAGTTGAATAGGTTAAAGTATAGTATACAGCCAGAATAGTGATAGAACTCTCTGTTTTAAGTATATGAGTGAATGCCCTTCTGATGTAATATATTTTTTCCTTTTATCATAAAGATCTTCTATACTACATAGCCTACTTATCAAGACACTACATGCATATACCATCCATCAAAATGAAATAGAATCAACAAATGTGATATTTGTGTCAAAATTGACATTTGATACTTTATGTTTGTGGATATCAGGTTGTAAATGCCAATTAGATTGGACAGTTTAAATCCACATGGAATTTAGTGAGATTTTAAATTGACAGATAATGGTCATGATGACAGTCAGTGAGCAAAAAAAAATGGTAATGTTCAGAAAAATATTTTATATTACAACTTTCATTTTCATCTTCATAAGAATTGGGTCAGAAAACATGATGAGGAGACTCAGACAGAACTTGGGTTATTTTAAATGTATCTAGACCCACTGACTACTGTCAAAAGATTATTAATATCATTGATTTCATGTAATTTCTGGCTTGGGGCTATATTGCATAAAAACCAAGGCATAAAGAATTAAGACCAGTTCTAGAGGTCATCTGTGTAACTCAGAGCCGCACAAATGTTAAAAGAATTAAAGTACCGGTATAACAATCACCAAAATTGTCTTTTGTTCTGTATATGCTAGCGGTTCATGTTTCTAATTTATAAGGATATGTTGCGAGTTAAAATACATTCTCCAAATTCATGAAACCTAAGTCCTACATGGCTGCTGAGTGCTGAGTTTTATGTTATTCTTTATTTTCTTAATACTCCTGGGGGGTGTTTCACAAAGATCATAAGTTGAACTTATCTCTAAGTTGGACTTAACAATTATGGAAAGCCATTAGCATCTATGAAAATATTTTGTAAAAGTTATTTTAAAAGGCATAACATGTTGATTCAAATCATTCATATTTTCTATTATCAATGGGATTTCATGTTCTTGAAGTGGAATTTATAAAAAGTCTAAAATACTTGATTTTTCGCTTTTGAATATATTTCATTTTAAGGCTACAAATGGCTCTCCATAATTTTTAAGTCCAACTTAGAGTTAAGTTCGACTTAGGATCTTTGTGAAACACCCCCCTGGGCCCCATTGCACAAAACTTACCATTGATGGTAACTTTGCCATCAATGGCAACTACCATGGTAACAGGGCTCAACAGCCAATCAAAATCAAGGTTTCCATGGTAGTTACCATTGATAAGTTTTGTGCTACATGTACAGGGCCCAGATCTGTTAGGCCATAGAATGCTACATGTATAATATGTAAAGATTTTAAAGGTTGATTTACAGATTCTAGCTGTACACAAATTACTTTTTAGGTGATTGGTACACTTAAACACCCATATGGCCCTAAACAGATGATACAGCTTTAAAAGATTGCATCTAATAGATGTCATTAAAAGATGCAGGTAGATTATTCATTGGATAAAGCTTCCCTTAATTTAGACAAAACTGGTCTCCACAGCTTTATTTAGTCTCATCAATAAGCCCCTTGTTAAGCCTACCACCACCCTCTCAAATTATCCTCCCTTGTCATCAGGACCAATTGTTGGGACTCCTCCCTCCCGTTTTACACCCCTTCTCTTCAAACATTATACCCCTAATAGAGTTTGACAAGAAGAGAAAAAATCTTTTCAAGCATTCTCCTTGTCTGAGTGTGACCTCAAGGTAGATAATCAAAAAGATGAGACCTTCTAAAAAAAACACCTTCTAAAATAACACTAATCTCCTCTTCTATATAGAGACTCAGGTAATACCTCAGTCACATCGCCACACCGACTTCACAACGACTCCACACCCAACAATTCTAGACCATTTGGGCCTTGGGGTAATGTCATTTTTGTTCAGTCTATTGTCAGTCTCGAAGGTGTAACTGAAATGTAATACCTCAGTGACGATTCCAAACCAACTCTACAATGATTCTAAGTGACCAATTATTGATCATTTGGGATAACCTTAACGTATAATATAGTGGAAAATGGTTTAATTTTTATCATGTTCAGAAACAGCAGGAAAGGATTAAATACTTATAAGATACACAGGAGCTGAGAGCGACTCTGGAAAACTTTTCAAAAACTTTGCAATCAAAATTAGAGGATTAAAAAAAGAGAACTTGAGACATTTTGATTTTCTTTCCTTTCCTCTGTCCACTTCGCCTTGTTTTGGTGTACACAACGCCGAAAACAAAAGAAGAAAAAAAGGCCTTGTGTACCTGCTTTTGAGTTCTGGTCATGTGACTGCATTGTGAAAGAAACAGTGTGGAATCGATCAGAAAAGGTTTATCATTTAGCATAAAAGTATTGGTGTGTACTGCAAGGTTCTGGAATCATCAAAATGATAAGAAATTTGGCACAGTCTCGATAAAGTTACAAGCACTGTACACAGAAAGATGTATATGGGACTACACGAACATGTGGCATAAAAATCTGTCCCGATATTTATGCTGTTACATGTCATATTTAGCATATTAAGGCATTTGAAGAGCTATAATTTTCAGGGAACAATTTTTATCTGATGTTCTTCCACACTTGCATAATAACAATGATAACGCTCACAAATTATTTTTCACCTCTTCCCAGAACTCAACCTTCTCTTTAATAAAACTTCATTCCATCATTGTCTCTTCCTTTCTTTCCCTTTCCTTTACACTTTTTCCTCAAGAATATATCATCATCCTTTACAGTAAGGCTAAGACATGGTGTTACCAAAAGCCTCAATTCGTGAATACTGGCTCACCATGGAACCTACAGAGAATATTTAATGTAATTTTGCTTAAATAAAAACTCCAAAATCAACTCCAATGATAATAGACCAACTTTTCCACTTCAAAGGAATATTTCAGTTAAAAATGTTTTACACAATTAAAAACATTAGAAAACACTTTACACAATGCCTATAAGACGGTATGAACAGACTTAAAAGACGCACTCTAGGGGAGAAGTCATACAAATGAAAAGAAACAGATTAAGTTCTTTGAAATTCCTTTTCTCAACTGGAATTAAGATTTTCTTTCATATTCTTCTCCATCTAAGATTGGTAGTAAGTGAGTTTGGCAAGGTCTTCAATGATATGAGCCAGGAGCACTCTGGATTGAGCAGAGATTTGTAAAGACCATGATGACTCTCTCTTAAAAGAAAACATCCTGCCTACCCTAACTTTGCATTTGTAAAACCAGTAAACAATTTCCTTATTCTTTTAACCCCGTGTCCACACACAACACTTTCTGTGATTAGGGGTGATTAGTTATACCGTTTCGGGATAGTTATACGATGAAATTGTGTGTGTGGACGCTTACTAACGATCATTATACGAAAGCGGGTTTGGGCATCGTTTCAAACTAGAACTCAATAAAGAATCACGGCTAATCACGCCTAATCACGGAATGTGTTGTGTGTGGACATAACTAGTATAACTAACGGTATAACTGGGCGGGGCATAACGTGACCTCGCGCGAAAGGAGACCTGACCTCTCATTTCCGCTTCCATTTCATGACCGCAGTAGCAAACTGCGCACCTACATGTATACGACATTTCGCTGTAGAGTTTCGGGATTACTTTCCTGTGTGTGTGGACACCATGGAATTTATACAATGATTCTTTATACGACGTTTCTTGTGTGTGGACACCCTGAAATTTATACGATGATTCTTTATACGTTTCGTTATACAGTTTCGGGATAAATTTGTTTGTGTGTGGACACGCTGCTTGTCTCTTTCTATCTATTGACTGTTATAATCCAAACTACAAGCTTCATTTTTAGTTGTGCTTGTGACTGTAAGAAGTAAAGATTTAAGAAAGCGACACATGATTTCTCTCTTAACAGTAAACACACTAAAACGTATCCTTTTCATTTGTTTCTTTTCTTATCATTTAGTTTCGTTTCATATCAATTTGATTTGTTTTGTTTTGTTTTGTTTTGTTTCATTTTGTTTTGTGTTCTCTTAAATGTATCTCATACACATTTCCTATAGCTGCTACTCAATAATGGATGTTACAACTTAAAAACACATTAAATTTTTATTTTTTAGTGATGCTATTGAAATGTTACCAAATGTTTCTATGTCTTTGCACTGGATCCTCATAATAATCTTTAATCTGGATCCTATCAAAGATAAGATTTATGACCAAATACTTCCCTCTTTGGTAGATCTATTCCAAATTTACGAATATTCCCCCCCCCCAAATGGTGCTTTAATCCCTTTTCAAAGTAAAGGGGCAAATTTAAATCTCCTGAAACTTGTTGGCTCCTATAACGACAAATGCCTTATTTGTATCACTCATAGTCATATCCAAACATTCAAGTCTTCCTAGTAATGTAGTTTTAATTCAATAATAGAAAGACTGAATGAAATCTCCCCTCCTTGGAAAGTTACTTCCTTTCATTAATTTGTGTTTGTTTATTTGTTTGGGTCTTTCCAGCAACCTGTTCTCACAATCTTGGCACGTTCTAGAAAAGAAATTGTAGTAAAACTTCAAAGCCTTTCAACATAAAATGTTGAAACATGTCCTATTAGTACTAAATCTCTGAAAGCATATATTCCAATTATACCTTTACAAGTCTTGCGGTAATTATCCCTGATGATAGTTCCCAATATCCTCTCAAAGCGGATGGATTAAAACGAGATTAAGAGGTGGGGGTAATCCTGGGGGACTTCATTTCATTCAAGGGATGGCCTTCGATCCTCCTAGATTTGTTATCTTCAGGGTCTGTACGTGGCTGTGCAGGTTTACAAGACTTTTATTCTCTTGATAATACTACAAATTTCCAGAGACTTCATACTGTCGCCATTCAGATATACTTTTCCTCCTTTTGTAGATTTTCGTCTTCAGTTCTCTTGATAACACTACAAAATTTAGACAACCTCATAGGGTCTCTTAGACCCCGTTCTCACTCACTTTGAAAGTGGTCTTAGTTAGACCGCTCCAGAGGAACGGGTCTTGAGGAACGGTTTGCGAGCATTCACACTCCGAGCAGTTTTTTATGGCTCAAACCGCTCCACGAGTCAAAGTGGTCTTGTTGCTATGGCAGCTCAGGTCAGCGGGTAAATTTTTTCGCGCGCGGAATACTAAGCGTATGTACCGTACTACATGTTTCGCGCGGAACGTCACTAGCTCACATCCGTTTACACTCGCACGTTAGAGCGCTCCAAACCGCTCTTAATAAGACCTGTTCCTCAAGACCACCTCCCGAGGTGGTCTTCTGGAGCGGTCCAGAAGTCCACTTCCTGGACCACTTTGACCGTTCTCACTCACCAAAGAACCGCTCCTGAGGAACGGGTCTTAGTTAGACCGCTCCAACGAAGTGAATGAGAACGGGGTCTTACAAGACTGTCTACCTTCCAACTTCTATGAAGATTTTCTTCAATACTCTAGATAATACTACAAATCTCAGAAGACCTCCAAAGGGGGAGTTCTTTGCAAAAACTTTTTCTTATATAGTGGGCAGCAAATTCTACTAAGCAATTCATATGTGCTTCTTTGGGAATACTCCAAATTTTGCTTGTTTTGAAAATCTTGAATGTATGGACGGATACATGTACCTAGACATTTTATTTACTTGCAATACATGATGCCTAATTTACAAATAGAATGGAGAACTAAATTGTGAAATAACAATTTGATTCTAGTCCTGAAAGTATTTTAAAAATAGTTTATGAAGTGGCACAGAAGTGATAGATTTCAGAGTAGCAGGGCAGCGAATGATTATAATGGAAGCGTACTTTTGAACACTTTAAAAACAGTACACCTCACTTCTGAGAATGTCTAAAAGCCAAAACAACATCAAAAATACTTTCCCAAATCATAATTACCCACTAATTCAACATAATTTTAAAGCTTGAAGTTGATGCTGTTTGTAGATTTTTCAACTATCTGAAATCTGCCATTCTATTTAAAAAAAAAACTGAACACTTCAGGAGCTAAACAGGTTTGAAGTTTCAAAAAGTAATACATATTGATACGTTTTAATGATCCTTAGCAAAATTAATGAGAAAATATTGTTAAAAGCTGAACATTCTTGAATTGAGTGGGCTCTTTCCTAATAGGCATTTTAACCACTTCAAGCCAAATTGTTATTTGCAAAACAGAATGATTGTATCAGAATATGACCACTTAACTTAATTCTTACCTCAGGTTATAAAAAGACTTGTGGGTTGGATAAGTGATGGCAAATTACAACAACAAACATTTGCAAAGTCACCTCAATTATCCAATACATCAATGAACCAAACAGTATATATACAAACCCCATTCTCCTATTTTACTTATGAAAAACCTTCCAACATCTTAAATAAACATCAAACCTAACAATAAAGTAACATGAATATGGAGTCCAAATTGGTTCCTTTGTATCACAGCAGAAGTCACAGGACCCATATATTTAGGTCCATGTTCCTGTATTCAGCAATAATCAACAACGTGCCGACAACCATGTAAAAACTACACATAATTGAACTCTTAGAAATGCTAATGAGAAGCCAATTTGTGCTTACAATGAAAGAGTGATTCCTAGTCACACTGCCAAACTGACCACATTCTGGCCGATAATCCACAAAAATCTTGGCCATTTGGGGGTAAGGTAATTTATTTTTTGGTTTGTTGTCGGTCTGGTAGTTGGGATGTATATAGGGCTCAAAACTAACAGGCGAGGGACACATGGGCGCCAAAAATCTTGAGTATGAGTCCCCCAGATTTTGGAATTTTTACATAGGGCTCGAGCATACAGACTCAAAATAGTCAATCAGGACCCCCTTCAAAAAAATTTAGTGTCTGGGCCCTGTTTGATAAAGAGTTACGATCCAAATCAATCGTAAGTCCTCCAAACAATCGCAAGTCTCCTATCTCTTATGTATAGTTACGATAGATATCAATCGCAAATAAGTTGCGATTAATACCAACTCTTTATAAGACGGGGCCCTGGTGTATATATTGGCAGTATGAGTAAGGGGTAACTGAATTTCTGAAAAATCCTGTGTATGCCTAATAGAGCCTTATAAGTTATCATTTGTTACCAAGTTCCAACTAATTCTACATGCATTCTAGAGACAAGGAGTTATTAGGATGAAGCAGCCTAATAACTCCTTGATGGAGGACACCAGGACAGACAAAAAGCAGAAGGTTTCATCCGTTAGAAGACAGAAGCGTGTCAACTCAATATATACTTTAACAGATAGCAAATGCCACTGGCTCTAAGCAAACGATCGGTGTTTGATTTTTTTTTTAACAAGAAAAAAAAAAGAGAACAAAATTTGCCTCGGGGAACAGATTACGAGACAGTGTCAATTCTTGATTGCATTCATATGGAGTACCAATAAAGTGGGATAAAATAACTATTGATGCACTAGGTAGCAGCATCTTGAAGGGCCGCACACACTGGCTTATATTGTATACTCGCTGGAGCAGAACTAAACGATTTCATGGCAACTGCTTTAATTGTTAGATTCCTATTATGTGGGTCTGATTGCTACATGGGTTTTAACTTTTTTAGTGACAAAATAATCTCCCTAGCGCTCAATATAAAAAGAGAAAGAGCTACTTCTTCTTCAGTTTCATGTGTAAGGCCTATAATCCTATATACACTTATCTACAAAAAGAGTTTTTTTAAACATCTCTAGAAGGATTCTAATTAATATCATCAATGTATTAAGGGAAAAAGAATTTAAGCTCAGTAAAAATGTAGTCTACAGAACGAGGAGTCTTGATAGCCAACTTACATGTAAGTAGGAAATTATTTATAGCCCATAAGGCCTTACATTATAACACGATTCGGTGAAAAGGAAATTAAACAAACATGTGCAATTCAATTATTCTGATATTTCTTGGGGCTATATTCTTCACCAAATCCTT
This sequence comes from Mesocentrotus franciscanus, assembly GCA_037976565.1. Lineage (NCBI taxonomy): Eukaryota > Metazoa > Echinodermata > Echinoidea > Camarodonta > Strongylocentrotidae > Mesocentrotus > Mesocentrotus franciscanus. The sequence continues at coordinate 7,826,905 of CP137685.1, forward strand.
TCAACGACAATGAAGTACGGGCCTTTCATGGGATAAGGATGAATGTGGAAAACGTAAAACTGCGTGATTATTTGGGGCTAAGGCGGAAGCCCCCTCCAACTGAAAGCATGATTTACTCAAGGTTTTCGACTATATCATGAGTACCAAATCAGAGACATGGGGGTGGCAAATGATTAGATTTAAATGCATGAAAGAAGGGATAAGATGCCAAGAAAATGAGGGAAAAGAAAGAAAAACATGAACATTTTCACAAAAGTGCTGCAGATCTTAGAATTTACAGGATTTAATCCCATTCCATGGGCACTACAAGAGGTCTGGTAGAGAAGGACCCTAAAATTTCAACATTTGAATCGCGACATCTTTTTGTTGTTGTTCTGAATATTCTATTACTTCTTTCATTTCAGTGAAATCAATATTTTGTACAACCATGAGAAAAAAAAACAGTCATGAACAAGGTATAAACATAACTTTTTACATTTCACACGTACACTTATCTTCATCATTACACCCTACTGTATAATGTGAACATTTTTTAAAGAATGAAAGATAAGTTACCTGGGGGGTGTTTCACAAAGACTAAGATCAACTTTAAGTTGGACTTAAGTATAACAGGCCATTCATCCCAATTGGTCTCTAAATTATAATCTTTAGATAATATCTTTTCCTTCAATAATGAATTATCAAAAAATGTAAGTTTTGTAGATTTTTTACCATGATTTGTACATCCCTTGAGAGACCAATGCCAGTAAATAATGATAGCAAATAATGGCATGAACGGCCTGTTATACTTAAGTCCAACTTAAAGTCGATCTTAGTCTTTGTGAAACACCCCCCAGTATTCATCATACCAATAGTTGACTTAAAACATCAGATTGCTTGAATTATATAATGCACCACTGAAAGAGTAGCTTCAATGCAACTTTTGTGTTTTTTTCTTTTTTTCTTCATCTTAACAAGTTATAAAAAGCCTATACACCCCCCCCCCCTTCTTTGGAAAAAGAGCACCACAATAGGTGTACATTAAAACATTTTTTCAAAAATACTGAGAAATTTAACTTTAGAAAAGCGACATTATTGTAAGAAGGACACATTTCTTCTTGTGTTATGTACATATACAATGACTGTAAAACCAGTGAAAAAATCAATTCAATTAATATACAATGTTGCGATCAATATGTAGCATGAAACTTTTGAAAAATTCTTAAAAGTTTCATGCATGCCAAAGTTTGTGGTTTTACATGTTCAAAGGAAGTCACATGTGCTCCCTGGATCCACCACAATTATGTTCATCTTGATTACAAATCTCTACATTTTACACATTCAGATATAAGCATTTCCACAAATTCAACTCATACATTCCTTTAAAAAAATGATTCCAATAAAGGGAAGTATTTGTCAGCTGAACAAAAATTTTGGTAAAAAAATTAATTTGAAATTATCAGCTGGGTCAAAATATAATTTTCCTATCTAGCCATAATCGTAATGTGGAGCCACATCTACTAATTGACTACTGGTACAATATACACTCTCATAATGTGAATGATAATAAATAAAAGGTGATAGCAAGTATGATCCCTGTATTTTGACATAATTCCAGAAAGATAACACAGCTATGACACAGCAATAATTTTATTTTTTTGTTTTGTTTTTGTTGTTGTTCTCCAAACTTGAATTCGTCTATAAATAGGGATGATGTCATTTGCTTTGGGGCTAGCAAACAGACCTTCATCACTAAAGAAAAACACAACAGTATGAGAAAAACACTTAAATGAGAAAGTATAGAGAAACTGTCAGATATCATTAAAGGGCAAATTTCTTTCCATTATCAATTTATTAAATTTGAGAAAAATTTGAAAAAACACAACTTGACAAGGAATTAAAGAGGGGTCATTTATTCAGTGATCTTAATTGAACATTGGAAGAAAATTTCAACAATTTGACAAAGTGATGTACATAGGAAGGCAAGTCTTCACATCTTAGCACATTGGAATTGATAATGTGATCAATTCTTTATTATTTCAAAACCATGAAATATAAATAAAATATAAACTAACTGTCACATGTACAGATGTAGTGAGGCATATCATTGACATCATAATATTGCCAATTTGTAGGCAAAAGTACAACCCTTGAGCAATGGTCATAATATATTTTCATTGAAATTGAAATTAGTTATTTATCACTTCGAAATTTGTTTGTCACCGGTGAAAGTTTTTAAAAAGAATTGCATGTAGACAATGCAGATTTCAATGTTTTGTAAATGCCTGTAGTTGCAATGACGTGATGAGAGTATGCACCTTTAATGCCCTCATCTTAAACTAACTGGTAATTTGACAAGAGTTACTTTACAAAGGACGGCTCTCATTGTGAGTATCACGTTCTGTTAATCCCCTACACACAACACAAACAGTGTTTCTGCCTGGATATTCAGTATCAATCTGACCACATATCATCCTTCTTTCATCCTCTGCACATCTTCCTCTCTATAGGCCCCATTTGCATCGTTAAAAAAAGGATTTTCATAAGGTGCATTCATTGTGTTTAATATGCCCATTTATATAGCACAGCTACTATAATCTACTGTGCTTTAATAATACAAAGTATCACATTATTACCCCGACTGTACATGTAGCTGAGCTGCCATGATAAGGCGCTGAAGCATTCAAGCAATTTATTCTTTTACTGGGTACCCATTCACTTCACCTGGGTGGAGAGTAGCAAATGTAGATTAATGTCTTGCCAAAGGACATTAGTGCCACGGCAGGACTCGAACCCCGAACCATGTGATCCAAAATACAGTGTGTTTACCATAACACATGTAGCCAATTGTGCAAGTCCATAAAAACTTTGATTTTTCATAACTATTGTGCATGTGATGTTTATCTCGAGCTATGCAGTACACAGACTTTGGAAAATCATAACATAGATATGGTAGCATAGTAGTAGTTCATTTTAATAGTTTTGTTTGCAATGTACTCTTTACTAGCTGGTTTCCATGGTTTGGTGTAGTTGCTAAGCAACAATCAACAAAAAATTGTGATGTTCCAGAGGTCATCATTTATGTATGATTAAAATGCACTGACATGTTTTGTGTGATCTAAGAAATGGAGCTAATGTTCGAACCATCACAACTCAAAGTAGAATGGTTGGGGGTTGTAGTTTGTATTTATAAGCAATTTCCATTGTAACATCATGAAGCCTCGTTCAGATATGACGCGGTAAAAACTCAGCGTTTTTTTTATAACGTACGGTGTAATATGATTCACATTTCTGTATCTCATAACACAGAGGTGGCTTTTTTGCGGCGGTTTACTGCATCATATCTGAACACACCCGATGTTAAAAATCAAGATGCTTGGAACATACTGGGTAGTGTGAAATGGGCCTCTCAATAGGTACTCCATCAGAGGTGTTACTACTTACTGGTTTAAAGTGCTCCATGACTGTTTATAGCATGCCGACTATTGTTCCTATGTTTGCCATTATGTCAGAAGCATGCCAGCCTGGTTGATCTACAAACAAATCCTTGCTTACTGATTACAACTTTTACTCTTCTACAGGTGTATGTAGACTTCTATCGGAATAATGAAGAGAACAAATTACCCAGTTCATCATTTACTTTTGAGCTCCTTTACACCTTTTCTTTTATCTTTCGCCATTTAAGATTAAAAAGTCCTTAAAACTGAAGGTTAATCTGGTTGACTTGGGTAGGTGCTTTATGTAAGAATGAGATTACTAGTAGCCAATACTGTGATTGGATGTGCATACACTATCCCCTTTGTAATGAAAGCCACTGGTTTTGAACCATCAACCTTAAAATCAAGTGCTTTTGTACCTGCAGGTGTGAAAAATATAAAGTTTGTTTCTCTAGAGCTGTATCTCTCAGCGATTTTTTAAATTCTGACACATCACAAAACATACCTATTTTCTTTTTAAGATGCAATAAACTCAGAGTCAGTAGTTTTCATTGACAACATGAACTGGCAGATTTTTTAGATGGAAAGTTGGCAAAGATACAAAACTTGCCAATTCTCTTTTATGATGCCCTAAAATCAAGAGTCCATAGTTTTCACGGGCAATACAAACTAACAGAATTTTCAGAAAATGTTTTCTAAGAGACATTCACGTCTGTCTTTCCTACTCTACATCCGTAATCCCTGTTCCTCCCTCTTCCGCACTGTATTTATTCCATTATCAAAATAATATCTGGAGGACTTAGGGCATTCCTGGTTATTACTGAATAGCTTTCATATTTTTTAAGCCACTCACACATATCAAAAGAACATATACATGTACCTGTACATCAAATATTCCATGAGGATAGTTGCTATGGCAACACAGAGCAAACAGGGTTGTTATACCATTGTGTTTTCTCCTGAACCCGATTTGTTCTTGACACTATATAGGACAGTGATGTCAGTCTAAATAGATGGGACCTTGTCGTCCTAAAAGGCAGGATATATTTGGTAATCACTTTGGTATTTGGAGGTTTCTGTATAAAGGTAAACTGACTTGTGCCCCTAATATTTTGCTTTCACAGATTTTTAATGACGTGCTTGTGATATTACAAATATACCCGAACTGTATTACTGAAAATGCAGAGTTAGGGTGCTAATTATTTTTGAGACGACCCATTTCAAAGATAGGTTGCACAATGCGTCCACGACCGAATGAATCATATTGTGACAATCTGTAATGGAACATTAATGGAGGAGGGATGGCCTGTTTAGACTACAGGAAACTTATGAAACTTGTATAAAGAAACGTTGTGTATAAAGAATCATCGTATAGCGAACAAAGCGTACAGACTAGATCAAAACATCGTATTAAGAAACATATAAAGAATCATCATGTAGCGAACAAAGCGTACAGACTAGATAAGAACATCCTATAAAGAAATATATTTAAGAATCATCATGTAGCGAACAAAGCGTACAGACTAGATCAGAACATTGTATAAAGAAACGCTGTATAAAGAATCATCGTATAGCAAACAAAGCATACAGACTAGATCAGAACATTGTATAAAGAAACAAGTTTTGAAGAGGTCAATCGACACGACAGCTGGCCAATCACCTGTAACCTCTGCCTATTTATACAATTGTTTTCATTTAATGCAACATTGAGACTAGAGTAACCGATTCTTTGTTGAGTTCTTATTCTAAACGATGCTTAAACATGCATTTTGTTATACAACGTTTTGTACTGTGACTTTCAGACTAGAAATAGTCAATTACTTATCGTATAGATATATTCTCCGGATATTTAAAGAGAAGGTTGAGTTCTGGGAAGAGGTGAAAAATAATTTGTGAGCGTTATCATTGTTATTATGCAAGTGTGGAAGAACATCAGAGAAAAAATGTTCCCTGAAAAGCATAGCTCTTCAAATGCCTTAATATTCTAAATATGGCATGTAACCGCATAAAAATTGGGACAGATTTTTATGCCACATGTTCGTGTAGTCCCATATACATCTTTCTGTGTACAGTGCTTGTAACTTTACCAAGACTGACCCAAATTTCTTATCATTTTGATGATTCCAGAACCTTGCAGTACACACCAATACATATGCTAGATGATCAAACTTTTCTGATCGATTCCACACTGTTTCTTTCACAATGCAATCGCATAACCAGAACTCAACTTTATCTTTAAAGAATTCTGGTAATCTGCACATGGAGTGAAAGACATTCCCAATTCCTGAACACATGCATACTTTTGGATTACATGTAAATACCACTTGGTGGATTATTTCATTTGAAATTTTTAGAATGAGCACAGCATGGGGACTATATACAACTAACCTTGTAAAAAAAAAGGTGTATTATTTCATTTGAAAATATTTGTATGAGCACAGCATGGGGACTATACAACTAACCTTGTAAAAACATATAATATGTTCCCACAACCACTGACCGACTCTACTAAACTCATACAATCATTAGACAGGTTCACATGTCAGTCTGTTAATTTTTAAGTTTAGGTCGTGGTTTTAAATGTTGAAGATTTCTTGTACTTAGACTCAGAGACCATGTAGATGCGCTCGTTACGAAAAATTAACGTTTACTCAGTTATTATAAGCCATGAGCGATCTTAGGGTTTAATAGTCAGCGCTTTAACTATGAGCAGTTCAGGGTCCTCACTTGAAGTTATGTGCCGCGTGGGCTTGATCAACTTCAATGTTATGCCAGCTTGTAATCTGTAGTTCCAACCATTGCTTTCCCGGATTGAAGTATAAAACTTTGAATACTTGTTGTTTTGGTATCATGACCACCCTCGTAGTTTAATAGTGCATCACTGTTTATATCTTTGAGGTTTTGCAAACTTAAAGTTTTAAACTAAGAAGCTCAGTGTGAACATACCTAATGGCTGATACGTTCACAACCACTGACCTGAATCTACTATAGAAGGCTGGACCGTCCAGCAATGATGTTATTGCTATGTTCCAAGGCTCTATACTCTTTGCTCCCATTATGAGTTTGATGTGGAACGTTGTAGCGAATGGCCATCATTAGGAAGTTAGGATGTTTTATTCATGTGCGTATAAGCTTATTCATTGTATCGTTATAACCGTAAATGCAGAACAGGAAAATAATGGTTTCCATGCAAAAATGTGCAACAAAAACCATACAATGGGTACAGAATATGTCTTACATTAGAGCCACAATCGAAGGCTGTTAGTGTATTCTTCACGTTGTAATTTGGCAGGATGATAAAACCGATCAGAGGATTATGTTCTTAAATATCTTTAAATGAGAGGTCTTCCAAACTTCCAAAAAGGAGACGTTCGTGCGATCTGTGAGGTACGGACATCAGCTGACCAGGCTCCGACTGATCTTGTTTGATATTAAGAAAGCAGCCTAGCTGAAAAGATTTTGTTCTGAACAGTAGCAAGGCCCAAGAAAGAAAAAAAATACCCACGATTCAAGTCTCCCCTACATTTGCTGATACACTATAGTTTAAGTTTTACATTTAAATAATATGTCAATGGGGGTGCTCCATGTGCATCAAAAGAATGCATCATCGGTGTCATGCCATCCTAAAAGAGATTTATTTTATACCCAAACTATTTTGAATGAAGTTGGAGAAGGTCAAGAAACGGTACCATCCACCATTACTACAAACTCCTTGAATGGCAGGGAGGTATAGAAGTTCACTATCTTAAAATTTCAAAGTGGGTATAAAAACGTCAACTCTGTGAATACAGCAGTGCATCAAGTCCGTAAACATATCTCTCAGACACCTGCCTCAAGCCTCCTTCAGGCTTCACATGTGATTAAAACTGCCTAAAATAAAATAACTCAGCAAAAAAGTGTGCTTCATACACAGATAAAGAGAAATTCATATTTTTTAAAGGAAATAAAGCAATGGCTGAATAAAAAGAAAGTGAATATGTATCCTTTACTACCTTATATTGAGCAAGCTGAAACAGTATGGGACTTTAACTGCTTTATGGGGTAGTAGTTGAAGTCTACTTAAAGTTACACTAAGATTCAGATCAGTTAAAAATAAAGCCTTACAGTAGTATTTATATAACATCAGTTTTCTAAAACTATTCAGTACTTTAACAGATAGATAGAAATAATACTAAATACCTAATTTGTCTACTGCAAGACCTATACATTTTAATGCTAAACACTTCATTGTAGAAATATGCACAATCCGAAAGGATGGAGTTCGATTACAAGTTTGTACACAAACTTCTAGCCCCCCTCTCTCTCTCATTAAGACAAGCAGGGTTATTCTACAGCTTTACAAATTCCAATAGCTACATGTATATGTTCAATGCAATATGATAAGTGATTATTTGTTAATCTCATATGAATGTATCATCTGTTTTTGAGCCAGAAGGATGCTAACCCATATACTTTTACACAGAGTTAATGTCCTTCTGGCTCTGAAAAGATACAGTGAAACGTGCACAGAGAATTAAGCAGGGGATCAAACATCATATTAAATAAAAGTCCTCCCCCCAAAAAAATCATTTCATGTAGAGATTACTGTCATGCGAAAGAAGAAACCATATACAGTCAAACCTGCTTTAGTGACCACCTGTCTACAAGACCACCTGTCTACAAAGACCACCTGTCTACAAAGACCACATTTTGTGTTTCCCTTGAAAATGGTTTCTCATTGAAACATGTACTAAGGGAACCTGTACATAAAGACCACCTGCCTATAAAGACCACTTTTTTTGCCTCCCTTGGGTGGTCTTTATAGACAGGTTTGACTGTACATGTACATGAGCGGGATTTTTGTCATTGGACTCTAATAGGACTGCATGGCCAGCTGTGATTTTGTGCAAATTCCTCTAGTGTGAATGACCTTCCTGTTGACAATATTGTATTGCATCTTTGCATTTGTCCCTGTTCTGACTGTTGATTACTCCATATGTATGACTTCCTCATTACCATATTTAGCTCAGAAAACACAAAACAATGAGGGTCATTGTAACATGAAGAATGGCTTGTTAACAAGTTGTTATCCCACTCAATAGAAAATTGTTCTGCACCAGCAAAATTTGAATAAATTAAGACTTACACTGATTGTAAACTGGTTGCCAGGCAACACAATCACTTCTCTATATCAATTATCAGTCTAATAACAACAACTAAAACAACAAGAATAAGAATAAGAATAACAATGACATACAATGTCTAATTCTCATTTGGCACTATGGACCTGAGCCTGAGGTAAATATTTTCTCCCAGTCAAATCCCTTTAAAGATATTCAGAAGGACTTCAAAGCATGATAAAATGGAACATAAACATAATCATTTTCAATATACCTGTACATGTACATGTACATGTGCTGTATTTAGAAGAAAAGAAACAATTCACATACAATAACAAATTGCTGGTTGTGCTGGATTCCCTGAGGAAAGGGGGAAAACAAACTTGAAAATTTTACGGGTTGGAAGCTTCTTATTGCTATTGCAAGATTTTATCACACTCAAAATCCAGCTTTATTATTCAGCAGTGTTGTTGTGCAGTAGTCCATTTAATCCTCTATGTTCCCGACAGAAAGAGTTCCATGCAATATAACATGCAAGCACTCTTTATCTTCTTATACACAATTTGAAAACCTAATCCCAAAAAATTTCTTGTTCCCATCCCCATTCATCGGAGATGTGCTTTTCTAATAGAGACACCTCAAGGAATGGGGTGAAACATACTGAAAATGATATTCTAGAATGCTTCGAGGTCAGCAAGCTATTAGAATAGTAGTTTTGTAGTCTTCAGGCACAGATTCTAATTTGAAACTACTTAAGCCTTGAGGAGAGCCTACCTCTGTCAGCTAGTCTCTGGCAGTGACTTTCTGCTCCAGAGCAGCTTAAAGGTACTCTATCCCTTTTGCAGGCCAAAAAATTGAAAAGGTTAAATTCCGACGGCATTTGAAAGATAACACTTATTTAGAACTTTCCTCACAAAAAGGGGGCTTAAAAATGTCTTTTGGTGGGAAAATAGCGACCGTTAGTTGTCGAATCGACATAACGGCCCGCTAGCCAATATGTCGATTCGAATATTATTAGACTTTCCGTGTTACTTCGAATATCGCCCTCACTGATGAGAACGAGTGCAGCGCAGTACAAACGCAGTCTCTATGTAGCATGCATGCACGTACTGTACTGCACTGCACTGCATTGCATTGCATGCTGCGACGATCGACACAGTCCAAACAACAACATGGAGAAAGAAGAAAATACTGGTACTGGTAGGCCTGCTAAAAAACCTGCAGGCAAAAAAAAATGGGAAGCCGTCGGTGCTGTCAAGCAGTACCAAAAAGAAAAGAAAATCAGTGAGGATGAAGGCCTACCGAACTCGAATAAAGCTCTTTGGTTGGAGTTCAAGTACACGGGCGATGGTTCGCCGCCAAGCAAATGCAGGTTGCCCCCCGGCCCGTGATTTGGCTGTGATGTTGCTCGATGATGCGGCGGATGGTTCTGATCTCCTTGGGTCCGATTCAAAGTGAGTAAAATATCTTTAGATTTTAAAATTACCATAGGCCCTAATATGAATGTTTATCGCCCTATCTTAAACCATAAGTAGATTGTACTCCATGGATTTTCTAGATTATAGTTAGTAACTCATCACGGCGCTAGTTCAGAATCATATCCAGACTTGACCGCGACCCGTAACTCCGGCGTGGAGACACCCTACTAAAATTAAGTAAAACATACCCAAAATCAACTAAATCTTCATCGATTGTTCAAATAATGGTCATGATTTAAATTTCGTTATGTTTCTTACCTGTTTCGTGTCAATTTTCTTATCTTTTGTGAAGTATTTTTCTGAAAAACAAACACTTTAGTAGTCTATACACTTTCTCACTGCTAGTACTTACTGCTAACTAACTTAGCATGCTATATAGTATAAGTTCTAGCTCTACTCTAGTTCTACTTCTACCTCTATTCTACGTCGGTACTTGACAGGATCCATCAGTCAGGATCTAAGTACGTCAAGGTTGAAATGTCTGTCAAGGTGCTCTTGTGCTCTTGTACTAGATTATGTCGATCTAGAATCTATGATTCTGAAATAGAACTTTATACTAAATTACTATGATGTGCTAGTAGCTTGTGTGGTGACATGAAGAGTTTTTGAAAAATGTTGTCTTATGACCAATCTTGGATATACTTTTCCTTACAGACATGGTACATCACATTTTGACCCTCCGATGAGTTCTACCCTGCCACCTTCCCACCTCTTCCTGACAGGAATTCTGCTGAATCAAGCGGTGGAGCAGTGTACATGTACGTAGAATTTAATTTTTTTTTTTGGAAGTGTTTGTCTTGTTGTTATTGTGTATTTCATAGTTATTACCGTTTGTTATTGGTGAAAACAAAGTTCATGCAATTCAAGTCTATATTTATCTGTACTTTGAACTGTAATTTTTGAAAGGTTTGATAATCCCTGAATATTGCGTATTTATGAATGTTTTCTTAATTTGTGTCATTCATTTCACATGTCAACAGGTCTTCCATATCAGGTGTTGACTCCTTACAAGGCACTCCCACTGTGGTTTCAAGGTATGGTAATATGCTATATAATCATTCGTCTCTACATTTTCAAAATTAAACTATTTTATGGACAATGATAAACGATATTAAAATTTACCCAACTGCCTTTCTAGTTTTGAAGTTAAAATTTTACTCAAATAATTTCAATGTGTTTGTATAATCCCGAATAGCATGCCTATGACTGTGTAAGTCTCCTAGATGACAACAGGATTTCCAATTTTGTTTTTCCTCCGTAAACATCGTCACTACCCTCTCAGTAGCATCCTCGGTGTTGATGCATGTTGCCAAGTTCAATCAATTTTTAATGAGTGTCTTGGTAGAGTCTGGTTACCAGGATATTTTATTAAGGACATGAACCATCCTTCTAGATACCACATTTTAACAATTATTGTTTTGAAATGTAAACAATATTGCACACAAACAAACGAACATAAAGTATGTTAGTAACTTATTTTAATACTCTTTTATTTTTATTTAATGCAGTGATGAGCCACCCGAAGCAGTGAGGGAGAGTGATAAGGAGTTTGAGTAGGTAAACAAGACTATAATTATTTTGTAAACCATTAACTGAATAATTGATATATTTGTTATTTCCATGGAAGACCGCTGATCATTGAATAGACTACCCTGTACAAATAAAAGAAAGAAATAAATAAATAAATGTAACAAAATATAATTAATGCATTCAATAACAAAATGTTTACCCACCATTTATAAATTCAAAATTAACTAATATAAAATAGGGTTTTGCAAACTTTGCATTCCAAACTATGTGAAGGGATCATGGCAAGAACTCTCATGCTCAAATGGTTAATCACATATTTCTATCATTTGCTGAACATCCCTTGTGCTAGTAGCTCACATGTACCATGTTGCCTTTCTTAATTTTGTGTGTGAATATTCTTGATCCCTCCTAGTGTTAGTATCTGCTACAAGGTGAAGGGAGAGTTTGTATATCCAGAAAACCTTTGATGTTGAAGCAGAGTTTTCTCTGATGAACAGGTAAGACTTGAATTGCATTATTGAGCAGTTTGGAGGATAAAGTACCAAATAACTGCCTGTATCACGACAACATAATAATAATTCTAAAAAATGGATTATACGTTTTGAATAAGTACTTGTCAATATAATTACTTGTATGAAGAACAAAATGGGAACAGTCTGTTATATAGTAATTTGTAATGTCTGCATATTTTTTACAATGCATTTGGTTTAGGAATAGCAATTCATCATGTGAAGCTCAGAATGGAGCAAACAAAACTACCTTCCTTATTCATAAACATGTTCAGATGAATGCAGGTGTGCCGTTCTTGATTTGTTTCCAGGGACTGTTCTGGTCTACAAATAATTTGCTCTGGGGATGAAGTGTTTGGAGCAGGGGAGGAGGAGGAAAAAGATTCTTCTTCTGATGCTAACACCACCAGATCCGGCCTTCATCAGAAGGTGGAAAAGGAGGAGGAGGCAGCATCCAGCCGATTCCATCTGGTGGAAGAAGGACAGCTGGGGCGTCTGGCAGCAGCATTACACAGTGTCTGCCCAGTGTGCCATGGGCAGCCACTTGCTTTGGAAATTGTTCCAAGTGGCACTGCTGGCCACATACACTGGGTAATTAATTTGAAATTTATGCACTTCGAACAATATAATGCAATCTTACCTGTAATAATGTAGTATAAAGTTCTATTTAATTCTTTATTTCACTCTTTTAAAAACAACAAAAAACAATGAAAATGACGGTAAATATAAGAATATTAATTACATAAATCCTTCAATGAGCATTACATGAACAACTTAGTGAATTTTAGGATAAAAAAGAAATGTAGGATAACATTGCAATCAATCAAGATTCATACCAAATTACCAATGTATTCTACGATGACAGCTCTCACAAAGTTAGTAAATCAGCGGTCCATAAATATTGATAAAAAAATTCTGGAGCTGCTTTTATCAATCTGCGTAAAGCTTTTGATACAGTAGATCATGGGTTGCTTTTATCAAAACTGGTAGATATTGGTTGTGACCAGGCGCGTACACAGCGGGGTTTTGGGGTTAAACCCCCGTTGTGAAATTTTCGGCGCGATTTTCAAATTTAAACCCCCTTGAAAAAATCATGCGTACGCTACTGGTTGTGACAATACAATTCTTATTTTCTTCTGTTCTTTCAACAATAGTATAATCTGACGTGGAATGACATCATTTCATCTCGATACATGTATATGTTGTTTTTATTTTATCAAAGAAAAAAGTATCTATGCAATCTGTTCTGTTTTTATCTCAACCTATCTTCTACCCAGACATGTCCTGCTGGACACAAGACAGAAATCATCATCAGCATCATCATCAGCAGCAGCGGCAGCATCATCATCATCAGCAGCAGCATCATCATCATCAGCAGCAGCAGCATCATCAGCAGCAGCAGCAGCAGCAGCAGCAGCAGCATCATCATCAGCAGCAGCAGCAGCAGCAGCATCATCATCAGCAGTGCATCATCAGAAAAGACTAACTACGCACTACAGGAGTCTTTGATAAATCAAGTTCAGAGCACCACAACTCATATAAAAACTTTTTTTTTTAATATGTAAAAAATATATATGAATACATGTATATTATATTCTCTTTATGTTATGAATACATTTTTGGCAATTACAATGTGCAAGAAAGGGCATTATTTTGTAATGTACATGAAAAACATTAAAAGTTTCCACTGTGATTATAGAGTGAAACCTGTCTATAAAGATCACACAAAGGAGACAAGAAAAGCATTCTTTATAGGCAGGTGGTCTTTATGTCCAGGTTCCTTTAGAACATGTTTCAATGAGAAACCATTTTCAAAGGAAACAAAAAATGTGGCCTTTGTAGACAGGTGGACACTAAAGCAGGTTTGATTGTAGCTATACAAACGTTTTGTGATAACATTCGTCCTTGCAAAATGATGAACATTATTTCAATAAAGTGTACATATGTATTGGAGTTATGGTAAAAGTAAAATCTGTGTAGTGCAATCCTTCATAGTCTATCAACCTTTATGACAAAGTAATTAGTCATTGTACAGTTTTTGTGCAGTCATTTCAACTCTGGGACCTTCGACATTCGTGATTATATGAGTGCATCAGTTAATCCCCCAGATTTCAGATACATGTTTAGAGCAAATAGATCATTAATAATATATTTATATAAAGATAAAAAAATGGTAAATTACACTGTCCTTCAAGCCCCTACACCCCAACACACACAATTATAGTTTAGCATCTATCAACAATTTATATAATATTATAAACTACACAACTTTAGGAGACGAATATGAGATGAGAACATGATAAATATTTTATGAAAAATCCTCAAAAGAACATAAACTACAAGACGATATGACTACTTTCGACATTCATGATTATATGAGTGCATAAGTTAATCCCACAGATTCAGAGAGAGAAGGAAAAGAAGGGAAAGTGAAAGGGAAAGAAAGAATAAGAAGAAAAGGGAAAAGAAGGAGGTTGGGGACCGAAAGGGCCTTGCGACCCAGGCTGTACCCCAGCAAACAAAAGTAGAGAGAGAAAAAAAGAGATAAAGCGAAGGAAAAAATAGGAAGAAGGAAGAAATGGGGGATATCAGTTGCGATTTTCCCCGCCAACAAGTTGTGGATCAGGTGGTAGGCCGAAAAGTCCTTGTCTCCCCACCCCCCTGGCCAAAAATAAAATAGAGAAGGAAAAGGAAAGGGAAAGAGGAGAGAAAGGTAAAGAAAAAGAGAAAGAAGAAAAGAAAAAGGAAAAGAAGGAGGTCGGGGACCGAAAGGCCTTGCCTCCCAGGCTGCCCCCAGCAAACAAAAATAGAGAGAAAGAAGAAGAAAAGAAAAGGGGAAAAGAAGGAGGTTGGGGACCGAAAGGGCCTTGCCTCCCAGGCTGTACCCCAGCAAACAAAAGTAGAGAGAGAAAAAATGAGATAAAGCGAAGGAAAAAATAAGAAGAAAAAGAAATGGGGATATCAGTTGCGATTTTCCCGCCAACAAGTTGTGGATCGGGTGGTAGGGCGAAAAGTCCTTGTCTCCCTACCCCTCGGCTAAAAATAAAATAGAGAAGGAAAAGGAAAGGGAAAGAGGAGAGAAAGGTAAAGAAAGAAGAGAAAGAAGAAAAGAAAAAGGGGAAAAGAAGGAGGTCGGGGGACCGATAGGCCTTGTCTCCCAGGCTGCCCCCAGCAAACAAAAATAGAGAGAAGGAAGGAAAGGGAAAGAAAAACGGAGATAAAGCGAAAAGAAAAAAAAGGAAGCAATAAGAAAAGAAGGGGATATCAGTTGCAATTTTCCCAGCCATCAAGTTGTCGATCGGGGTGGGATGGCCGAAAGGTCTTTGTCTCTTTCCCCCTCGGCCAAAAATAAAATAGAGCAGGAAGGAAATGGAAGAAAGGAGAGAAAGGGAACAAAAAAGGAAGGAGGAAGATGAATAGAAGAGGAAAAGAAACTGAAAAACTGTTGCGATTTTTCCCGCCAACTAACGTGTGGATCTGGGGCGCCGAAAGGCCTTGGCTTCCCCCAGCAAACTTAAAAGAGAGAATAGGAAGGAAATGGAAAGAAAAGAACAGAGGAAAAACAAAGGTATAGTGGCGATCAGTTGTGTACTGGCGGACGGACGACCCGAAAACATAGTGCCTCCGGCACCACCTTTGGTCGCGGAGTCGCCGCACAGTAATTGTACAAACATGTATATAAAAATGTGTCCTTATCCTCGTAATTGTTTTTTTTTCAAGGAAATGTTGTTGCATATTTCGAATATCGTAAAATACATTTCATACATTGAATGTATCAAAATAATCATGAAGGAATGAACATAATATTTAGATGATTATGAATGACAGGGGCAGCGGAGCGTTTTGAACGTGTGGGGAGGGGGTTGAGCATGCGAACAAGCATAATCTTGATAATCATCCGAGATTTTATGAAACGTGTCGACTAAAAAAAGTGGGGGTTGCAGGCTTGCAGCCCCAGTCCCCGGTTCAGCGGCCCCTTAATAATTCTGTTAACCATTAATGACGGTTAGCAACTGTTCATGACACTGTTAATAAATATCATGAATAAATCAAAACAACGTTTAGATACTGTTAATAATATTTTAATCCCCCTATTTTCAACAGATAAAGAAAATTCAAATTCTAGCATCTCTTGAATATATTCTTGTTACCAATAAACTTTAGCATGGATATTAGTTTTTTTGCAGGCAGAAAGAAACGCAAATAATTATGATCATGCATTGTACAATGTAAGTGTCTTACTAGAATTATTCATATTGTTTTATTACATCTTGCGTAATAGTATGCATTCAAGCTTTTTGGAATTTTGGGGTTGGTATTTGTATGAAAGAAAGCGTTTGGAACTTATAATTCACATGATGCAATTTCAGGTGGAATTTAATTAGGCCTACTGTGTGAAACGCCTTGTCAAATACTCGAATACTCTCTTATTTTTGTAAAACCTTTTATACAGTAATACAGATTTGTGGAAGCCAACCAATTTTGTTTTTAATCATGTCAACCACAACCTTTCTAAACATGATTAAATATGGAACACGCACGGCCAGGCAATAGTGTAGGAAATCTTCAAATGTTAATCAATCAGTTATATGAAAAAGTAACTTGTCTTACGAAAAAGTATATATTTATTCAGACCTGAATATTATTGATCGAGTGTCAAAACAATTATTGTGTTGAAAGAAAAACATATTTTATGACATTCCAAATTCCCCAATAACCAATACGATTGGAGAGTGAGTACTTATTTTGTTCTTCTTCAAAAACTACTCAATACAAACTTATTAATAGCTGGCCCGGATACTTCAGCCTCTCACGAAACGCAAGTAGGTGTCTCAGGCCCAGGCCTGAGGTGTCTTTATCTTTCCATTTTCATGTTGTTGCTTTTTATAGGCTATTTTGTATGAGAGGGTGGAGTATCCGCCTATTCAACTTAAATCGTACAAAAACTACAAGTTGTCTTTCTTGGCATGTTTGTTCCAAAGAACCTGCTACGTATAAATTTGTGATATAGTAAACAACCAGTCTTTTTTAAAACTCTGGTGGTGAAGGGTATAAAATATTACTTGTAATCATATTTATTATAGTTACCCTATTACAGGTCAATACAGACTAATTTTTGAAAATGAAAACCGAGCAAAGACATCTTTATTATCACGTACGGGGGACGGGGGACACGTCCCCCACGAATTTTCAGGTGGTGAAATGTCCCCCATGTTTTGTCAGAAAAGAAGTTCTTTAATAATTTAATGTAACGTCAAAGAGGGGGGAACTGAATTCAAACAAGGATTAAGAGTCGAGAACAGTACAATGAATCGTCTTCTTTCTCTAATAATTTAATGAAACGTCAAAGCTTCCGCTACGCGCGAGAGGGTGGAAACTGAATTTAGACAAGGATTAAGAGTCGAGAACGGTAGAACGAATCTTCTTTCTCTAATGATTAAATAAAACGTCACAGCTTCCGCGCTTTGCGCGAGAACTGAATTTAAACAAAGATTAAGAGTCAAGAACTGTACAACGAATCGTTTCTTTTTTTTTTTTAATGAAACGTCAAAGCTTCCGCGCTTAGCGCAAAGGGGGAACTGAATTCAAATGAGGATTAAGAGTCGAGAACGGTACAATGAATCGTCTTCTTTCTCTAATAATTTAATGAAACGTCAAAGCTTCCGAGCTTCACGCGGAGGGCCCGGGGAACTGAATTCAAACAAGGATTAAGAGTCGGGAACAGTACAATAAATCATATTCTTTCTCTAATAATTAAATGAAACGTCACAACTTCGCGCTTCGCGAGAGGGGGACTGAATTCAAACAAAGATTAAGTGTCGAGAACGGTACAATGAATCGTCTTCTTCTCTAATAATTTAATGAAACGTCAAAGCTTCCGAGGCTTCACGCGGAGGAGGGGGGACTCTACTCTCTGGACCTGCCGAGGCGGAGCCCACACCTATTCAGTTGTAGATAAAAAGTTAAAATTTTGCATTTTCAGATTCTGTTATCATCTGACATGACTTGTATACTCTTTTTTGGTTATAACTTCTAGCAACTACAAAAAGTCGATCATAATATATTATGAGAAACGAGTATTCAGAATTGGCCAAAATATGTAGCCTACATGTTATTCTAGCACCATCTCTTTTTCTTTTTAAAGTTAATGGAAATAAAAAGAGCTTTCATGGAAACTAATTCCATATATGGAATAAAACAAGTACTACTACATGCACTACTACAATATAGGCATACTACAACTATGATACTAATGATCATGATTATAAAATGACTATAACAAACCTACCAGTCATCATAAAAAAAAACTGCTTGAAGAGAATTGTTAATGGTATTTTTGTATTTGGAGTTTATCTAAATTTTGCCTAAATCGCACGAATCCAGTTTCAAAAATTCAAATAATGTCAGCTTCTGAGGGGGCACATCCCCTCAGACTACCCCATGCGCGCAAGCTTGCAATCGACGCTAACGCGTCAGTAAAATAATCATCCTCAAAGGCGGCGGATAGACTTCCAAAGAGAGGGCGGGGCATAAAAGGGCACTTTCTGGGAATAAAAGGGCACCTACAAAGGGAAATCTAAAATGGTAAATATACAATTTTGGAGACTTTGGTATATACCTCTACATGGTGATTACATTATCAGGGATGATTACAATGTTGTTACTCTGTATACACTATATAGAAGATATTCCATCATACTTTGCAGTTGGGTGTGTGGTCTAAAATTTCAATTGCGAGCGAAGAAAAAGGGGCACCTCTCAGACTTGAATAGGGCAATTAATTATCAAAAGTAAAAAGGGGCACTTTCCCATGTAAAAAGTTGGGAGTACTTGAAATAGTGGAGGACTGTGCCCTGGCGCCCAGGAGAGCCTCCTCTGTTCTGCATCCCCCTATAGGTTAGGCTAACAACAATTTTTTTCGTCAATTCTAATCAACTTTAATAATTTTTCGCTCATATAAATTATATATATATATATATATATATATAAACAAATGTTAAATTCTTACTCATTGTATGTTTACGATTGCTATGATATACCAAATTCAGTGAAGTTCAACATCGATGAACCTTCTCTTCGACCATGCAGCAACAGCTGTTTTTGGGGGTAATGTTAATCAGTCAAAAACTGACTATAATCACCAACGCCTTTCTTGTTACTATTAATTTCTTTCTTTTTTTTTTCTTTTTTTTTTTTAAAATGTGGATAACAGTATAAAAAATTATAGGCTTCTCTCTTCTTCTTTTTCCCTCCCTTTCCAATTCTATCTCTTTTTTTATGAAAAGAAGAACAAAAATTAAGATAAAACCAACAGGAACCGCATCGTTCATATAAATGCACCATAGAAATATATAGCGGCCAAGCGGGTTATATATAGGCCTACATCGAAAAGAACATTGAATACATGAGATAAAAACAAAAGAGGTTGATAATTATATTTACCTCGTCATCTGATGAAGGAATAGAAGAATCACTAGAATCAGTCATTTCTGCGTCTGAGTCGCCCATTCTTATATGGATATATATGGATGGGGTAGTGAGCAATTTTTTTTTTGCCTTCAAAAATTGAAAAAAAATTATCATCACCCCTTGAGCGCCAGGAGGAGGCCCATCTTCTTTTTCCCCAAAAGGGTGTTTTTACATGTTTTTTTACGAGGAGGGGCGGGCCCCGCCCCCTGGATCCGCCACTGGACGATGGAACAACATGATTGATATGTATTACACTATATAACATCATAATTATTGCGACGAGTTTCAATTATAACGGGAAGCTGCAGAGGGTCAAAACGGGGGTGCATACCGATGAAAAGGTAAATTAAAACCTAGGGAAAATAGAAATGGGATATAAAAATGTATGAAGTTCATCATAACGCAAATACATGGGCCGGCCATGCAAACACGCTGCCCAAACTGGTCGTGTGACTAACAGGAAAATAATTAAAACGTCAAAGTTAGTAGCCAAATTTGTTAGAATAATTATGTCACATTTTTCTAAAGACCCAAGGGGAGATGGTAATTGTAAACCAATGATAGCTCACACGTAAATAATGTTGTTAGGCACACTCGTAGTGATAGGAGGGTGAATTAATTTGTTCATACGATCACGTCATGTTAATTTTTCAGTTTATGTTCATATATTATCACTTGTTTTTTATTGTTTATATTATCACATATTTATCTTTGTTCATATTATCAAATATTCATCATTGTTCACAGTTATCACACGTTTATTAAATATGCTATTGTTATATTGATACTATATGTTGTATATATGTTTCTACTCTCATGACCCCGAGAGGGGGTCGATAGAGTCGTACAATCTTCAATCTTACAATATGAACCTAGGCAGTATAGGCCTGCAATTATAATGAAATATTACAGAGAATACGGCAAAGTACAGAAAGAATTAGAACTGCAAATTATATAGAGTGAGATCGAGATCGAGGGGGAAGAGATAATGAGGGGAAAAAACATGATACAGCGTACGTGAGATTACAGGCTGTAAGCTAAACTTTCATCGAAACTAAAAACTGGGAGGGATTGTAGATCAAAATGAGCGATATTTGAGGATATAGATCGATAACGAGGAAAACTTGAGGGATTCTTCTTATAACAAAAAGAAAGAAGAGGATATATGGGAAAGGGGTTGTAAAGGATTGATAAAAGATGTCGATCAATGGCCAAGAAACATATAAACTTCTTTAGAGCAAACTTCCGTCTCTCGATCTGCCAAGGCGGCAATATACTAGTTATAATGTTCAAAGAGAATCGAGAGAGTGAAAACTTCAATATATTATTTCAACTTGGTAGCAACGCAAAGCTCTACTTATTTTTGTCCGTGATTCCTGTTGTTATTTCGTGATTTCATTAAAAACAACACAAACAAAATTAATGCATTCACAAAAAACGGGAATGGCAAAACTAATTGACAGTGGCGAAACCAGGGAATTGGATTCTAACTTCCACCTCCCTGGGTGAAACAGATAAACATGTATATATGAGGTAGTGTGATATCATGGGGAAAGCCAACATGAGCCTTGAGAAAAAATACGACATGCAAGCCTACGAGAAAACACCCAGAGAGAATCTGAATGGGCAAGCGCATGACCGGTCACACAAACACACACACAGCATGCATGCATCGCTCACACATACCATACCGCATGCATATACACGTCTCATACACACAACGCATGCATGTACTGTACACGCTATACGCTGCGCTAGGCTCCTCGAGTTGACCTTTGCTCTCTGGCAAGCATAGACGTCGTCTGCTAGTATTCTGGAGCAGAAATTTAGAAGCACTTTACCGTTAGCTGGCTCGCGCGGATCAAGTAGAATTTGAATCGACTGAGCCGTTGGTCTGCAAACTTGGTATTACTGCATCGATTTCTTAGCTATCTTTTTATTTTTCTAATTAATACCAGTCTACAGATTGCTCTAATATTTCACACATAAGATAAACATACCATCATCTTACTCTGTGGAAAATTTCAGCTAGATTGGTAAAGTTTGCAAATGGGATTGAGTACCTTTAAAGGGCAATCCAACCCTTGTATTACTATTAAGTTGATTTGTATGAAAGCAGAAAATTAACAGAAACAGAATGGCAAAAGTTTGAAATGAATCGGACCGATAGTAAGGAAGTTATGAATGTTTGAAATATGAGATCACTAAGTCTATGCGAATCTTAAATTGGTAGTTTGGTCAGTGGATTGTGACGTAGGACGAGGACTACTCTCCCGTTTGCCGTGTACAAAAATATCATTAATTTCTGTTTTTCTTGTAAGTTCCTTCTCCCTTGGGGCACTACTCAAAATGTATTGTAGATAGCATATTATTAAAGGTCCTCTAAAAAGAATAAACCCTCCTGAGCCATGAATTTTTGAAAAATTTAAATTTTAGTCATTTTATATGTTGGAACAGATGGGAAAGTAGTCTGACACTACAGGTGCATCACACTGACATTACCGCTTCAGCCAACTTGAAGTGCCCATACGTATAGTGATTACAACTTCCAAAAATTCATAACTTTCTTATATTTAGTCAGATTAAAAAAAAAAAATCACCAGTTTGCTTCTCTGATTTTTCTGCTTTCTTTTAGAGTAGTTGTCTATTAGGGTTGGATTTCCCTTTAAGTACAGAGCCAATGCGGTATTGCGTCATCCTAGTCCCACAGTGCAGACACTGTTACGCAAAGTGACTGACAAGGATTTGTGCTGCAAAATAGTAGTCCTGTAACATGGGATATTCGTCACATTCCAAACTCAAGTCATTCTACAAATCCCCTTTCTACATGAAATACAATATTTCTTGATGCTAGTCCCTTCAAAAGGACTTGGTCCCCTGGTAAGAACTCGCTGTACTTGGGGCAAAGTAAATGCACAAATTTGTCTCCAAATGACGTTGTCATAATCTTACAGTTCATTTTTTGTCTGCATCTTGTACAGTAGAGTAAAACGGAAATTCATGAAAGATAACAAATAAAACAAAACGGTTGGAGTAGACCTATATTTTGATTTTGTCTGCTATTACCTTTATACATGTTGTCCTGCCCTCATACAGTGGATTTCAAGAAAAAGGCTTTTAAAAGTTTTCTACACTGTATATAATATAACCACTACTAATTATAATATTATAAAGGTGGATTTATATAGCACTTAATAAACAATACCGTCTCTAAGTGGTTTACAGATATTGCAGTCATTGGATTCATTCATGCACACAGGATGCACAATTTCCACTCCCTGGGGAGTATTCCTGCTGTATGATCACTGTGATGGCATATGGCAATATCTATCACAAAGGCTTTTGTCATCCTACCACGTCCCCATTTCTCTCCTGGGTATGGAGTGGCAATTGTAGATTAATGTCTTGCCAAAGGACATTAGTGCCATGTCGGGGATCAAACCCACGACCTTTGCATTTCCAGCAGTTAAGTGCTGAAACCACTCGATTACGACACATCTTCAGATGTGCACGCATGTCTACAATGTGAGTGTGTCTCCTAAGGATTGGACTTTTCAGTCACGAAAGATCTTCCAAATTTGTTTAAAATAAGCCAAAAGCCTTTGTTCATGAAGCTCATTCAGCCGGAATAAAGATAAAATGAAAAGAATTTACATGATTTTGTGATACTTGTTATTTCTAAATGCTCAAAGTGTGAATCTCTAATGACCATGTCAAAGTAAGAGAATATCAATTCAATACAATACAATAACACTCTTTTGCTTCATTGACATTTTCATCTATAACAACTATTAGCATCCTGAAAGCAACAATTATGCCCTTCCCAGAAACACTCAACAACCACCAAGTCAAAATTTGCCAGGGGCAGGCATATTTCGCCAGGGATTTCAAAACCATAACAACAAAAGTATGCGATCAATTTCACAGATGTAGACGTTGAAAATTCACCATGCCAATTTTCCTCCCTTTTCTAAACATTTTGCTCAACACATGTATTCTGTTTCACAACTCAAGCACCCCCTTTGTACATGCACTTGTCAGCACCAAATTATCCCCTTTTTTCACTGCATACTTTGTATTTGTTTTCCTCCGCAGGCTCTCAATTTCCACTTGTCGTTTATACTCTCGTAAATTCACAGGTCAAGCCCGTGTCCCAGTGGACCAATTTTCTTTTAAAAGTCAGGATTCACTGAAAAGTGAGCAAAATATGACTCTCTGGATTTAGTGGAGAATGACTTATTCAAATTTACTATTTTGTATTTATGGCAATCAACTTTGTAATAATTAATCTTATATTTTGCCTCTCATAATTTATTAAGGAAAACATTCACATATCCACAATATTTACTGGTTAGACACTGAAGTCCTAGATTGGATTTTGTTTCTTGATTCACTAATTAATCAAATCATTTATCACAATATTTCTTCTGATATTAGACATAAAGCAAAAGCCTATAGATATATGTAAATTTATGAATTTAGTATTCACTTTATGAACAGAAATACATTTTTGGTTATTTTTTTCATTTCCAAATTGTCAACTGATTTTAGTGGAAATATGTTGCCAAAGTTTTGAGCCTTAGATTCATTTAATCTCAACTATTTTAAATATTTTTTTAGGAATAACAAACATTTTCTTGTAATAATGAAAGTGCTTGTTGAATTATCTCAAAACACTTGATAAAGCGTATAAATATATATCTGAAAGTTTCACACAAATACAGGCCTATCATGTTGATTCAGTGTCTTAAGAGAGATATTTAACATTTGTGTATGAGGGGGGATCTACATATTTACGATCTGTACACCATATTTTAACTTTGGTTGGGTGGCACTTTTCCCTGAAGCTTAGCTCAGAAGTCCTAGATTAAAGTTCTATTTTATTATTTATAAATTCATCCACTTAAATATCATATTTCTTCTGCCATAAGACATTTGGAAGCAAAAGACTAGAGGTATATGCATGCAGTTTGAAATCACCTTGTCAACAAAAGAGTAGTATGACTACTGTTTTCTATTTTTTTATTGCTTTTTAATCTGATTTTTGTGGCAATATGTTGCCACAGATTTGAGCTAACAGACTTTGATCCATATTATCTTATTGTTATAAGGTCTAAACAATATTCTTTTGGAAAATAATAGTGCTCGATACATTGTGAATCAATTTATCTTAAAATATTCATATTAAAATTCTCAAATATTTAAAGAATATCTCAAGTTTTGAAGCAATATTACTTTCAGTTAGTTAACAGAGATAATTGACCTTAGAGTACGTTGGAGGGGAGAAGTCAGGCTACATATTTTTCGCTTGTAGTGGAGATGGGGGGGGGGTTAATTTCTCCTTGAAGCTATGCTCAAAGGCTCAGAAGTCATGAATGAAAAGCTCAGGGCACAATAGATAACCTGTGGAGTATAACCATTAGTAAAGCAGGCATTGATAGATAGCTTGGGGTCACGTTGGACTGCAGGTCATCGCGGGAGAGATAAACTAGTGAGGTGTGGACATTCTGCGTCATCTGTGGTAACATTACGTTATCATTCTCACCGCTTTCTTTATCAATGTGTCTTATCTGTTTAGTTTTTGCTTCTTTAATATCTTTCTTTCCCAGCATTTGGGTGTGTTTTAATCTTTCTTTCTATCCTGTCCAATGTTGTATCTCTTTCTCATTTATTATATTTACTTTCATCGATTCATTTCCTTCCTGTACTTCTCTCTTTTCCCTTCTTTATATTAATGTTCAATGGTGATTTTCTTTGTATAAGTATTGTTGATCTTTATATGTATTTCAATTTGGTGGCCCCTTTTTATAAGCTCTGTTTTCTCTGGGGTCACCAAACCATCATCGTGTTCTTTTAAATTTTTGATGTAACTTATTTAGAAATTAGAATGTATACATATTTTGATGGTTGAATAAATAAATTAATTTAATTTAATTGAATTTCTCATTCATGCATTTATTTATTTGTTTAAAATTTTGTATCTCTTTTTTTTGGGGGATTTTTTAACATCTCAGTTTATAACTTCCTTATTCTACTTTGAAACTTTTTGTGATGCCTCATGCTCCACAAACCCACTCCAAATATTTATGCTTCTTATTCAAATTAATCCCATACTATCATTCTCAAATTTCTTCTCACTTAATTTTGATAAAAGTCCTGGCAAGAATAGGTCAAATATCTTTCCCATTAGGCCAAATAACAAAATAACGCTTTCTCGTCCAGACTTTAAAAAAAAAAGGAGGAGGCAGGGCATTACTATTTACTATTTTGCATTTTTTTGCTATTTTTGTCCAAGATGGCTGCCATGCTAATTATAGCTGGCCGAGCCCATTTATATTCACAGATATTGTGCTATGTGAGTATACTGATGCAATGTACATATATGACAAAACAAATGATTTGTATCACTTTAGAAGCTATTTAAACAAAATGTATATCACAGGCTTTTTTCTTTTTTTTTTTGGCTTTTGGGAGGCTTTTTAAAACTTTTGAAACTTTGTTTCTTCTGAATAGTACATTAAAAAGTTTTAAAAAGGAGGCGGCGGCCAAAAAGGAGGCAGGCGGGAACGAGAAACACTTCATTTTTGTTATTTGGCCTTATATTCAGATGTGCATTCAGACATGTCAGATAGTATACTATCGAGATTGTGATGGTGATGAGGATAGAAGATGATGCTGCTGATGATATGAGGAAGATGATATAAATGATGTTGGTGTTGATGATGATGATGATGATGATGATGATGATGATGATGATGATGATGATTGATGGTGATGATGAAGATGAAGATGAAGATGATATAAATGAAGTTGGTGATGAAGACAAATGATGAAAATTTTGAAATGATGAAAATGATGATGATGATGATGATGATAATGATATTCAGGTAGTGGATTAGGTGGTGGATTAACACAGAGACATTAATGTGATAATAATATGATAAAACAGGATTCAAAATTAAGCATCATTAGACATTAAAACTAGAATGGTTCTGAATGTCATACTGTCATCTATCAATTAAAGACGAAGAAGTTGACAAAATGCATCTAGTTTAAACATGCGAACGAAAATATAATACATACAAGAGATTTTATTTACCTTGAAGCATTTGCTCCAGCTTTCGACGATCCACCCGAAAGCGCTCCTCAACGCGGTCAGGGTCAATCTCTGTCACATCCTCCGCCTGCTCACCGGGCGAGGCTTCCGTGCCTGGCCCGCTGTCGGACTCGTCCGAGTTGGAGCCACAGTTGTCGTCAATAATCGACGGAGATTCCTCATTTTCTTCCGCAAAATCGCTCATTTCGGAGATTGCGTCGTCAGTTTGGTGAGCCATTGCCGATAAATACCTATCATCTACGTTTTCAGGAGAAAACGTCGGTCAAAAAGGGAGAAAAGAGACTCTTCTCAAACTCAGGCAGACGATACGCCTTTGTAAGAAAACGTGTTCATCGACAGGTTGTACTATACTGTACTTGTGTTGTTATTTTGGTGATTGATGCGATATGAGCTAGTGAGCTTCTTCTGCAAAGTTTCAAAATTTACTTACATTTTACGAAAGAGGGCGATAGACCATTTCGCAATATTGAATGATCAAGAGCGCTTATCACCGAGTCTCATTAATCTCTTTCTCTATTTCATCTATCTCCTCTATTTTCTTAAATAATGTTACACCCACTCTCTTTATCTGCCATTATTTCTCTCTATTTTGTTCCTATCCATTTTTATTGCCAACCCTCTCTCTCTATCTGAAATTCTCTCTCTCTCTCTCTCTCTCTTCCCCTCTCTATATTTCCTCTCTCCTCTTTCATCTTCTCTCTCTCTCTCTCTCGCTCTCTCTCTCTGAATGAATGAATGTAACATCGTCTTTCTGCTTTTATTTTTGTAATATCACGCTCATTATCATTTTTTTCAAACTTCCTTCCGCCTTCTTCTTTATTTACAGATCTCTGTGTCAGGTTTTTAATGCACGTTAACTAAACAGAGGCCTGTTTTCTTCTTTAATATTCTTTGACGAAATAGATGTGCCCAGACTGTTCAATGTTTATTTCAAGGTCATGCTTTTTTTTAATTGCTTGAATTTGAAATTGAATTTATTGAAATAACATCGTCACAAGGTATAATGACATTTTGTTGCAGATAATTAACAAACAAAAAGTAATCATTGCAGTTTTTTTTTCACCTGTACAAAGTTTTCACATTTTCTCCACATACAGATATAACACACCTTATATATTCAATAATATTACAAAATAATAACTTTATGAACGACTAGTTTCATGATGCACAAACTTGTCAAAATTCTCCTCTTACAGATATAACACATCTTATATTTTCAATAAAATTACAAATAACGTTATTATCGTCCACTGTCATTATCTTTCCGAATGTTTCTTTATTGTTCAAATTTGTAAATTCCTTACTAATGATACTAATTTTTTCTAGCAATATTTCCCTCTGGGGACTACATTTCGTACAATCCATGGTGGTGTGATATTCGTCTCCAATTTCCCCACTATTACAAAATATGTGTTGGTAATTTATTCGGGCGTCTATATGCCTTCCAATTTCAATGGGTAAATTATGTGAACTTATTCTAAATCGGCAAATATTTTTACGTAATTTATTACTTTTTACAAAAATTAAATATTTCTCTTGTTTTATGTTTTGCTTAAACAATCTATAGGTTCGCAATTTATTTTTCTCCTTTCCGTATACGTAATCACTGTTTAAATCCATTATGAATTGAAAATCATTCATATATTTCTCGAAGTTCAATTTCTGTTTCCTCTCCGACTATTTTATCGATATCTATAATATTTTCTAATTCTAGACATTCATTATTTCCGTCAACATGTAAATTAATTTTCTTAAATAAATTGTGAACATTACTTAGCCAACATGTAATAGATTTCGCTAACATTTCTCTATTTTCTTGAAAAGAAGAATATAACAAAGAGTTTTCATCAACACTTTTCATGCGAATCCAATATTTCATGAAATTTGTACATATATCGATAATTATAGGATATTCTCCAGCTTCAGCCAACACAGCCAACTTACTACTCTTTTCATTTACCCCTAAGATATTTCTTATCCATTGCAAATGAACACTGTCTATGACATTTTGAATTCCCTTTTTCAATCTTTACCAATTTCTCAAAATTCACTACAAAAGCGCCCAATACTTCCGAACCATATAAAAGAACAGGGTTTACAAGAGAATTAAATAAACGAACAGCTATCTTAATTTTCGGAAGATGCTCCCTAAATGACTTAAATAATCGAAAAATTACATTTTTAGATCTCTCTGCCAGAGTTATTAATGTGTTACTAAATGAACCACATGTAGAAATAGCTCGACCTAAATATACTGCCTGCTTTACAATTTCAATTTCCTCACCATTTGCTATGTTGTTTCAACAACTTTCCATTCTTATTACAAATCAACATTTTCGTTTTCTTAATATTTACTTCGAGTAACCATTTCTTACAGTAATTCCCGAGTCTATCTAACTAAGTCTGCATTCCGTGTTTAGTTTTGGATATATTAGTACAATATCATCCGCGTACATCAAACAATTCACTATAGTCTCATTTAATTCTTCTGGTTTAGTACCAGTACCAGTTGTTCCTAATTCCTGTGGCAAATCATTAAAGGTACTATGTCCCATTTGCAGGCCAAAAAATGAAAAGGTTAAATTCCAACGGCATTTGAAAGACAATACTAATTTAGAAGTTCCCTAAAAAAGGGGGGCTTGACAATGTCTTTAAGTGGGAAAATAACGACTATTAGTTGTCGAATCGACTTAGGAGCTATAGAGCCAGTAAGTAATAGTCTGATTTTTCAGACCATTGTACCGAATGGTCGTACGTTTTATGCTGCGCAAAGATTCAATCAGTTTAATTTTGGCCATTACAAGAAGTGGGTTATTGATGTAGACAAATGCTCATGTACCCTTTACAGCTCATTTTATGTATGTTATTACCAAAGATAAAAAAGCCAGTCAGTCACTCAATAGTGTCTGACAGTGAAGTCTAGCAAGTAAACGGGTTTCCTTGCATAATTTGAATATTAGGACACTGCTAACGTTTAAATTTCACAGATAGGACATACATGACATATTCATAATTCCTGCAAAGTTCTACAGAATTTGATGTTGGCTGCAAAAGGGACATAGTATCTTTAAGGTAAATATAATATAAGGTGGGGCTAATTTTAAAACCCTGTTTCACTCCACAACTAGATTGAAAACATGGGGTAATTCATTTGTTTAGTTTAAGACAAAAACTTGCTTTCTTATACATGATAGTAATAACATTATACAAATTTCCTCCAATACCATATGTCAACAATTTATAAACTAATCATTTTCGCCAGACACGATCAAAGGCCTTGCGTAAATCTACAAAACACAAATAACCATTACTTTTCTGACTTACGTCCCTAGCTCTCACATATTTATAAATAAATGTTTGCATTGTAAATATATGATCCGAGGTTCTATTGTTTTCCCTGAAGCCTTTTTGGTTTTGGACACACAGTTTATTTTCTACCATATATGTAACCAGACGTCTGTTCAAAATATTACTGAATAATTTGCCAACAAAGCTATTTCTGACCATTAACTAGGAAATCTTCCGCTTATTAGTATCATGTTAATTATTTTTGCTAGTATCGTTGAAAAAAAAACTGCTTGTAATAATTATTAGTGTTTGGACCATATTGTCTCCATTGATCTAATTGTTGATGATGAATTAATAAATCAAATCAAATTAAATCAAATAAAGCAATACAATTTATTTTTGATAATAAAATATTATCACACGAATGTTTGAGAAAGATTTGCATGTATTATTATTTCAGAAAAATAGAGTATAAAAAAGTTATTTGAAAAGAAATAAAATACAACTGCTTTTAAAATTACCAGAATATGGTGCTCAGAAAGAAACTATTGAAAATGAAGAAAATATTGCCTTTTGAAAACTTAAGCAATATTAATGTATAACTAGAAGAAATAGATACAAGGTCATTCTCAGAAAAAGGGGGTCGGGCACAATCTCTGACTTGTATACTAATGGAATGCCACCTGGGTTTCAAGAGGTGGAGCGAAGGGGCAGGGCCTGTGCCCTGAGTAACAAACGCGGAGCCCTTAGGAGTATTTTACCGGTACTGCCATGCAGTTACTTTCTCGAATCCCGTCTTCCAGTTAATACGTATGGCTACATTTTAGCTTCGTTAAAGGGGAAGTCCACCCTGAAATTAAGTTGGTTTTAATAGAAGCAGAAAAATCAAAGATTAACAAAAAATGAAATATCAAAATTAATAAAGGAATGATTTTTTGAAGGTGCAATCAATAAAACACAAATGTACTAACAAAAACTTTAAAATCTATATATTCCCTAACTAAAAGTTTCAATCATACATGCACCCTAAATATAATTATTGCAAATATGTTTTTATACAACTCCTGTATGAAACAAATCTATTTCGTCATCAATAAATATCTTAAAAATGGAAGTTTATGAAATGTTATGTAGTTATGTACAGAGCAAATTTGGGAGGAGCTCGCGTGATACGTCACAGTGTTACCATTTCGTGTTTCACTGATAACAACTTTAATAATTCACAACTTCCCTATTTTTAATCGGATTTTTCTAAAACTTCACAAATTAGTTTCTCTCATTTTTCTGATTTTAATAAAACCAACTCAATACCAGGTTGGACTTTCCCTTTAAAGTACCCCGCGGTTTAAACCTTCACCTCCTCTAAACAGTGGCGTACAAAACATAAGGCGAAATCCTAATACTAGATAGGAAAGGGGTGGGATGGAACGTACATGCGTTGTGTGTTGTTATTGTTATTTATTTTCTTTGGTAACGAGTCAACTCTGTCAGCATACTTTTTTGCCCAAATATGATTTGTAATATTCTGAAATAAAACCTCTGAAGCTAAAAATCGGGGTTTTTATGCAAGAATTAGAAATTAGAAATTCTGGGCAGCCGTAGACTCACTTCAAGTTATGTTGATTTTTCTTACTAGGTCTTCAATCGGAGTAGGGAGGTACACCAATGGTTCACCCCCACGTTAGATATGTTTAACATATGACATGGCTTAAGGTCAACAGTTATTTTCGAGACCTCTCTACTCGTTTGGGATCAAGTCATCAGTCATTAGATTGATAGTCAGATTCTTTGCCAATTTATTCCAGAAATACTCTTGTCCTCTTACATTATCAGTCCAGTGGAGATAGGGTCTGCCGTCGTTGAGATACAACCTCGCCATGAAAGGTATCTCATCATCAGGGATGTCTTCGAGGAAGACCACAACAACGAACTCGGTTCGAGTATCACTCACGTGGTCCATGGCGATGCGCAGTTTGAGCATGAACCAGCGATCGCGTACAGCGGCTCTGCTAAGCACAAGGACTGTCTTGTAACTCCGGGTCACCGCGTGATCAACTGCATCTAGATAATGCATTCCCAGCACGAGGTCTTCATCACCAAAGACATTCCTTCGAAACTGCGGAAGCTTTTCTTCAAGAGCCGGACGAAGATGGTCACGAATCCATTCTTCGTCATCGTCATAGCAAATGACATTTACGTCGAATTCGTAGTCATTGTGATTGCGAGCGTCTCGGACTTCTTTGTAGCCAACTAATGCCAGTTTCAAGAGAAAGAGTTTATACCTCAAATGCCATCGATGATAATGCACAAGCACTGCCATTACAACCATGCAAATGACTGCGAGAGAAATCAAACATGGAATGGTACTGCTGAGCCTACAGAGATTTCTTGGATCAAAATCCCGGAGAGGCTTTTCGCGAAGAGGAGCGAGAGATGCTGACGAACAAATAGTTGTGTGCTGCTGGGTGAGGTTCAATGATCTCCTTTGCCAATCGAGAAGCCACTTTAGATCACAATTACAGAGAATAGGATTCCTTGATATGTCTAGAGATGATAGGGAATTCTCAATCGGTTTGAAAGTACTTTGGTTGAGACGGGTTAGTTTGTTGTCTGCTAATGAAAGATATTTAAGCCGTAGATTGTTCGAAAATATTGTTTCATCAAGGCAAGTTAGAAGGTTTCTATCAAGATATATGCTTCTCAGTTGCCTTAACCTTGTCAGCATATCATAATGAAGTTGCTGAATCCTGTTTCCTGATAAACTCAGCATATGAAGGGACACCAAGTCGTGAAAGAGATGTGAATGAAGGCTTGAAATATCACAGAAGTCTAAATTAAGGTTTTGCAAAGTCGTGAGTTTCTGGAACGAAGCAGGTAGCAAACCCGCTGAATTAGACCCGAATCCGGTATTTTTACTCAGATCCAAAATCGTTAGGTTATCCATCCCGTTCATAAACCACAAATCGTACACCTTAAGATGCGTCGCACCAAGGTTTAAATATATAAGAGAACGTAAATGTTTGACGGATTGCTTGGGGCCCCACCCAAAATCTCTTTCTATAATATTGTTCAGTACAAGTGATGTTAACGATGGAGTTTCCAATAGCAAATGGTGTATATTACATTCCGATAAAACTATCTGTTGAATGCTATCAAGTCCGGTGAAAGCTGTGAATTCTAAGAAAGTGAGGCCTTTGTTCCAACTCAAATCCAAGAGGGTTAAATCTTTCAACCCGAGAAAGGCAGATTGTGAAATTTCTGTAAGTAAATTGTTATACAAGTGCAGCTCTTGTACTTTTATATTCCATGTTTGATTGTAAGGATTAATGTGTTGTATGTTGTTAAACTCCAGCATCAGGATTCTTAAATCTTGCATTCCTTCAAAAAAAGCCGGCTCGATCGTAACTATACTGTTGGAGCTGAGAGAAAGTTGATCAAGATGGGTTAAATTTGAGAAGACGTACGGAGAGAGAGCCTTCAGACCAACCGTCAGAAGGTCGAGAAAAGACAGAGGACAATTACAAAAAGGGTCGAAGAAATCTACTGGAATAGCAGTCAAATTGGACCCTGTGATTGAAAAAATTTCCATGTCAGAACGTGAGACCCCCATAAATAGGTTTCTGAAGACTTTCAAAGCTAAAGGGGAGTCTCCGATCATTAAAAACCGGACGTTTAGCGACGCAATCACATTAGGATCTACTGACTTGATGGGGTTTTCTAACAGTAACAAAACATCGGTATCACACACTAAATTGAAAGATTCTGCGTTGAGATGTGCAAGTTGATTCACCTCTAAATGAACGTACTTGACCGTGCCACACGAACTGATGTTAATGAAAGCAAACTGGTTACGTGACAACTGTAATCTCTCCAGCTTTGTGCTCCACTTGAGAGTATCATTAGGAAGCGATATCATGTTTGAATTGGACAAATCCAGAATGGACAGCTTACTCGCCCAACGGAGTAACCCCGTATCCGGCAGCACAAGATGTGGGTTGAAAGACATAAAGAGATTCATCAGATCCCTGAGAGGGTAGAAAGCTGTGTGATCCAAGGCCCTGATGTCGTTGAAAGAAAGATCTAGGGTTGTGATGAGAGGGTATCTTACAAACGAAGTGTTCAAGAGGGCTCTGACATCGTTGTTCTGCATGAAGAGTACCTCGACATCTTCGGCAAGATCTTGAGGAATTGAAGCAAGTCTTCTGTTGTAGCACCGAGCTTCCTTCAGGTTAGGGTCCTGGTAGCATACTTGAATAGAACTCCCCACAGTCAGCTTTGAGGTCGGCAACGCATCTCCGTATAATGTTTTTAGACATGGGAATACGAGTAGAAAAGATACCATCAACATGGTCAAAGAGGAAAGAACGGTACATTCTTTCAACGCCATCATGTCCTATTAAAATCTGCAGATGAAGTGATTACGAACGGTTATTTTGCCGAGCTAAATTAAGCCATCACAACCCCTAAGACTTTAGTTTGATGATAATACATTTATGATAAAGTGTTCAATGGATATAAACAAGTTGGTATGCTGGAATGAAAGATAATGTAAATTAATAAATAAATCCTTGCCTCTCTGCTTTTGTTTTTTGAAATATGAACTTTGTAATCATTTTTAACTTCCTTCCACCCGTCTTCTCTTCTTACAGATCTTTGTGTGGGCTTTTTAATTGTATCAAAGTTGCATGGGACTTCGAACCAAACCAAAACCAAAACTTAAACATGTAGATTGAAATGTGATACCAATTAACCTATTTTTATGTCTTATAAGATGTTTGTCTTCCAGCCTTAGATTCAGAGAAAACGTCATATTTCTAATCTTTAAACATTTCCTTTCTCCTCCCCCAATCGTCTCAAATTGCATTTATCCTACCTTTATCGAACGTAAGTTAGTTAATTGACACAGTTTTTGTTTCAGTAGAGTGCGACGGCATAGTACGGGGTTGGATTGGTCAGACTCCAGGGGTTGTACTCGGTGGATGAAATGTAAAATAACAAGGACATTTAAATTAGGATGATGGTATAGCAGGAGTTGTAGCTTCTTCTTTTCTCTTTTCTCTTTCTCCTTCTCTCTCTAGTTTTTTTTTTTGCCATTTCATATGGGCGGGGGTGGATGGATGTTGAGTGAAACAAATAGCACTGCCCCCGGCTACTTCGCCAGCCGGGTGAATTTGCTCAACGGGGAGGGGGCAGTGCTATTTTTTTTTGTTCACTCAACATCCATCCACCCCTTGAGCGCCAGGGGAGGGGGCCCATTTCAAATGCTATACCATCATCCTAATTAATGTCCTTGTTATTTTACATTTCATCCACCGAGTACAACCCCCGGAGTCTGACCAATCCACCCCCCCCCCTAGGGTAGTGAGCATATATTTTTTTTTCCCCAATTCGTGAGAAAATATTTAGCGGCGACTTAGCCAGCCGGTACGTGAATTTGCTCAATGGGGGGAACAGTGCAATTTTTTTTTCACTCAACATCCATCCACCCCCCCCCCTTGAGCGCCAGGCGAGGGGCCCATCTTATTTTTTTTAACAAAAAAGGGTGTTTTTACCTGTTCTTTGGGCCAGGGGAGGGGGCCCGGGCCCCCGCCCCCTGGATCCACTAATGCTACTACTACTACTACTACTACTAGTACTACTAGTACTACTACTACTACTACTACTACTACTACTACTACTACTACTACTACTACTACTACTACTACTTTTTCTAATACTACTACTACTTCTCTCTCTCTCTCTCTACAACTACTTTTCTACCACTAATGCTACTACTACTACTACTACTACTACTACTACTACTACTACTACTACTACTACTACAACTACTACTACCAGTGGCGTAATGAGCAAAAAAGTTTGGGGGGGCTGGCAGACAAAAAAATCCGCATCACCCCACTCTTACATGCAGGCCCCGCTGAATTACGGTCAGATGAGCATATTTTGATACCTCATTATTTTGTGACACTGGCAGGTCACTATTCTTTCTTTCTTTCTCTCTTTCTCTCTATTTCTCTTTAGCAGGGGCGGATCTAGCTTTTTGCTAAGGGGTTGACCAAATGACGATGCAGAGCATCGTCCACGAGCCGCAAAGCGGCAATGCGATTTTGAGGGGCTATTTTGAACCCCCCGGCCCGTAAGTGATGTTTTCCTGGCATCTACTAACACAATGGAGACCATAAAAAGCAGTGCTTGATAACGTTTTTTAAAATCAAGTAACAGTTTAATACACAGTTATCATGTGTTTGGTTAAGTTACCAAATGAGTTGAATATCTTCTCACAATATTTGCACTCTCCAGTGTGCGTTCTTTCTTTCTTTTTCTTTTTTTTTGGCGGCCAAAGGGGAGGAGGGGGGTTAAACCCTAACCCCCGCAGATCCGCGCCTGTTTAGTATACTCTTTCCAAACAAGTGGGGGCGGAGCTTGAGGCCCCGGATCCCGTCGTTCTGCGGGCCCTGCCATGTAGGCCTCTAAATAAGCATATTTCTTGCCTGACTGTAAATTTAGGAATTTGTAATTTTCCAACAAACGCATAAAAAAGTATTATTTACTAAAAAGTGAGGAAAAATCTCGGATAATTATGTCATTTCAACAACATTTGTAAATCACCGGTATCGAATAAGATATGAACCACGCTTGAATTGTATTGTGACACTGGCAGGACACTAATTGGCTCCCCCATCAGTACGCCAGTGGCCCCCATCTACACCTTGTTGGCGGGAAAATCGCAACTGATCTCCCTACCTATCTTCTTTCTCTCTCTTTCCTTACCTTTCCCTCCCTTTCCCTTTCCCTTCCCTTCCTTCTCTCTATTTTAGGTTTGATAGGGAGGCAAGGGCCTTTCGCCCCGATCAACATGTTGTTGGCGGGATTAATCGCAACTGATCTCCCTTCTTTTCACCCTTTTCTTTTCTTCTTCCTCTTTTTGTTCCCTTTAGCTCTCCTATTTCCCTTTCCCTTCTCTCTTTTTTGGCGGGGGCGGGGGAGGAGAAGCAAGGGCCTTTGCCCCCACCGATCCACAACTTGTTGGCGGGAAATTGCAACTGATATCCCCCTTCTTTTCTTTTCTTTTTCCACTTTTTTTCCTTCCCTTTATCCCCTCTTTTCCTTTTTCCTTCTCTCTCTCTCTTTTTTCCCTTCTTTTTCTTTGCGGGGGCAAGGCCCGCCCCCTCCCCTGGATCCGCGCCTGTGGAACATTCCTCCGGAAATGACCCTCCTCGCCACATCCAAAACAAACCCTGGGCGAAGGCGACTGCGCATTCCCCCGCGTAGCGCCTAGAGCTGCCGCGGTCTTCTCTTAAGCTCTTCTCTCGGCCGGACATACGGGTATCAAGACTTTTCGCTAAACTGGATATACGGTTATCTACTAGTGTTACTGTTAGTGGCCACTAAGGCCCATTAGTGACTATAAAAAAACATATGCTCTTCCTGGCTATTTGGGAATGTGTCAGTTTGCAACAGAAATGGAGAAACGCGCATTTTGTTGAAAATCATGTGATATCACAAACATTTATAAATCACTTGTATGGAATTGAAAATAAGTCATGGTTTAATTTTATTTGGGGCTAGCGCCCCCAAGCCCCCCTCACCAGTACGCCAGTGACTTCTACTACTTCTACTACTACTACTACTACTACTACTACTACTACTACTACTACTACTACTACTACTAACACTTATGCTACTACTACTACTACTACTTCTACTACTACTACTACTACTACTACTACTACTACTACTACTACTACTACTTCTACTATTACTATTAGTAATGTCCTTGTTATTTTACATTTCATCCACAGAGTACAACCCCGGAGTCTGACCTTTTAGTGACCTGCCAGTGTCACAAATAGGTTATCAAAATATGCTCATCTGACCGTGATTAAATGCCTAAAACCCCTGAGCTCTGTCCCCTTGATTCCACCTAGGACCCTAAGGCGAGCCCCTTGATGTGTATTTAATGCCTAAAACCCCCGAGCTTCTGGGGGTTCCGCAACTGGACCCCACGCCAATTAGTGACCTGCCAGTGTCACAAATAGGGTATCAAAATATGCTCATCTCACCGTAATTAAATACCTAAAACCCCTGAGCTTCCGGGGGCTTCGCCCCCTTGACCCCACCACGGGGCCTAAGGCGGGCCATGAATGCCCCTGAATGCCCCTGAATGCCCCTGAATGCCTCAAACCCCTGAGTTTCCAGGGGCTCCGCCCCCTGTACCCCACGCCAATTATTGACCTGCCAGTGTCATGAATAATGTATCAAAATATGCTCATCTGACCGTAAGTAAATGCCCATACCCACTGAGCTTCCGGGGACTCTGCGCCTTGACCATTAATCATTAATACTACGATACTATTGCAACTACCATCACTTCCACTACTACTACTACTACTACTACTACTACTACTACTACTACTACTACTACTACTACTACTACTACTAATACTACTACTACTACTACTACTACTACTACTACTACTACTACCACTAATGCTACTACTACTACTACTACTACTACTACTACTACTACTACTACTACTACTACTACTATTACTACTATATACTACTACTACTACTACTCAAGGGGGGTGGGGTGGGGTGGATGGATGTTGAGTTAACCAAAAAAATAGCACTTCTTTTTTAGTTTGGTCTTGAAAGACAACTAAAATTCAACATTTTGTATTCAATATGCTATAAAATAGCGCACACCATTGTTTTCTATGTGAATGAGCCAACTTCAAAATAACAAGTGAATCTAAGATGATGGCATACATAATGCCCTATAGAGAAGATCCGAATGGTCGACTGGGATTTGCTTGCTGAAACGATCGAGGACTAAATTGAGGGTCACACGTCGATCTGTGCATTGTGAATGGGAATCAGCATTCTACGTATTTTCACTTCTGTGGTGATGATTCAGGAACCTAAAATTTCTCGATGTATACGCCTTCACCAAGTACTGGGATAATATCAGATATATCATTAAGATTTGCAATATTCTACACGCCTTCAATGTAATAAAGTATAAGCAATGATAATAATACTCCTACTACTACTACTACTACTACTACTATACTACTACTACTACTACTTCTACTACTTCTACTACTCCTACTACTATTAATTATAATAATAATAATAATGATAATAATAATAATTTTAAACAATAATAATAAAAGGGCTATTATAATAAAATAAATATTCTGAATAATACGAATAGTAAGGATGATGATGATGATGACGATGATGATGATGATGATGATGATAAATGATAATAGTAATAATAATAATAATAATAATAATAATAATAATAATAATAATAATAATAATAATAATAATGATAAAGGTAATAAAAAGGTCGTTTATTCCACATCAAGGCGACCAAGCATTGGAACATATACATTCCTTACAGGAATCCTCCTTCGTGGCTCGTATTTGTTAGAATGTAATCTAAAAAATATTGATGACAATTATTCAAAAAATGAAATAAAATGTACGAAAACAATAAAGGTAACAATAATAATGATAATGCTATGATAATGATAATACGAATAATACTGAAAATAACATTGGGTGGTATTCTCATAAGTTAAGCCGGGACTAAGCTTAAGTCCAGACTAAACAAGAATTTTAGTTCACACTTCTATGGACTGCTAGGTTTCATCTTCCTCCTTCAATATTCATGACAAAGATAATCTACCAAAGACTTTATTGAAAATCGGTTCATACTCATATTGTCTTTTTCTTCCCATTTCATTGCAAAATTAATATTTTGGACACTTTTCATTGCAGGATTAAAATAATCTGTATAGGGTAAATGAGTTGGCAACAGGCACTCCATAAAAGTGTGAACTAGTTAAGCCAGGCTTAACTTAGTGCGCGCTATCGGAATACCACCCACACAGATTAATTGGAATAATCACAGGATTCATTATTAATATCGCAAAACAAACTGAAATGCAATAAAGTATAACTGTTTCCATATTTCAGCCTTTACATAGCTTAAACCTGAAATATGGCCCATATATAGGCCTATAGTATAAAAATAGAAAATAAACACACTATGCCAATGTATCAACCATTCAACCCTCGTAAAACAACTACGTAACCTTATCATTCTTCTTCGCCCGAATTTTATACTTCAATTTTATTTGTGAATTTGAGGACACCACTAATTCCTGAAGGATGAGAGGAATGGCAAGGTGAACTGTCAACGTTGAGGGTGTGTGTTATTTTATCAGCTGATTGGGCGCGCGACACGGAAACGGTCCAGAGGCTGGACTAATCTTAATGACGTTTCCATCCCATGTTTTTTTTTACAGGGGAATGCCACCCTGATTTGAAGTTAGTTTAAATAGAAGCAGAAAAATGTAAGAGACGGGTCAGTGAAAGTTGGAAACTCTGTGACGTATCTTGCGAGGTCCCCTTCCATTGGCCCTGTACTAAAAAACTTCTAAAATGTGTATTTTCCCTTAAGAAAATGTTCAGTTATACTTTCACCCTATATATAGTTATTGAAATATGTTTTTATACAACCCCTGTATGAAACTAATCTATTCTAGTCATTAAAAGGTAAGAAAATGATTTTTTAAAATAAATGTTCCGTAAAGAGCATATTGGAGAGAAGCTCGCAAGATACGTCACATTGTTACCAATTTGTGTTTCACTGATGACAACTTCAAAAATTCATAACTTTCCTATTTTTAATCGGATATTGCTAAAACTTTTACTAATTTGTTTCTTTCATTTTTCTACCCCATTAAAAAAAAAACCCAGCTTAATATCAGAGTGGACTTTCCCTTTCAACTCGCTTTATCTCTCTCTCTCTCTCTCTCTGATGTATCTTTGAACAATGTACGTCCATTCATGGCACGCAAATTTCTACAGTTTACACCTTTATTATTCATACCCTTACCAAGTTTTATAATTTTTATCTAAAAGTATTCAACAAAGGCCCTGATTCAATCAGTCCACCTTTAATTCGTGATGTACGAAAAACACACGGGGGTTGAATAATAAAGGAAGGGTTTAACAAATAGAAAATTATTATCTTAATAACAATTAAGCAAAGAAATCGATTGAATTTTTGTATTTACAAACGACCACAATATTGTTGTTGATTATAGATATCACCACATACATATAATAAATTGTTTATATTATATATTTGTTAACATGCAGAAGGAAATAAAGGAGTTGAACTTAATACCTGTCGAGCATAAACGTTGGGTTGATGTTGGCTGCGAATGCGTTGAACAATGATCACCTGTACTTCCTTCTGCAAATGTTTATAGTTAAAGGAAACCTCACCCCAAAGAATAAGTGTAAATACTTCATCACCTATCTTTATAAATTACACGGTCGTTATCTCTGCGTCTGAAACTGTTACCTCACATAAGTATTTGCATGACGTTTTGAAATAGTAAAAACAACGTATAAACCTGAACGTTATTATTTTCCTATTCTTTTTTCCTTGCCCTTTAGTTCTTCCATTTCGTTTGATTATGTACGCTTTTTATGTTTGTATACTCTGTCAGCATTTACATTTTTATAACACCTTGTACTATACTTCTAGTCCAAGTATCCTAGTTTATAACGGTAAATAAGCTTTCTCTCAGAGATTGATCAATAAAGTATATTTGCTTTAAATTCAATTGTTCCACAAGAAAAGCCTAATATATTTTCAATGTACTCTCTCTCTCCAGTCTTACTCTTTTAGGCATTGAATCAGCGCTAATGATAGGAGAGACGCATCAGGAAGGAACAAACGAATATTGCAGAATTTGTTTAACAATGACAAGGAATTCCTATACTTTGTTTTTTCTGGGCCAAATGCCCGTCTTCCCGAAAGCGTGTTAGCTCTGTTGATTTAGTACACATTACCTTCCATACACCTGTAATGATAATGACTTCAACATTTTGTTACAGGTATTACTATTCAAGTGACAGTAGTCCTGTCCAGACGGAGAAAAGTTACCCTAGGGTAAAGGTGGTGTTAAGAGCTAGTCGGGGTAAGTATAGCGGGCCAAGCATGCCACTATCCGTACAACTATACAACTATTCGACTATACGTCTATCCAGCCGGCCAATCAGAACGCAGGAAACTGTACATCTATACAACTATACCAGTGGCGGATTCAGGGGCACGTGCCCCCAA
This sequence comes from Mesocentrotus franciscanus, assembly GCA_037976565.1. NCBI lineage: Eukaryota > Metazoa > Echinodermata > Echinoidea > Camarodonta > Strongylocentrotidae > Mesocentrotus > Mesocentrotus franciscanus. The sequence goes on from CP137685.1 coordinate 7,868,969, forward strand.
AAAAGGGAAAGGGGAAGGGGGAAGAGAGAAAATGAGAAAAGGGAGGGGGAAAGAAAAAGGAGGGGAAAAAGAAAGAAAAGGGAAGAGAGAAAGAAGAAGAAAAGAGGGAGGAGAGAAAAGGGGGGCACGTGCCCCCTGTGCCCCCCTGAATCCGCCACTGGTATAGTTGTATAGATGTACAGTTTCCTGTGTTCTGATTGGCCGGCTGGATAGACGTACAGTCGTATAGTTGTATAGTTGTACGGATAGTGGCATGCTTGGCCCGCCATATACCCCGCCATATTTACCCCGACTAGCTCTTAACACCACCTTTACCCTAGGGTATCTTGCCTTAAGCTTAGTCTTGGTCTTAAGCTTTCACAAGTGGTGGGTCAAGTGATTCTCTTCCTTGAAAATATGTGACATGATCATAAAGACTTTCGAGAAATCAAACTAAAGATAATTTCAATGCCGTATTGTACTACCTGGAGAAATCATGTTCGGATTTAATAGGTGTGTCAGTGAATTCAATCTCATAAGGCTGTAGGAATTGCCTAAAGTTGATTTTTTTTAAAGGCTCTGAGATCGTGTTATCTATATATATAGTATAACATTTTGGCCCCCAATATCCACAGCTCATAGTCATTCACACGTGGAATAAACCCACTTTGTACATATAGGAATAATCATTGCCAAAGTCAAAGATGTGTTTAGTGAATACCTTTTGATTGCCCTCTTGTGAGGAATACTTCAACCTGCGTTCCATTAATTAATCAATTAAAATTAATAATAATTACAGAACTATCATGAGCATGTATCCTGTATTCTTCTCGGCGGGTTTAACGTTTTTTGGTATAAAGTATCTGTATCTACCTATGCGCAGATTATATCTACGAATTGGCTTATTAACCCCTTCGTGGGTCTAAGATCATCGTTTAATATTGTCATAGCTTGAGCAATATATTCTTGTATCACACTCAAAGATATTGAATACACTGATTTATTGTACCACTTGGAAGCTTTATATAGATAATAATGATTGATACTGTATTGTTCGTTTGAGCATCACTGATTTTCAACTATCCTCCCTCTTGAAACGATATCATTTCTTGTACATCCTGGAAAATTTATAACTGGCCATATGCCTTTTTCTTTTCCCTCTTTTATATCATATCCGAATGTATTAATTTCATGGATTTTTAAAACTCCAAATTATAGATACCAGTCTTACAATTTGATTTTAAAGGATAATTGTCTTATTAAACATTTTGGATTTTTATAGGTATTCAATTTTATTGATTATATTTTGTATAGAACTTTTCCAGATTTTCAACAATGTCTCTATCTGTATGATTATATTGGTAATTGAAGTAAGACAACATTTGTATGTAATTTGAATTTTAATGTTAAATTTTGTCTCGTATATAATTAATATGCGATGCAGCTTATTGCTGCAACTACGTTGTTTAATAACCATTTTTGAATTGAATTGAATGGAATTCATTTGTTGTTTTTCTCTCCTTTCCCTTATTTGGTCTTTCAATATCACGTTATCCTTACACTTTCAACATCTGATCTCAATTCCACTTTTATTCTTCCTCTCCTTTTCTTTTCTCTTCGTTCCCTATTTCTCTCTGTATAGCCCTCTCCCTTCTCCGCCTTCCTTTCCTATTTTGTTTGTCCTCACTGATCATCACCTCGCGTCTTTTCAGCGAACTTCCTCTTTCGCGAGTACGTTTATAGTCAAATTCAACGGCCACGTTTTTATCACATGTTATGTTTACCCACCTTCGAGATTTATTGTTTTTCCCCCTATGAAATAATTACACCATGAAATAATTACACAGCATCGCATGTTTAAAAGGAGAAAAAGAACACTTGTGCGGTTTATTTTTATATCAAAAAGACATGGAAACTTTTTTGATTAGATTCGCTAAAATGTTTTATTCAACAAATTGCAAAATTACAGTTAAAACTACATTCGTAGATTTCAATCACATGCATATAACAATACCCTGAAGAACAAGACGTAAACAATAGAATGCATTTTTGTATAGAAAAGAGTAGCCAGGAATCAAGCGGAATACATCAAGTTACCGATGATAGTGTTTATTATATTTTTATTGAAAACGTCCCCATCCATTAATATAAAAGGGAGAAGAATTTTTTTTTGCGAGATCTTGTTTAATTTTGGATATTTTTTTCTTATTCATACAATCTTGCCCATAAAGTTCAATTTCTTTTATTGTTTCTTATGTTTCTTTTCTCTGTTCATTAAATGATTGTGACAATATGTGTTTTATAATCTTGATAAATTAAGTTTATATCTTCTCGGAACTTTATTGATCAATCTCTATGAATCTTTAGATTATTCAATAAAGTTCTACGGAGATATAGACTTAAGACTTTATTTATCAAGAAGTTCATGTTCTCTCATTCTCGTCATGAAAAGAGGTAAACAAAATTTTGTTTTTAACTTCTAGTGCCACAATGTATATCACGAAGTCAAATTCATACACGTTATGGTTTCATGACAAAACATAACTCACAAAGAGTTATTAGCAGTTATTTCCGAGGCGCACTTTTAAGAATTTGTTTGATTAACACGCTTGGTATTTATTTTACCTAAATACGGGATGAATGTCGGTATCTGTATTTTTCTCCGTACGTTGTTCAGTACTAGCTATGTAACCTTCCCTGATGAACCTATAATTTTTTTTGAATCCTTGGTCCTGGGTTATTTATGTTCTCAATTATATTTGAGTGTTGAAAGTTTTCCTAATAAAAATAAATTAGTAAAAGAAATAGAAATAATAAACTTAAACGCACATTAAATGAACTTTATTTAAAAATTAAGTTAGTTCTGGTAGTGCGATGACAATGTGGAAGGAAAAAAACATTCGAGACGCACTTTGGAAAGATTGCATATGACTTGTATCGCGAAACTATTGGGGTATACTGCAAGGTTTCGGAATTATCAAAGTGATAAGAAATAGACTTGATCTTGCTGGCGGTCACGTGCACTCCACGGAAACGCGTATGCGGGACAATACAAACATGAAGCTTGAATGGTTGGTCCAAACTTGGTTTTTCAGATTTTTCCTCCTATCTTCGGATATGAGGGCATTGGAGGAACACTAATTTTGGGGACCATTTTTTTCTTTGATATTCTTCCAAACTAACATAGACACAAAGAGAGAACTCGCAAATCATTTTCGTCATCACCGATCATTTCTGACTTAAATGTGAGTTTGATAAAGTTGACAACCCAATCCAACGTCTTCACCTTTCGTAACGAGTGTATATGATATAGAAATTGAAGAAATGAAGCGTATTTACAAGAAACGATAACACTACTTACAAATGATATATAGTAAAATAACATCACAGAAATTCCAAAATACACATTCTGAAACTAAGATTACAAAGCAAAGTTTAATACAAGGCAATTAAAGACAACACATTATAAAGCACTCATAAATAATTATAGATATCATAAACCGTGCTGTTCAGTTCTAGAAATAGCAGCTTTTTACAGTTTGAGCTGTAGAGGAACGTTTATATTTCAGCAAGAACACACCTCTAAGGATAAACTTTGAAACTAAACAAATCATCCTTGGGAGAATCTTGTATACACCATACTGTGTTTTATTTGTTAATTCGCTAAATTCTCTGTGCTACATAGAAAATGATGTGTCAAATCCGCGTAAATCAAGAATATTCTAAACCATAACGTAAGCTCTTTCCAATGCAAAATTTCGACTTAATTTAACATTCAACATTCGGGTTAGTGATACTAAAGTATACATTCATACATTTTCGACAGAATAATAATTAAATTACACCTACCTTTAATAGCACTTTTCAATATGATATAAAATCTACCCTCTAAAAACATACTCTAAATATTACGTGTATAGTGATTATATAATTATTTTCTGTTGTTATATTCCTTGCCTTATCTTCACAACGAACAAACGAACAAACAAATTAAAATAATTACCATGATGACCGTATTATACTTATCCTATTACTTGATATTTCCCCTTTCTTTGTTTAAAAGGGAGGTCTACCCTAGTAATGGTCTTGTATTAATAAAAGTAGAAAAACGAGAGAAATAAGAGCAATTTTGAGCAATATCCGATTTGAAATAGGAAGGTTATGATATGTTTAGTGTCATCAGTGAAGCACAAATCGGCGACACTGTCACGTATGTTGCGAGGTCTTCTCCAATTTGCTCTTTACATAGAATGTTAAATTTGTTTCGTTTTATTAGTTATTTATGACAGAATAGAGTTTCATACAGGGGCTGTATCACAAACATATTTGCAATAATTATATTTAGAGTGCATGAAATTTCTGAATTTTTCAACATTTTATTTGTACAGAGCAAATGGGAGGTACAGATCAAAACACGATCTCGCAAGATACGTCACAGAGTTGCCACTTTGTGTTTGATTGATCACACCTTCAACAAATTCATAACTTTCTTAGTTCTAACTGGATTCTTCTCAAACTTACACTAACATTTTACTTCCATTTTCCTGTTTCTATTACATTTAACTTTATATCCGGGTGGACTTCCCCTTTAATGGATTAGCTAATATCTGAATTCAAATAACGGACATGTAATAAGGGGGAGGGGCGGTGACATGACTATCGGATAAGCCTCAAACTTTAACATTTACTGACAGGAATGTGGGGGTGATTAGGGATGGGGCTATCAATGCCCTTCCCTTCTTCCCTTTTTTATGATTCATTAAAATACAGTGACAAAACATATGCCCATATTTTTCTTTTTTAACTCTTTTACAACGACGCACTTCTATCCTTATCACGACTTTGCCCGTCTGCATCCACTTTTGTTGTGTAGTGATTATTTATATTCCTGAGGATTTTCAGTATTTGATTTGTTACATATATTGGTACTTTTTGTATGTATTAGAATTTGCATTAGAATTAGAATTTGAATCTGAATCTAATTGAAACTGAATTTTTACTTAAGATTTTTGAAGAAAGCTTGGTCCGATCCGCCCGCCCCCCCTCCTCCCAACTTAAAATGGTCTATAGATCAAGGCACTTCATAGCGATATAAGACACTAGTAGAGATGCAAGCAGGGCGCCAAGACTAAGCGTTGTTGCAGGGGCCCTGTTGCAGAGATCACCCGAGCAGACGCACTCAGTCCCGCTCCCTGTGACGAATTGTATGGTAGAGGGGAGCCTGTCGTTGAACTTGGTTTGTCGGGTGTCGATGAGTTGTTTGCTGGAGCTCTCGCAAACGTCCGCAGCTGGGCTAGCTGGGGTAGTTTGGCTGCAAGTCCGTACGACGAATTCGGTGTTCACTCTACCCTCTGCAATACAGAATGGGGCATGTATGTAGATTGTTGCTTGGTTGATTTTGTTCATATTCCATGCAAAACTATCAAAGCATAATACATTGAACAAAACATTTACATTTCTTTAAGTAACATGGACTCAAATATCCTGAATCATAGTAATTAATGACACGACAGCAAGTTCTGTAAATCATTAAATACGGAAATGAAAAGTGAACCTACTTAATAACTAGGCATTTCGCGTGTACGTTCATAGAATTAAAAAACGGACGCAGCAAAATCAGAATACATATACACTAGACTGAGACAAAAAGAGAACTGAAATCAAACATCATAGATATAACTAAGGGTGGAAGAGAAGTATAGTGGGGAAGGGAGATACATAAAAAAAAGGATGGATAGATAAGTATATACATAGATATATGGGTGGGTATATGGATAGAGAGAGAGAGAGAGAGAGATGAAGCAACAAGTAAAACGAAGGAGACAGATAGTAGCATAGGGTAAGATACGAATGGTAAATTTCCTAAACATGCTAGGCATGGATGCGAGATGAAAAAAGTAACAGCAATGAAATAGTTGATGTCTATAACCTTTTATTATTTTATTTGTTTTATGTTGCTTCTTAGAATTTTTCGAGAATAGACCATTTTCGCAATAATATCAAATCTAATGCATACGTCTTTGTGTAATGCCTCGATACGAATTACTTTATTCGTCTTTCACGAATAATAGTATTTCAGTAGACAGAATGCGAACTGCATACATAACTTGTTGTCAGGTAGGACAAACATTATGCCTTGCCTTTCCTAACAACACGTAATATACTGTATATGCATTTTGCATTCTGACTATTGAAATACAATTATTCATTATAGGTGAGTGAAATATTTGTATTGAGGCACTTCATAAAGACGTATTCATTATTAAAACTTGGTTACATTACGAAAATGGTTGTTTGTTTGTTTTTATTTCCGTATAAAATCATCACAACATACAAATACATACATAAATGAGATATACGGCGGATAGCCCATTTCAGGCGTATTAACAAAATACGCATGTTCTTCCATGAGGTCCGGATAAAAAACTATTACATAACAATCAGATATTTTATACAACCATCGGGAAATTAGAATTAAAAGTAAATTCGATATAAACATTTCAATAAACAAAACATAAACGATATAACTGAACATGTATAATATATTTTCGAGTCTAATGAATTCAATTTACATTTAGAATTCATATTCAGTGTATTTTATAAGGGATACAGAACCGCACGAACCCTGAACAAATAGAGTAACAGGAAAGATAGGTAAACAGATTCTTGAGCAAATTTCTAAGATACTGTGAAAAAAATTGTCAGATTGGATTTGAAATTTTGAATCGTGCAAGCACTACGGGTATTAGCTGGTAATTTGTTGTACATGTACAATGAAGCTCCTCTGTAATAAAATGTTCTTTTACAATTATTGGTTCTCGGTCTAGGGAGACTTAGATTATTTATAGAACGGAAAAGGTACCTGTCTGCTTTAATTGGTATGGGACGTTTGATATATTCAGGAATAAGATTATTTAAAATCTTGTACATCATAATATACATATGTTGTTCTTGGCGGACACTTTCCATTTTAAGACTTCATGGATATTAGAAGTGTAAATATGAGAGTATGGATTGATTTTCAATATGATTCTTCCTGCTCTGTTCTGAAGTTTTTGCAACATATCTAGATTTTTTTTTTTTTGGGGGCAGACTGCCAGATTATATCGGTGTAATCAAAATGGGAAGAATAATGGAGGAATAAACATTTTTTTAAATAAATTAATTTACAGAATGTCTCAGTCTACCAAGACAACCTATCATTTTACCAATTTTAGAGCACATTTGTTCAATTTGAAAATTCCATTTAAGCTCTTTATCAATAAAAATTCCAAGGTATTTTACTGTTTCTACATTTTTAATATAAAATATTTTGAATTCTTAAATCTAAAACATCGTGCCTTGCTAGCATTTGTCTTGTTCCAAAAGACATGCATACAGTTTTAGCACAATTTATTTTCAACTTATTACTATTCATCCATTTTTTTCACTTTGGTAAGTTCGGCATTCAAAGTTGTTTCAACAACTTTTGGATCTTTATCAGAGAAATATAAAACAGTCTATTGTGCCTACCTTAATAATCATGGACCCTATAGCACTTGGTCCATCATTTAACTTTCATTTTTATTGAAAGCAACCCGTTTCCCACATACAAATTGGGGTTTGGAATAATAATGTTTTATTGCAGAAAAACAGAAGTGCTCTGTGTAGAATTGAATTTGAATTGGTGTGGATGAATTGCATCACATTAATGCGTTCTATCCTCGTTGCCCAATATTTAGTAAGAAATAACAAGTAACCACATGACCCATTTTGTCATTTAATGGTGAACGAATTTTTAGACAGACTTGGACACGCTTTTAATTGTACCTACTTATGTATAAAGACCAGTTATTATAGACATTTTCAATGTACAGATAGTTATATTTGTAATTTCTGATTTGTGAAAACTGGCAATCCTATAAATTCGGGTGCAGACAATTATGTACATCGACAACTCACAATGTCACGCACCAAAATGTAATAGTTGAGATATATACTTTTTTAATGTTCCAGAAAGTGCATGCTATGCATGTTTATTATAAGTTAGAATTTCAATGCATGATAAATGGCATGTGTTAAATATTAAATTGAATTGACTTATTCTCACTTCCCATTTCAAAGGTGGAACTCTTCATAAATTTAACATAAGCGTGGCGCAATCAATTATTTCAGGCAGTGTTTTGACCCCCACCATAAAAAAAAACATTTTCAACATTCATTGATTTTTAATAATTGCTCTTTGTCAAGTAAATGGACTTGTTAAGGTATTTTCCTGTGTAAAACATGGTTCTTCGAGTATTTCCCGTGTTTGTCAAAATCTGCTGGGCGGTATTTAGACAAACAAAAAACAAAAAACAACCACAATTTACAAGGGGCTCAGTGAGATAGGGCCTTAAAGATAAAGACCAGTTCTGGTCATGCGATTGCATTGTGAAAGAAACGTTGTGAAATCGATCAGGAAAGGTTGATCATCTAGCATATAAGTATTGGTGTGTACTGCAAGGTTCTGGAATCATCAAAATGATAAGAAATTTGGCCCAGTCTTGGTAAAGTTACAAGCACTGTACACAGAAAGATGTATATGGGACTACGCGACCACGTGCGCGATATCTATTTGGTCCCAATAGATATAATAATTTACCAAATATATCAATTAGTAGGCGGTTTCCCGGCAAAATTTGTATCATCACGTATTAGTCAAAACATATTCTTTCACATGATTGGTAATGAGAGCTTCCATTTCATTTTTTGAGAGAGGGGCGTTTCCAATTCTGGTCTTTACCTTTCACTGTAGTAGCTACGCTATAATATAAATCGATACCATAAGTATAGCTATTGTACTTACGTCCTGCAATGTCGTATACAAAGTTGTAGTTTGCTTTCAGGCAACCTCCAACTGCGCTGCAATTGAAGGTCATTAGTTTGTAATCCTCGTCACAAGGCGCGAACCCTGGCATCATCCTGGGGAAGGCACTAATGTTACTGCCTGACGTGAAGGAAAGACAGTCGTAGCATTGTTGTGCATGGACTGTGAGAAGTGAAGAAGGTAGATTTATAACTTCTTTATGTTTATTTGTTTCTTTATTCATCTATTCATTTAATCATCAATTCATTTATACAAATCCTGTTTATTTATTTCTTTTTTCCTGTTCATCTCTGTGTTTAATCATTCATCAATTTATCCATTTTTTTATTTAATGATAATAATAATAATACTACTAATAAAGATACAAATAATAATAATAATAACAATTGATATTTTCATAGCACACATATCCACCACTCAAAGTTCTAAATGCGCTCTTATATGGGTTTCTTCGTTCAATTTTACGATTTGGTCATTCGGTTTAATATTTAGAGCATTCAAATTCACGATAGTTGTGATCGCCACGGCGAATGGTAATTCTGATTCTTTTTTTTCTTCAAATTCGTTATTTATGCAACAAGATTTTCAAATGTGTAATGTAAATTTAGATAAGGAGCATAGATTTAACGAAGGGTCATTCAGTTCAATTTTCTCTTGTTTGAATTTAATATCAATGTAAGAAATTCTTCAAATGAGTCACATCTATTTAAAAAATAGCAATTTAAGGGCTGTGCATTCAAAATAATATTTCCTCGTTCGAATTCCTTATCCTGGCTACAATTTCTTTAAAAGATTTAACAAATGGGCATTCAAAATCAGATGCCGATTGCCTCGGCTTTTCTTCAGTCATTCATATTCATGACAGGGTAAGCATTTTTAGAATAAGTGCATTAGATTTAAGATGCATCTTCCAATACGACTATGAATAAACATGTAGGCCTATACCATGCTCACTATCCATCAAATCGCGTTCATAACTACTTTTTACTAATGAGCTCCAGAAGGTCTCATATGAACAAGATGAAATTGAAATAAAGGATGTAAAGATGAAAATAAAGAAAAAATAACCTGTACCTGTTAGTTATAATAATAATGAAGAAAATATGCAAAATGTCCTGCAAAAAGGTTTAAAACAGAACATTGATGAAAAAAAAAATTATTTGAAGAAAGATTTCAAATCTGATGACTTTGTAAATGAAGTGACAAGAAATCCCATAAATAAAAAGAGGATGTACATGATAATGGCACATTAAGCCTACGATGTATGCATTATCTTATAAACACGCACATCAGAGGCAGCGCTCCGGGGTGGGGCAGCCATATTGTAGTGTCTGTGCACAATCATTTCCAACTGTCTATTTGATTCAAATCCAGATCAAGAACATTAATTCCCAAGTATTGTAATAGAAAGGGCTATAGACTTCCGGATTTTCGCCAATTGACATGATAAAACGGCCGTGCTACTCGATTCATTCAATATTTTACGCTGTACACGGCTCCTACTGTGGATTGTGGATCGCCCTCTGAAAGATCAGAGTGGTTTCGAAAACTAATAATAAACAATTTATCACCCTAATGTAGGTAGTTGTCTGGAGGTTTAGTTTTCCTTCTGTTAAACGAGATTTTAGACTCATGGTTGGCCCGGGGTTAAAACGGATAAGTAGAATACACGCCATGTGTTGGGTTGAAAATACTTATATAATATTGGATGGCTTTGAGTGTGATACAACAATATATTGCTCGAGCTATGACAATATTGAACGAGTCGGAGACGAGTCCAATATTGTCATAGCGAGAGCAATATTTTCTTGAATCACACGAAAACAAAGCCATACAATATTATTATTATTATCTATATCAGGCTGACTATATAGCAAAATAACCAAATTTGACTTACCTTGGTAAATTTGGCTTTGTTTTCGTGTGATATCGATATCGATAGTTGAAGTTCCCGGATGACAGAGCAATACGAAAACAATATTGGTCAGTCATCCGGGTACTGCGCTAGAGATATTAAATACACTGATTTATTTACCACTTGGAAGCCATATATAGATAATAATAAACTATAACTTACCCTTTCCCAAAGACAGGAACGCAACGAGGAGGAAAACTGGGGCCATCATGATGGTCATTCAATAGATCTCCGATCTGCAAATATGAGTCGAATTTAGCAGGAAACCTTCCTCAATCCGAGTTCCAACCACAAGTGAACGTTTATATGCAAGGACTGTGCTTATGCATGCTAGCTCTGCCCCCTCCCGCCGCACCGCCCATCAATCTTAACGGTCACGTGGTTGCGTATAGTAGCCAATCACCGTCTTTGTACTGTGTCACGTGACCAAGGCGTGTCATGTTTGTTTTTAAGTCGTGAGATGCAAAGTGGAAACCGATTTTATTGTTGGTGTTCAGTCACGTAATTAATATAATCATTTCTCGATTTGATGTAGCTAAAATATGAATTACAAACTTTGATTGGGGTAAAAACAATGATAAATTCATTGTCAAATTGAATTGTAAGGTAAAATACTTTTGTAATCGCTCAAGATATCATAATTCTTAATGCCGGTAAATTGAACTGATCAAATCAAATCAGATCGTTTCAGATCAATTAATAGGAAAATATAGTTCCCACTGTTGGATTGATATATTCAAATTGGACTATCATTGTTAGAACAAAAAAGTCTGATATATTTTTGAACCAGGGCCCTGTTTCATAAAACTTATCATTTATAAAATGTTTCTATAACTGTTTATAAGCTACTGTAATCGTGGCATTTGATTGGCTGGGAGCAAATTTGTCATAGAAATTTAGCATTCGTTATTAATAACAAGTTTTATGAAACAGAGCCCAGTTTAATCTATATCCATAGATCCATGCGTAACAGTTCATCTGTTATGTCATCGTTCTGGTTTGACTAGCCTTTCACCCGACAGTCGCCATATAATTAATATGAGTGTGTTACAATCACCTGAACAACAAAAATGTCTAAATAGGTACAAAGTATACAGTCAACCTACACAAATCTTTGCCTGCCATTCTACAGTGCGTATCAAAAAAATTATGCCCAACTTAGGTAGCTTATGATTGAAAGTCCATACTCGATGTGACCTTGAAGCCTTTTCATCGTAGTGAGTAATTCGTTTTCTGTCTAATGATTCTTCATTCATATGTTATCTGCCACAAATGAAAGAGCACCAGTTTTTTTTCTTCAAATGGTGACGTCATAATCTCCTTTTACCAAGCTTTTGCTGATGCGCTGAATGTTTGTCAAGCTATATTCATTTGCTGCGTTGGTCTCAAATTCTTTTAAAAGTTACATTCTGCTTTCATGCTTCAGTGCTTAAAAGTGATCCAATGTATGCTTCCCAGGACCTTGTTTCAATCCTCAGGATAACCTTCAAACAGGCTTCTAACTTCTTGTCTCATGATATCTACATGGTCTACAATTTCACTTCTCAGTCTTGTCCATTGCACCATGTCAAATGCTTAAGGTGTGTAAGATGCAAAAGGTATTTGTCTCGAACAGCATATGAAAAATAGAAGTTTACTAACCTCAAAGATTCGGTAAATGCGTCAAAGAAAGTCGTGGTGATAAATACCAAAGGTAATGACAGTAGAACATGAAAAAGATAGGTAGAAAGCATCCATGTAAGTAAAATTTGTCCATTTTGAATGACTCGATGACAGAGAAGCCACGATTGTGTCGTCCTAACATGGATAATGTCACAAATGAACTTGTAAATGAGCCTTTACTGGAGTCTAAGTTGAAAATATTATCTATTTTATGCTAAGGCACAAATTAATGCGAATATGTCATTAATAGTTTTCCGGCTGAAACAACATTGCGTTAGGGCTTTTGACAGACATTCATTGCTTCAGCCTAAAAGAGGACTTAGATTTTTTGAAAAAAGGCTACTGCTCAGTCATCCGTAGCAGCAGAGTTGCGAAAAAGGTATCATCCGACATAATATTGGTTATCCTTTAAAATGCAATATAATTCAAGGCCATACAGATTATAAATAGCAAAAGGGAATCTTGCAAAGTTGGGTATACTTATTTTGTAATACTCATTATATACCTCACTTAAGAAATCCAGCCATCTGATTGGTCGAAATTGCAGTCGTTTTTTTAACTATTCCCGAAAAATGCCAAAGCCATGTAATAGTTTAAAAAAATAGTTAAAAAATCCCGGCAAAATTCCAATTACCGGGAAATTGGTTCAGTCTTGCTGAAATACCCATTGGTTTACGTGTTAAAAACTGGTTTGAGCGAGCGCGGACACCATAAGTGTGCGAATAATCGGTCGCTAGCTTAATTTATCAATTTTTAATACATCGTAGCGCAGACGACCGTACGGCAATCTCGATCGTACTGAATTCCAAACACGGCAAAAATGGCTGAAGAAACTCTCCCAAGATTTCAACTTCTTAATGATGATCAAATGCAAGACTTGATTAATTCTGCTGACAGCAAGCACACCAATGTAAGGTCTAATAATAGTCAAATCCAGTCAGTGGAGTCCCACACATTAATTGTTGTGTACTAGAGGGGTCTAGAGATCTACTGTCATTGACATTGTACTGAGTGAGTATTAAACATTACCGCACCGCGGTAGACGTAGTCTAGACTACTTGGATGTAGAGACGTAAAGCTTGTAGCTTATTTTCCCCTCGTCACGTTGGGTAGTCTCTCGGATAGGGTGAAAACTTGAGTGGATGGGTTTTCCAGTGCCTCTCAACAGATTTGAATATATTATTAGATCTAACACTAACTTACTACTAACTAGATTCTATGACTATGTATTTCTGCTCTTCCTGTTCTACCAGTTGATTGGTAAGTTGACTATTTTTCGGCATATAAAAGTATTAATGATTGCTTTAATATTCGAGAAATAGTTGTTTTTATACGCTCTCGGGAAGGTTACAATTGGGCTATTGCCCTCGGCACGCCTCGGGCAATAGCACAATTGTAACGTTCCCTTGAGCGTATAAAAACAACTATTTCTCTCAAAGCAGTCATTAATACTATACTATACATATACATTTAACGTATATGGCAATTCTCGCTGGACTGGGATTAGCATTATTAGCTCATGGGCCAAAAAATAAATGGCCCGCCACCCCTTTAGACACAATCTTAAATCATTTTTCCTTCTGTTTTAGCACCCTTAGCTATCAGAATGTGTTTCCTTGCCTTAAAATTGGTGGTGGGTGTGACCAATGGGGCTATTACCATGGTTACGGATCAAGAACATTCAAATGATAGAAAACGTCATGTATTTGTAAATTAGAAAGTTAAAAACACATCGTAAGCATGTCAATATAATGAACTTATAGCTTCTCACTTTATTACAACCCAAATGTGTGGGTCATGTTTGAAAAAAAGGCTGTTGATGTGGAAACAGAATGTTGAAGAATTTGATAACTGTGAACCGTTCAAAATATAAGTGTAATTAATCAATACAACAATATAAAACGGCAGAATAACAATGTCAAACGATACATATCTGTTAGCTAGTACCCTCAGTTATCAAAATTTACTGTTTTTGAAACAAAGTTGTAGGAGATGAGACCATCATGGCCTTTACTTAATTTGAATTTTACAAATTCCACATATTTATAATTGAACAACATATACAAATCTAAGCATCTAAATATATGTAATTTGAGCTTTCCGTTTAGGTGCAATCTAATCTGAGCTCCTTAAAGTCAGGATAATGTAGGAACAAATGATGTTAGTGTTTAAAAGATATTATTGAGAAATTTAGAATTGTGCAAAATATTAAAATAACGTTACAAATTAATACAAATCCAGATCCAGAACATTTATTTTCAAGTAGTAGAAAGGGTTATACTTCCGGATTTTCGGCAATTGACATGATAAAACGGACCTGCTACTCGATTCATTTAATATATTTACGCCGTACACGGTACCTATTGTGGATTTTGGATCGCCCTCTGATAGATCAGAGTGGTTTCCAAAACTTTTTTTTTCAATTTGAAAGTCATATGAATATCAATATTAAGACAATATTTGCGTGTGTACACTAATTTCTGATTATCTATGTTTTGATATTTTTACATATTTAATGGCATAGCAAATATACTGTCTGTTCGTCGATCAATTTACTATAAATTGAAACAGTACATATGGACATTTTTTTGAAATATTTGTATCTCAGGGATGGTGGAGCATCTTTAGAAGGGTGACGGGGAGGGGGTGGAGGACTTACAAAAAGTGAAGTTCGAGAAGGGGAAACCGACAAAGTGTGAACACGAAGCAGGAAGAAAAAAATCAGATATTGAAACCGCACATTTTAGTTAATATGTTATCAAGGATGATCTTCGACATTTTTTTCTTTTTTCGCTTCTGGTGTGCCTTTTAACAAATTCATGTTATTTCACTTTTATGAATTTTGTTCATATTTCTAAACTCTGTGTGCAAGCGAAAATGGTGAGTAACCTTTGGGGACATTTCTAGAATTGATATTGCCCTCATTTGCTCTAGATTAGGGGCACATTGCGAGCGACCAGAATGAACAATATTTTGCTTTCAGGGAGGGAAATGGTGGCAAAATGTGTAGTCATAACACCTTTTGTAAGAATGCCTCTTCGGTGCATGGTACTGGTAAACAATTCCCAATTTGTTGTAAATAACTCTTCGTTTTATGGTATGTGAAATGTATCTGAACTTGAATTGATGTAAGAAGGGCAATTTCAATAACACATTGAATATCGCTAATGATTTTGTTTTGTATTACGTAATACGCCATTATATTTGAAGCACGGGTCAAGAGATGGCGGACAGGCTAATTAAAAAGTAGATTTTTTCGAGAGTCTTTGCGATCGTGATTTAAATAAATCTACACCTGAGCATATACATTGGACGCTTATATTATAGATTTACACGACTGAAATAATGTCAATTCGGTTTAGCGCCCCCATTTGTTCGTAACATAACACACACACGCATGGTAGGCATTATTTATACGTTTATATTATTTTAAGAAGATTTACACGACTGTCAAAAAGGCAATTCCTGTTTTGCTCGCCAATGGTTGGGCGCCCCCATTTGTTCGTAACAGGCACCCACGCGCATTATAGCACTATTCAATAATGTTGTATAATATTCTTAGAAACATGCCTCGGTCTATACCGACGTGGACGAGTGGATATGTCATCGGACTGTGGATCACAAGGTCCGCGATTCACCGCGGCACTAATGTCCTTTGGCAAGACATTGATCTACGTTTGCCACTCTCCACCCAGGTGTTAAATGGGTACCCGGTAGGATGCGAAAGTTAATGTGGTTTGATTAGCAAGTGACGCTTGTAAAATGGCGACTGGCTGGAATGCTCCCCAGGGAGTGGAGAATGTGCATACATTGTGTGCGAGTAAGCATGAATAATATATATCTGTAAAGCGCATTGAGAGGACCTGCGGTGCTGAAATGCGCTATATAAGGACGAACTATTATTATATTATTATTATTATTAAATAATACTTACCACATATGCACACACGCACACAAACATAAAAGGACTCATGTCTGTAAATTGGTGTGGAAATCAGGGAAAGCCCCCTCAGCTCACAAAGGTGTCGTGATGATTTAAAAGAATAATCACATAAAGAATCACCAAATAACATTATTTTAACAAGTGGATGACAGATAATGATCATTGCTTCTGATGAACCCTTGCTTGTATATACACTGTTGCCCTTAAAGTTGGAATAATTTTCTTACATCTTTTCATGTAATGATTTTGAGAATTTTTGTTTTTCTTTCTTTTTTTCTTCCCCTTCCACAGGGTTCCTTTATAAATAATATCATTCACATAGAAGAGATATATACATGCAGAATTTCAAAATGATATTCTTGGCCATTCAAAATATGATAAGAACATCTATTTATAGATATCACTTACAAATTGCAGTTCATTTTTAAATATATCACAGATCTACTTGGCAAAATAATTTAGACAAAATAACAATCAGAAACACTTTGTAACAGGTAACCACTTTTTCATAAATTTCTTTTCTTTCAGATTTGTTTTACATATATATATATTTGTCCATATCATAATAACACTTTATCGCTGATGTTATGTGTTCAAAACTTGGCAAATACTGTTTGCATTCGGCTGCAAAAATGTCTTTCCTTACTATCATCATAATACAGTTGAGGGCACTGTTGTTATTTCCATGAAACCCAAACAATTCATTTTGATTTTTAAATTTAATATTTACATTATTACGGGACAGCCAATGCTCAAGTTTTGACCATATTTCGTTTGAATAAATACAGTAACAAAATATATGTAGAATTGTTTCTTCACTGTTATTACAGAATGTACATAGGTTATCTGTAACTAATCTTTCATATAAAGAATTCTATTCAGTATCCTGAACTGAAACCACCTCATGTTTACATCGACAGTTGAATAAAAGGGAAGTAGGTAATAAGAACTCCATACGGTATTGTCAAGGTCAAACTCCTGTTTCCACTTTGTAAGATTTTTACATTCCTTTATCTTATGCTTCAATAAAGAACGGTAGATATGTGCACAACCCTTGTTCACTTTTATTATTAATAACAATGCTTCCGGGATGATACATGTAGGTTCAATGACCTTTGGTATGACATTTTTTATTAAAAACAAATCGAATAGCATGATAAATGCCCTAATATTGAAGAAAGTTTACGTGTACATTGTATTTACGTTGAAAATCAAAATATGAGAGAAATGATCTATCTGTTTCTAAAACATCGTTAACGAAACGTATCCCCTTAGCACACTAAGACCTAAAATAAATTACGTTATTATTAACTTGTATTCTAGGAATATTCCAAAGGGGTTGACATGCAATATCATCTACAGTGAATTGAGTAAGATCTGAAAAGGCTAATAATACCTCTTCCCAAAATGGGTTGCGCATTGTAGTGGCTAATTCTTTGTAATATTCAGCCCCCATGAATAACTGAAGAGATGTATACGATGGAGCAAGAATGAAGAGTGAAATTTTGAGAACAAATAAATCTTCTTATCCATGGTGCTTCAAGTATGCTTAGAGACTAGCTTCTATGTACGATTTGTGGCCATATATTACTTGTTCACAATTTGAATTAAACTTTATTTTAAACTTCTTTTTGTCTAGTTTGAGGTTTATTAAATTTGGTTGTAAATTAAATGAGACGTATTTTGGCCCCCGGGTTGTATCATCAGGTGTTTAAATCATATTTTATTCTTCAGCATCAATTACTACACAATACACCACACCGATATCCACGACGGAATCCACTATACCACCTCATATTCTACAACTACTCGTAAGAAGATTTCAGTATCCCCCTCTCTCTCTCTCTCTCTCCCTCTCCCTCCCTCTCCCTCTCTCTCTTCCTATATCGCTTTCTCTCTCTCTCTCTCTTTCCCTTCCTGTTCCCATTTTTTGCACAACGTATGCATTGATACCCTTATCTGTTTCTTTCTAAAATCTAATGTTCACGAGTAGAAATTTACATCTTTATTTTTCATCGCTCACAATCTAAACGTCTTCGTTCAACTTAAATTCGTTTTCAACATCCGTAATTACTTCTTTTGAAGCAACAACCAACTCGATTTCGGACTCGACCAATCCAAATCTTAATATACAACTACAAGTAAGCATGCTACCTTATCTCTCTCTCTCTCTCTTTCTCTCTCACTTTCTTTGTCTCTCTCTCTCTTTCATCTCTCTCTCTCTCTCTCCCAATCTATCTATCTTTTAATTAAATTTGGTTGTATATGACATCAAACGCATATTGGCCCAAGATCGAATCATCACGTGTTTATATCATCTGTTATTATCCAGAATCAACTACTACACAAGGCGCCACATCGATGTCAATGACGGGCTCAACCACCGCAACAACAACAACGCCCCTTTTCGCTTTTTAATCTTTTTTTTTTTTTTTTTTGGGGGGATATTTAATGTAAATGAATGGCAACTAAGGTCCTACGCCTATTCACAGAACTCTGTGTTATAAGATACAGAAATATGAAGCGTATTACACTTCATCATTACGTCATCATAAAAAAAAAAACCGTCGCGGTTTTGCCACGTCATATCTGAACGAGGCTTTAACCCTATATAGCCCGATAAGCCCCCCCCCCCTCTTTATTTTTCGCGATAATTTTTTAACGCAAACAAATCTTGCGCTGACCTTTTAGGACCTTTTCTATCGAGTCTTGCGCATCTTTTGAAACATTTTTTTTCTCGAAAATTAGACCTACCGTTACAAAGTCACGTGACCTTTTGTCTTTGCATATCAGCCCGAAAATCCCTCATTTTCGTGATTTCAGTACAAAACATATGGAAATATCATTTTTCAAAAAAGAGATACAACATTGGTCATTTGGTCTTGTTTATAGTTTAGGTGTTTGTTTTGGGGGTCAAAATAGTTGAATTATAGTTAGAAATGAAAACAAAAAAAACAAAAACAATAAAATACATATGTTAAAAAAACTAATTGCAGCCTATATTTTCTAGAATGTATAGGCTAATGCTAAAGTTAGCGTGGGTGTTTTGGAGGAACGATTACAATGATACGTTCTTTCTTGATTATTTTTTATGTACTGCTGAGGTTTTGCTCTTAATTGATATGCTCCATTTATAAGTATTATGTTTTGCTTTTCAATATTAAATTAATGGAATCGCATGTAAACCACAAGATACGAACCTTAATTTTGGTATAAAAAGTGATAGGTTAAGTCTCATGCTTGCTCGAATGCAAGCTATCAAATTCTCATTTGCTGGCAAACTTTCCATACTCATAACTAAGATTTTCATATATTGGCAAAAAAAGAAGAAGCATGAAACATTATTATAGTCCAATGTCATAATGTACGGAATCTGAATGCAGTCTCGTGAGATTTTGAGAATGCAAAAGTGAGAATTATCGAATTATTTACCTAGATAAACCAATTGGAGACACTTGTATAAAAAAAAATCACTATCGATTGTTTGTTAATCATATACAATATTTGTACATAATATTTCAGTATATTGATAACTTATTTTCTTCAAATTTGTTGTTCATAGGTGTTACTGACGATGAAAATGATCTAATCTTCTGATATAGTTTACTGTGTGAACATAAATATCCATTCATCAGTTTATTTAATGTTATGAGTGGGATTCGTTTGTAATGCTAAAATGCAAAAACAACCTAAAGAGAGAGAGAGAGAGAAAAAAAACGGCCTCCATAGTTTAGACGTCACTATTATATAGTTTATAACTTTAACATGCCAATGATGAATCATCTACAAGTTAATGCTAATATCAAATACTAAAAGAAATATAGAAACACTACTTCATGTACATATAATTATATGATATTCGTTAAAGCCAAGATATCTAAAGGTGATAACGATCTTCACATTTAGAAATCAGAAATCTTTCATGCACCCCCTATACATCGCCATATAGAGTTAGTCCAAAAGGATGTATTTTCATTGCATTTCTTCCTCCCTCTTTCTCTCTCCCCTCTCTCTCTCTCTCTCCCTTTCTCTCTCTTACTCGCTCCTGCGCTCTCCCTCTTCTATCACTCTCTGTATTTCCTCTCTCCTCTTTCATCCTCTCTCTCTCTCTCCCTCTCTGAATGGATGTATCATCGTCTTTCTGCTTTTGTTTTTGTAATATGACGCTCATTATCATTTTTTTCAAACTTCCTTCCGCCTTCTTCTTTATTTACAAATCTCTGTGTCAGGTTTTTAATGCGCGTGAACTAAACAGAGGCCTGTCTTCGTCTTTAATATTCTTTGACGAAATAGATGTGCCTAGATTGTTCAATATTTATTTCAAGGTCATGTTTTTGTATAATTGCTTGAATTTGAAATTGAATTTATTGATATAACATAGTCACAAGGTATAATGACGTTTTTTTTTTACAGATAATTAACAAACAAAAAGTAATCAGCAGTTCTTGTTTTTTTCTTCTTCACCTGTAGAAAGATTTCACATTTTCTCCACATACAAATATAACACACTTTATATATTCAATGATATTACAATGAACTTTATAAACGTCTAGTTTCATTATGCACAAAGTATTCAAAATTCTCCTCTTACAGATATAACACATCTTATATATTCAATCAAATTACAAATAACGTTATTATCGTCTAGTTTCATTATCTTTACGAATGTTTCTTTATTGTTCAAATCTAAATTTCTTATCAATGATACTAATTTTTTCAAACTTTATTTCCCTCTGGGGACTTAATTTTGTACGTCCATGGTGGTGTGATATTCGTCTCCAATTTCCCCACTATTACAATCATTGCAGGTACGTTAATGTGTTGTTAATTTATTCTGGCGTCTATGCCTTCCAAATTCAATGTGTAAATTATGTGAACTTATTCTAAATCAGCAAATACTTTTACGTAATTTATTACGTATTATTTTTAATAATTTTTTTATTTTGCTTAAACAATCTATATGTTCGCAATTTATTTTTTCTCCTTTCTGTATACGTAATCACTGTTTAAATCCATTATAAATTGAGAATCATATATATCTCGAAGTTTAATTTCTGTTTCCTCTCCGACTATTTTATCGTTATCTATAATATTATCAAATTCTAGACATTCAATATTTCCGTTAACATATAAATTACTTCTCTTTAATATTGTAAACATTACTAAGCAAACATGTAGTAGATTTTGCTAACATTTCTCTATTTTCATGAAAAGGACTACAACTAGATTGAAAACATGGGATAATTCCTTCGTTTAGTTTAAGACAAAAACTTGCATTCTTATACATGGTAGTAATAACATCATACAAATTTCCTCCAATACCATATGTCAAGAATTTATAAAATAATCATGTTCGCCAGATACTATCAAAGGCCTTGCGTAAATCTACAAAACACAAATAAACATTACTTTTCTGACTTACGTCCCTAGCTCTCACATATTTATGAATAAATGTTTTCATTGTAAATATATGATCCGATTGATTGATTGATTGATTTTTATTCGACAAGCTTCCAACATACAACAATACACAAGAATAACAGATCAAAATTAAGTCAGCTTGAACAGGATAACCCACGAAAGCTCGAGAGCTTATTTCCAGTGGGGTCCCCCAACGAGGTTCTATTATTTTCCCTGAAGCCTGTTTGGTTTTGGACATACAGTTTATTTTCTACTAAATATGTAACCAGACGTCTGTTCAAAATACTACAAAATAATTTGCCAACGGAGCTCGAGAGGGAGATGCCCCTATAATTAGAGGGATCGGTTTTACAACCCCATTAAACAATGGAATAATATAGCTTTCTGACCATTAACTAGGGAATCTTCCGCTTATTATTTGCTAGTATTGTTGAAAAACTGCTTGTGATATTCGTGTTGGATCATATTGTCTCCATTGATGTTATTGTTGATGATGAAAAAGTAAATCAAATCAAATCAAATCAAGCAATACAATTTATTTTTGATAATAATATCACACGAATTTTTGAGAAAGAAGTGCATATTGTATGAGAAAAATAGAGTATAAAAAAGTTAATTGAAAAGAAATAAAATACAACTGCTTTTAAAATTTCCAGTATATGGTGCTCAGAAAGAAACTATTGAAAATGAAGAAAATATTGCCTTTTGAAAACTTGAGCAATATTTTATTCAAATACAAACATATTAGGCCTGAACAACAATTAAATAAAATCATTGTTCTTAATAACGTTTCTTTGAAACAGTATATGCCCCTCTTCATGGCACCTCAAATCACTGCGTCCTGGGATATGCATGTCCCTCTGGGTCCCGTCGTAGTAGGCCTACATTTTTTTTTGAACGGGCCCCTGAGCTAGGGGGTCTCATATATTTTGTAAAAGAGGGGGCACGTTATCCAAAATTTTGGGATGAGCAACAAAATGAAGAAGAAAAAAAAGAAAAAAAATAGGAAGGGTCACCAGATTTTAAGGATACCTTTCTGCTCCAATAAATGACAGATAAAAACAAACAGACAATATCAATGTATAACTAGAAGAAATAGATAAAAGTTCATTCTCAGAAAAAAGGGAATAGGCACAATCTCTGACTTGTATACTTAAGGAATGCCACCTGGGTTTCAAGAGGGGCAGGAGGCAGGGCCTGTGCTCTGAGTAACAAACGCGGAGCCCTTTGGAGTATTTTACCGGTACTGCCAGTTACTATCTCGAATCCCGTCTTCCAGTTAAAGCCCCTCTAATGTGTTGGGAGCTCCAAAAATTTGATGGCAAAATTTCACTTAAATTGTATCATAATGTGAAAGAGGATTTCATTTAAGGCAATGTGTTTGAAGTCGAATATTGATGAAAGAATACAAAATTTAGGTTTTTTGCGTACAACAGAAAACCCAAATGATATACTCTGTTATCAATATTTGTCTTCAAGCACATTCTTTTTTGGGGGAAATCTTTGCAGAAGTGTGTCTTAAATTACATCCTCTTTCACATTGCGATACAATTTAAGTGAAATTTTGCCATCAAATTTTTGGCGAATTTGGGGCTCCCAACACTTTAGAGGGGCTTTAATGCGGATGGCTACCTTTTAGCTTCGTTAAAGGGGAAGTCCACCCTGAAAATAGGTTGGTTTTAATAAAAGCAGAAAAATTAAAGATTAACAAAAATTGAAATGAAAGATTAAAAATGAGAGTTATGATTTTTTTTGAAGGTGCAGTCTATAAAACACACGTTGGCAACTATGTGATGTATCTTGCGAGTTCCCCTCCTATTCGCCCTGTTCTAAAATAAACTTAAAAATCTATATTTTCCCTTACGTAAAGTTTCAATCATACATTCACCTGAAATATAATTATTGCAAATATGTTTTTATACAACCCTGTATGAAATAAATCTATTTCGTCATCAATAAATATTTAAATAAATGGAAGTTTATGAAATTTTATGTACAGAGCAAATTGGGGAGGAGCTCGCGTGATACGTCACAGTGTTGCCATTTCGTGTTTCACTGATAATAACTTTAAAAATTCATAACTTTCCTAATTTTAATCGGATTTTTCTCAAACCTTCACTAATTTGTTTCTCTCATTTTTCTGATTTTGATAAAACCAACCCAATACCAGGTTGGACTTTCCCTTTAAAGTACCTCGCGGTTTAAACCTCTTCCGAACAGTGGCGTACAAAACATGAGGCGAAATGCTAATACTAGATAGGAAAGGGGTGGGATGGAATGTACATACGTTGTGTGTTGTTATTGTCATTTATTTTCGTTGGTAACCATTCAAATCTGTCAGCATACTGTTTTTTGCCACAAATATGCTTTGTAATATTCTGAAATAAAACCTCTGAATCAAAGAATCGGGTTTTATGCCAGAATTAGAAATTCAAAATTCTGGGCAGCCGTAGACTCACTTCAAGTTATGTTGATTTTTCTTACTAGGCCTATACTCGGAGTAGGGAGGTACACCAATGGTTCACCCCCACGTTGGATATGTTTAACATGACATGGCTTAAGGTAAACAGTTATTTTCGAAACCTCCCTACTCGTTTGGGATCAAGTCATCAGTCTTTAGATTGATAGTCAGATTCTTTGCCAATTTATTCCAGAAATACTCTTGTCCTCTTTCATCATCAGTCCAGTGGAGATAGGGTCTGCCGTCGTTGAGATACAACCTCGCCATGAAAGGTATCTCATCATCAGGGATGTCTTCGAGGAAGACCGCAACAACGAACTCGGTTCGAGTATCACTCACGTGGTCCATGGCGATGCGCAGTTTGAGCATGAACCAGCGATCGCGTACAGCGGCTCTGCTAAGCACAAGGACTGTCTTGTAACTCCGGGTCACCGCGTGATCAACTGCTTCTAGATAATGCATTCCCAGCACGAGGTCTTCATCACCAAAGACATTCCTTCGAAACTGCGGAAGCTTTTCTTCAAGAGCCGGACGAAGATGGTCACGAATCCATTCTTCGTCATCGTCATAGCAAATGACATTTACGTCGAATTCGTAGTCATTGTGATTGCGAGCGTCTCGGACTTCTTTATAGCCAACTAATGCCAGTTTCAAGAGAAAGAGTTTATACCTCAAATGCCATCGATGATAATGCACAAGCACTGCAGTGACAAACATGCAAATGACTGCGAGAGAAATCAAACATGGAATGGTACTGCTGAGCCTACAGAGATTTTTTGGATCAAAATCCCGGAGAGGCTTTTCGCGAAGAGGAGCGAGAGATGCTGACGAACAAATAGTTGTGTGCTGCTGGGTGAGGTTCAATGATCTCCTTTGCCAATCGAGAAGCCATTTTAGATCACAGTTACAGAGAATAGGATTCCTTGATATATCTAGAGATGACAGGGAATTCTCAATCGGTTTGAAAGTACTTTGGTTGAGACGGGTTAGTTTGTTGTCTGCTAATGAAAGATATTCCAGCCGTAGATTGTTCGAAAATATTGTTTCATCAAGGCAAGTTAGAAGGTTTCTATCAAGGTATATGCTTGTCAGTTGCCTTAACCTTGTCAGCATATCATAATGAAGTTGCTGAATCCTGTTTCCTGATAAACTCAGCGTATGAAGGGACACCAAGTCGTGAAAGAGATGTGAATGAAGGCTTGAAATATCACAGTCGTCTAAATAAAGCGTTTGCAAAGCAGCGAGTTTCTGAAACGAAGCAGGTAACAAACCCGCTAAATGTGACCCGAATCCGGTATTTTCATTCAGATTCAGAATCGTTAGGTTATCCATCCCGTCGAAGAGTGAAACGTTCATAAATATGTACCACAAATCGTACACGCCCAGATACGTCGCACCAAGGTTTAAATATATAAGAGAACGTAAATGTTTGAGGGATTCCTTGGGGTCCCACCCATCATCGTTTTCTATAATATAGTTCAGTACGAATGATGTTAACACTGGAGTTTCCAATAGCAAATGGTGTATATTACATTCAGATAAAACTATCTTTTGAATGCTATCAAGTCCGGTGAACGCTGTGAATTCTAAGAAAGTGAGGCCTTTGTTCCTACTCAAATCCAAGAGGGTTAAATCTTTCAACCCGAGAAAGGCAAATTGTGAAATTTCTGTAAGTAAATTGTTATACAAATGCAGCTCTTGTACTTTTATATTCCATATTTGCTTGTATGAATTAATGTGTTGTATGTTGTTGAACTGAAGCATCAGGATTCTTAAATTTTGCATTCCTTCAAAGAAATCCGGCTCGATCGTAACTATACTGTTGTCGTTGAGATAAAGTTGGTCGAGTAGGGTTAAATTTGAGAAGACGTACGGAGAGAGGGCCTTCAGACGGTTGGCAGACAAGTCGAGAATAGACAGAGGACAATTGGTAAAAGGGTCGAAGAAATCTACTGGAATAGCAGTCAAATTGGACCCTGTGATTGAAAAAATTTCTATTTCAGAACGTGAGATCCCAATAAATAGGTTTCTGAAGACTTTCAAAGTTAGAGGGGAGTCTGCGATCATTAATACCCGGACGTGTAGTGACGCAATCACATTAGGATCTACTGACTTGATTTGGTTTTCTACCAGTAACAAAACATCAGTATCGCACACTAAATTGAAAGATTCTGCGTTGAGATGTGCAAGTTGATTCCCCTCCAAATGAACGTACTTGACCGTGCCACACGAACTGAGGTTGATGAAAGCAAACTGGTTATGTGACAACTGTAATCTCTCCAGCTTTGTGCTCCACTTGAGAGTATCATTAGGAAGCAATTTCATGTTTGAACTGGACAAATCCAGAATGGACAGCTTACTCGCCCAACGGAGTAACCCCGTATCCGGCAGCACAAGATGTGGGTTGAAAGACATAAAGAGATTCATCAGATCCCTGAGAGGGTAGAAAGCTGTGTGATCCAAGGCCCTGATGTCGTTGAAAGAAAGATCTAGGGTTGTGATGAGAGGGTATCTTACAAACGAAGTGTTCAAGAGGGCTCTGACATCGTTGTTCTGCATGAAGAGTACCTCGACATCCTCGGCAAGATCTTGAGGAATTGAAGCAAGTCTTCTGTTGTAGCACTGAGCTTCCTTCAGCTTAGGGTCCTGGTAGCATACTTGAATAGAACTCCCCACAGTCAGCTTTGAGGTCGGCAACGCATCTCCGTATAATGTTTTTAGACATGGGAATACGAGTAGAAAAGATACCGTCAATATGGTAAAAGAGCAAAGAACGGAACATTCGTTCAACGCCATCATGTCCTATTAACGTCTGCAGATGAAGCGATAACGAACGGTTATTTTGCCGAACTAAAATCAAGCCATCACAATCCCTAAGTCTTTAGTTTGATGATAATACATTTATGATAAAGTGTTCAATGGATATTAACAAGTTGATATGTTGGAATGAAAGATAATGCCAATGAATAAATATATCCTTGCCTTTCTGCTTTTGTTTTTTGAAATATGAACTTTGTTATCATTCTTATCTTTTTTCTGCCTTTTTAATGACGATGATGCAAAAAAAAACAGTGACGGAAAATGTCTGAATAAATATGAGATAAACAGAGAGGACTTATTTTGCTTTATTTTATCATGTTCTTATCTTTATGTCTTATAAGATGTTTGTCTTCCAGCCTTTGATTCAGAGAAAACGTTATATTTCTAATCTTTCAAGATTTCCTTCCTCCTTCCCCAATCGTCTGAAATTGCATTTATCCTACCTTTATCGAACGTAAGTTAGTTAATTACACCTTGTTTGTTTCAGTAGAATGCGACGGCAAATTATAGGTCCAGGGCACCAACAGGAGGGGGTGGATTGTTCATACTCCGGGGGTTATACTCGGTGAATGAAATGCAAAATAACAAGGACATTAACTAGGATGCTGGTATAGGAGGAGTTGTAGCCTCTTCTTTTTTCTTCTCTTTTCTCTTTCACCTTCTCTCTCTAGTTTTCTTGTTCCCATTTCACGCCCCGCCCCCTCTCGTAGTTGCGCTACCGGAATGAAGTAATCAAGTCACATGCACAAGGATAGCATCTGCTTTAAGGCAGTGGTTTTTATGAGGAGAATTCTCTTAATACCAGCATATAGAATTATAAAAGAAGAATGATAAACTCAAATATAAGGTAAACGTATTCCCGTGAAGGATGAGAGGGGGGATGGGGAGACAAAAGGAAAGCTCGTCCAGGGTGAGATAGTGTAATAAATGTATTAATAATGAAATAAATAAATAACATTAATGTAATAAACATAATAAGTATAATGTCTACAAGGGATGGGGTTATTTACCAAAGGTTATTAACCAAAGGTCACCTTTGCCTGAGTGAAGCCGCAACTAGGGGTGGCAGTGCGGCAAGCTACAAATAAATCATGGGGTAATGCACGCACTTTTTACAATGTAAGCATGGAATTTGGTCCTAATATTCAGCTTTTTCTTGTCATTATTCCGAATACAATAGCATTTGGCGGGCATTTCTTTCGGCAACATTTCTTCCATACTAATTAAGTCTTAAAAGAACGATAAAATCTCACAAATTATTTGTCACCCTTTCACCAGAACTCAACCTTCTCTTCATATTCATTCCTGAGCGATCACGCGTAAAGATTTGTTGCGTAGCTGTCGAAGTCCTTTCGATAGGACTCCAACTTACCCCTCGCTTCCTCGTCATTGACAACGGTACGCCCCTGACTGTACATCTCTGCCATCTGCGTGATCAAGCTAGTGCTCTGCAGACGGGCCATTGCGCGACGCACACACTTCTCCAGCTTTGTGACGTCATCAGTCAGCTGGTCGATGTCGTCGTCCTCAATTTGGACCCGATTGTGATCGATGCCGTCGAGTTGAGTGTCTGTGTCGTTGAGCTTTTCGATTCGGATGTTGAGCCCCTCAACGACTTCCTCCAGGGATTCGATGCTCATTTCGATCAGGCGTAGGATTTTTGAGATGTGTTTCCTATTTTCAAATAAAGAAGTATATATTTTCATTCATATACATTGTGAAATATGGGGGACCTATTACGAGGCAAAGCTTGTATATCATAGGTTCCTGAACAAAATACAAAAATATTGTATCTGAATTCGATAGCAATTAAGAAAGTTAATAAAAGTTTGAGTCACTGACACATTAGCAATATAAATAACATGTAAACAAAGAGAAATGAAGAATACGTGCATGTATTTGCACCCGAGTGAAAAAAATGAAAGCATGTATTTTACAATGGAGTGTGGAAATAAAGTAAATGAAATGAAATGAAACGAAGCAATCACTGACCGGAGAGAAAGGAAGTTTTCTTTTAATATCCTGAAATCTTCTATGGTAAACCCACAACAAGATGACGTCGATTCACGTTTCTGATCCTGGTAGCGTTCCAATAATTTGTGAATCAGAATCTGTTACAAAATAAAGAATAAGTTATACATAATTTAAAAAAAGAGAATAAATAAATGCTAATGATAACGTTAATGATGATGATGATGATAATAATAATAATAATAATAATGATAATAATGATAATAATAATAAAATAATAATAAATACAAATTAATATATGAATTTGTACTAACATGACTAAGGGAAGAAGTATGTACGTATGTACATGATAGACTAGTAGTAGTAGTAGTAGTTGTAGTAGTAGTATTAGTAGTAGTAGAAGTGATAGTAGTAGCAGGAAGGAGTATTATTACTGATTGTAGTAGTAGTGATAGTAGTAAAAGTAGAAGTAGTAGAGTGGTAGAAGTAGTAGTAGAGAGAGAAGTAGTAGTAGAAGAAGTTGTAGTAGTAGTGGAAGAAGTAGTAGTAGTAGTAGCCTAGTAGTAGTGATAGTAGTAGTAGAAGTGATAGTAGTAGTAGTAGTATTACTGATTGTAGTAGTAGTAGTAGTAGTAGTAGTAGTCATAGTAATAGTAGTAATAGTAGTAGTAGTAGTAGTAGTAGCAGGTAGTAGTAGTAGTAGTCATCATAGTAGTAGTCATAGTAGTAGTAGTATAGCAGGTAGTAGTAGTCTTGGTAGTAGTTGTAGTAGTAGTCGTAGTAGCTGTAGTAGTAGTCGCAGTAGTAGTAGTCATAGTAGTAGTAGTAGCGGTGAGTAGTGGTGGTGTGGTAGTTGTGGTAGTCATGGTGGCGTGTAGTGGTAGTAGTGTAGTGGTCAGTAGTGGTAGCGGGTGGTAGTAGTGGTAGTAGTGGTGTAGTGAAACATGTGCTGTGGTAGTAGTGCAGTGGTAGTGTCATGTAGTGGTGTGCGGGTGGTAGTAGTCATAGTAGTAGTAGTAGTAGTAGTCATCATAGTAGTAGTCATGGTGTAGTAGCAGGTAGTAGTAGTAGTAGTCGCAGTAGTAGTAGTCATAGTAGTAGTAGCAGGTAGTAGTAGTAGTAGTCAAGGTAGTAGTAGTAGTAGTAGTAGTGGCGGTGTAGGTCAGTAGTGGTAGTAGTAGGTAGTAGTAGTAGTAGTCATCATAGTAGTAGTCATAGTAGTAGTAGCAGGTAGTAGTAGTAGTAGTCGCAGTAGTAGTAGTCATAGTAGTAGTAGTAGCAGGTAGTAGTAGTCATAGTAGTAGTAGTAGTAGTAGTAGTAGTAGTAGTAGTAGTCATCATAGTAGTAGTCATAGTAGTAGTAGCAGGTAGTAGTAGTAGTCTTGGTAGTAGTAGCAGCAGCTGGTCTGCCAAGTCGTCTAGTCATGGCAGTCGTAGAAGCAATCCTACAGAGCAAGTGGTATAAATACACGTATATGAAATGAACATACCATGGCTGCCCTTTCGGGGTCTCTAGGTCTCTCTTCATCCTTTAACAAAAAGTAAGGATAAAATGGTAGAAAAAAACACAGTGAGTGGTTATTTTTTTTAAATGACCCCCTCTCACATTTGTGTGCTTTTATGTTTGAGAAACAAAATCCAACTGTATATGGGAGAATGCATGTTGGTGTGTGTGTGTGTGTGTGTGTGTGTGTAGGGGAGACATGTTTGAGTACGGGAGAGATGGTAGAGCGTGTGTGTGTGGGTGTGTGTGTGTGTGGGGGTGGTTGTGGGTGTGTGTGTGTGACAGTGTTTGTGTGTGGGAAAGTTATTGAGTATTAATGGACATGTATTAATCAATCTTATACAACTCACTCCTAGATCCTAATCAAATAATTGGTCATGCGCGGTCACGTGTGATTCATTTACTGAGACTATCCCACGTTTTTTCATGAAAAAGCGTGCAATATTTTCCAGTACTATCCAACGATTTTTTACATGATGCGCAGTAGTGCGCGTAGAGGTTAGAGCGCTATTTTTGCGCAGCACTGTGCGTAAATGCGTATAGAGGTAAGTGCGCTTATTAAACTTGAGATTTATTTGTCAGCCATACTGTCACGAAACAATCTTGAATGAATTCTTTTTACATCAAATAACAAGGATCGAGGAGTTTCGTAGTATAAAACAAATGATGCATGTTTTCATTCGTTCATTATACGATCTATCCAGCCTCATGCAGCTCGAGTGCGGATAGGTCGTATAATGAACTCATGCGCATGCATCATTTGTATAATAACTGTTTCCTCATCAGTGCTGTCGATCCTATTTGTGTCAAATGATATTTACTTCTTCCGGGCTCCGCGTCTCACGTCCGATGCACCTCTTGATCATGCGCAGTACTGTCCCTGATTTCGGGATAAGGTTGAAAGGTGGAGGGAGTTCAATCACTGGTTCGATGACCCGAAGCCACAGCTGAGCTCTGCCGAACTTCCATTCCACGTCACTGTTTCTCTGTCAATAATGAAAATAGAAAAAAAGTTTCTAGTTCTAGTATAAACATGAAACTAAATGCCTAGTTTGGAAGATTACTACACAATGCGTCTAATATAATTATTAAAAAAAAAAAAAAATATATATATATATATATATATATATAAATTCTGAAATTTTTCTTAGCTTAGGATCTCTTCTGTCAAATGGCCATATAAATCCATACTTGACAAGAATAAGCAGAGTCTAATTCGTCTCGCTGGTATCCGCAAAGCTGAGAGTCGTGTATCGCGAAACGGCAGAGAAATTTGCTACAGACAATAACACGTTACGACAGGATTTGTTCTCTGTATATCCTGACATATAATTGATAATTGATAATCGATTTATTGATTTCTATATCATCTTTTCAAGCAAACATATTTATGGACATCAATATGCCATATACATTTGATACATTTTCCACTAAAATATAGTACATGACATTGTATAGAAAATGTATAGTATATGAAAAGGATAAGCAAGATACAGGAGGGCTACAGCGTAAGCATGAAGGTTGATGTGCTTGCAGCCTAAAGTTAAACTAAAACAAACGAATATAAATATATATATCCTATCGACATCTTATACATGTACGTGGGAGTGCAATAAACTATCTTGTTAGGTATTTCGAAATTCCACTTTTTTCTGGAATGATTTGCATGTTCATACAAGAATATCATCAAGAATGCAAGGTCGGTAAAGAAATATCAAGTTATTGATAGATACATTTAAAAAACAATTGAATAATCAGTTACGCTCTTCGTCTTACCTGAACCTTGGTGAGTTGGGTCGTCATAATAGCGATGAAGAGGTTGAGACCGATGACGACCGCGAGAATGAAGTAAGCTGCGAAGAAGACGTAGTAGATGTGAGCGAAGATGGTATCGTCCCCGAACGATCGTCTCACCGTCTGCCCTCGCACGGCAAAGAGTGCCCAATACAGCGTCAACATCGACTTCGGAAGACTGTAGAGAGAAGAACACAATCGCAAGTATTTTCGAAAAATCAGCTCAAGGGGCAAGTTCAATACCTTATTGTTTATCCCATAGAAATCATGTTCAGGTTACACAAAACGTCATTTTCATGTATGAACATTTGCCTTATTAAGTTGATTTTTCGAAAGTAGTTGCGATCGAGTCGGACGGAAATTCAAAGATCCATTGGGGGATGAATGGCGTCATGGGGGGAGGGGAAAGAATCGCAAATGTTAGGTGGATGGAATACAAGAGAATACGGCCATACAATGACGGAACGGTACACCATCTAATTTTCATGTTAGTTTCTCAACTCCATTTCCTATCTCTTTCTCCCCCTCCTATTCTATGTCCCCCAGTTTATTGTCATTGACTCCCCAAGCTACGCCACTGTTATCATGCACTGTTTTGTGTATCTCACTGGTCTAAGAATGCCTGAAGACAAGATCTTAGAGTGTCCAGTAGTGTGCAACAGGTCCTAATACAGAAATAACTGGAATCACATGAATCTGTTCGTTAATGGCAGAATCTGCAAAGATGTCATCATAATAAACTATTAACCAGGCGCGTAGCCAGGGGGCGGTGGGGGCGGTCGCCCCCCAAAAAAAAAAACGCCAAAAAAAAAAAAGAAAGAAAGAGAAGAGAAAAAGGAAGAGGACGTAGGAAGAAAAAGGAGCACGGTACAACGAATCGTCATCTTCTCTAATAATTTAATGAAACGTCAAAGCTTCCGCGCTTCGCGTGGGAAAAGGATTAAGAGTCGAGAACGGTATACAACGAAGCGTCTTCTTTCTCTAATAATTTAATGAAACTTGCAAAGCTCGCGAGCTCACTACTGCCCCCCTTAAATAAATCCTGGCTACGCGCTTGCTATTAACTGTATAAGAAAAATAATAGCCCGTGTTTTCTTATTTCTTACGTAACCACTATTCATCGCGACTTAGGCTTAATATTGGCTTGTGATTAAACATGCAATTAAAAAATATCGCACATGTTTGACCCTTTTCGAAATTTTGTTAATCAGTTGGTTTTGCGAGAATGGTAATAACTCTAAGGCACTTACGTAATGAATCTTGCGTCCCAAATAGAGCACGTTTCCACAGCAAAACCATTTCGGCATTGCGACGGCTGAGCATAGAACTGCGAAAGAGGTACAGACAAAGGAATATCATCTTTAAAGTTTGGATCGGCAAAAAAAAATGAAATTCCACGTGTCTCTGTAGCTTTTCAGAAGATATTAATAAAGAAGAATAAAGGATTGGCAAAGTACAAGAAACTAAATAATAATAAATATTAATAAGTTCCGGGGAAGTCTAAAATGCAGATTGTTGTGAATTCAGCATATTTGAGTCGAGCACCCAATAAACGGGATGCCTCTCGCACCGCTCCTTAGGAGCCCCACTGGATTGAGTCGATGGAACATTTTTATTGCTACTCTAGCATGCTTAGTCCTATACGAATAAGATATGTTTATTTTTTTACAGGCTTTACAGTATCAGGTTAATTTTCGGAATTTCCTACGTTCAAAGTATTATACAAATATTGCATGCTCAAAGTTGAGTGTCACGTGACACCTTTAATATATACCCTATCATATATTATACAACTATTGACAGCTTTGAGGGATACGGTAAAATTACTATAGCCCAGGGTGATCTCGAAACGAGACGAAGTCGAGGGACATAGTGCAGGCTCGAGATCACCGAGGAGCTATAGTTTTAACCGTGACCCGAAAATTCAGCGTTCAGTATTTGTTTTAAATACTGCAACCCTTTTCTTTTGAGAATCCACATGGGATTCTCAAAAATATCCACTTCAAAATGCATTTGCAAATGTGAGGAAATTCAACAAAGAACTGCGCGCATCCATAGTGTCCTTGGATTGTACGCTCAAAGAGAACTATGCCCGGGCAATATTTTTCGCTTTACTGCCTAGAAGTCAGTAGCGAATTTCATGCCTGCAGTTTTTACCAATCAGAGGCCTAGAATCTTCATATGCGGTGTATGATATACAAATGATGCATGCGCATGAGTTCATTATACGATCTATCCGCACTCGAGTTGAGGCTGTGTGTATCTATTGCACGAAGCCGTTAGGCTGAGTGCGATAGATACACACAGCATCAACGAGGGCGGATAGATCGTATAATGAACGAATGAAAACATGCATCATTTGTTTTATACAACGAAACTCCTAGATCCTTGTTATTTGATGTAAAAAGAATTCAATCAAGATTGTTTCGTGACAGTATGCCTGACAAATAAATCTCAAAAGGCTTAATTTAGTGCGCACACATAACTATAGTAAGCGCACTTACCTCTATACCCATTTACGCATAGTGCTGCGCAAGAATAGGCCCATGCACACACAGTATTATGTGTTCTCACCTCTACGCGCACTACTGCGCATCATGTACATGCACTAAAAAACGTGTGTTAGTATGGAAATATTGCACGCTTTTTCATGAAAAAACGTGTGATAGTCTCAGTAAATGAATCACACGTGACCGCGCATGACCAATCATTTGATTAGGATCTTGGAGTGAGTTGTATAATATCAAATATATGACGCTTGTCAACATATTGTAATGTTTTATAGTCTATTGTCTACTGTCTATTGTCTACTATTGCTACTGAAAAATGATTTTGGTCATAATGATATCTATAGGTTTTTTAAAAGTTTCTGATGAAATAAATAGATAAAAGAATTACTCCATTTAGGGTTGTTCAGATATGGCGCGGTAAATCCCCGCAAAAAAAAGCCGCTGCGTTTTCTTGTGGTTTTTTTTACCGTGGTTTTTAATGTGTAAATAAACGACAACTTCGCGCAAACAAAATGACTTGCGCGTATTCATAGAGGTCTGTGTGATAAGATACAGAAACGATTTGCCGTGTGGCTCACGAAATTGGCCTACTTCGGATAGAGACATCGCGTTCATTCCCACGGCAACTGATACGAGAACTCCGGCGAGTATTGCCGAGAATCTCACGAGGTCCCGAATGGCTCCGATCGTAGACTTCCAGATGACGAAGATAGCGTGATAGCTTGTGACGACCGAATGGAATGTTCTGAATACGCACAGGATCACAACAAGACCTGCAATTAAAGTTGATAAAACTTGATCATTGTAGGGTACGATTCAGTGGAATTAGTTTTCCTTTCTCATCTTACTGAAATATCATTAAAAAAAAAAAAAAACGCTATTTGGCTTCAAATTATATTTACAGCGGTTTTAATTTGTATAATTAACTTCAATGTGATAACGATGATGATGAGGATTTCGATGACAATAGTGATACCAAGCGGAAACCCTATTTTTTGTATAGATTAAATGGACGATACTGCAATTTGAAAATTAGGTTCCAAAATATTTCTAAGCTTTGAAGATAGTCGGCCCTTTAAAAATAGTATCTATACAGGGCCCCGTTGGATAAAACTTATTATATACCTTACTTTAGACATCTAGCCATCTGATTGGTCAAAATTGGAGTCGTGATTTCAAGCCATGCCCAACTCACAGGGCATAGCAATAGCCCACAGGGCCTAGTTAAAAGTTTCTACCCTCCGCCTCATTATCCTGCGATTCCCATTGGTTTACTGCGATCCCCATTGGTTTGCGTGTTAAAATTGTCTACGTGCGAGCACGGACGCCATATACAGTGCTCTTTGTCTGCGCGATTCCCAAATGATTGAAACTTTCACTCGAAGATTAAGCGAAGATTAACAGACAGTGTTTCAGATTTTCTGTGATGTTTTAACAAATTTTTACTCACTAAAAGGCTAAGGTAAGATTTCTTGTTAGATTTTTGTTTTAATTCGGTATATAAAAGTCATATCGGTGCGCCGCCCACCCAGGCGCGCCTCGGGGTGATAGCAGGGGATTCAACTATCCCTTGAGCGTATAGAAACAGCTAGTCCTCTCGTAGCAGTCGATATAACTATACTATTGATGGTAAGTTTGCCCTCAATGGCAACTACCATGGTAACAGGGCTCAACAGCCAATCAAAATAAAGGTTCCCATGGTAGTCATCATTGATGGCAAAGTTACGACCAATGGTAAGTTTTGTGCAACGTGGCCCAGCTCTTACCACACAAACCATTCGAGACAATGACAGGGTTATTCCACTCAACGCAACTCCAAGATGTGCATAGTGACGTCATATTGGTCTCGACTTCTAACCGTTGTAACGTCTTGTCAGATGCGTCGTGCTAAGAAACAATATGGTATTAATAACATTTTCAAAAAAATGATGGAGTTGTAGTGATCGATTATTTATGAAGAATAAAACACGATGTATTTAGGCACTCAATTAATACATATCTATATCAATTAACCCTCAGAAAACCAAATCACACTTGCAACATAACATGTACATGAAAATATTTGAATTAATTTCCCCTTGATTTAAATCATTTTCAAACGTTACAAAAGCAGCTACGCCAATTCTCGGCCAATTTTTTTCCACATATATATACGAGCCCAATAGCAAATTTGCTAACATTTAACACATCGGTAAGCTTGATAAATGAAACCATTATAGCTTATTAATTTGGTAATTTAGCGGATCATTAAACAAAATACAGTCATTTATTATCTCTGTTCATACTTGCGTCATCCAGTCATACCTAATGACTGGAGGATTAGTCAAAACTATCAGCGACGAGCAAAAAGACACTCTCTTCTCTTCCCACTTTTTTTCTCTCTCTCCCTCTATCGGCTATTGGCTCTTTTTGGCTTCTCTATAAGGATTTTGCGCCTGTTGGCATTTTGTGCCTCTTTTGTTAATGTACTTGTCTGTTTCATATCTATACATGTAAATGTAACTACATATATCTTTTATACAGTCTGTTAATAACTAAATTATTCACACCCTTAGCAAGTTTTGAAATTGTTTAAGTACAAATTGATTTGTCCCGATTTCTGTTTCTTGAGATTGCGACATATAAAGCTTTAATTTTCAAAGGGTATAAATAATTAAGTTGTTAACTATTACTATATATATTTCATGATTAAAATAATTGAAATAAAAATACTTGAGAGTTCACTTCTTCACTTTGACCGGTTTTGATTTATTTTGGCAGATAGCGAATTCGAAATTACAAATTAAAAACAAGTGCAACAAAGTATATTTTATAAATACAAGCGCATTGTGCTAAAATGGCGCCTTCTTTGCTGCACTTTTGTTTAATTTGTGACTTCGAATTCACTATCTGACAAAATAAATTTAAACCAGTCATATTGAAGAAGTGAGCTTCTTGTTTTAAATTTCATTTAATTATGTTTTTATATCACCGTGACGGAGGATTATCCAAATTGAAATATTTGTTATATATATATATATATATATATATATATATATATTTATTATATATATATATATATATATATATATTTGTTATATATATATATATATATAATCATACTTGCACACGTCCAATCCAATCGCTGGTGACGAAACCAAAGCACAGAGTGACAATAATAATCTTGGCTACGTTCATGTAGTACTTGATGAACTTCATGAAACCTCGAGAGAAGATTTCTTGCACGTGTTTCCAAACCAGACCTACAACATGAGAATAACAATGATAACAATGATGATAGAGGTGTTTTGGTGGTCCAGTGGATAAGTCTTCGGACTGTGAACCACAAGGTACGGGGTTCGAATCCCTGTAGTCATTTGGCAAGACACAATCTACCCAGATGAGGTAAATGAGTACATAGCCGGAATTAAATCTTTATATAGAGTGCTCAAGCCTGACAGCCTTGCTAAAGCCAGTGTAATAGTAATGGAGCACATAGTAAATGAGTGGAAATTTGACTGACATGAGCGCTATCCCACACTCCACTGTTATTATTGCTATTATTGTTTTATCATTATCGTTATGATAATAATAATTATTATTATTAATGTTTATACTATTGATAATCATAACTAAACAACAACAGTGAGAATAATGAAATAAAAATGATAATAATATTAATGATAACTATTATTAATAATAATTTCTATTTTTATTGTTGTTCTTATCATTGTTTGTATTATAATAATTATGATCATTATTATCTTGATCATGAGGGTATATATTTTTTTACCTATGCAATGCACCAAGATGAAAACATGGACGCAGAGGATTGGATAAGTATAATCTTGCTCATCCAAAATGGAGTTGAGAGCGACGCAGATCAGGAGCATCACGTCTGAACCAAAGGACATCCATAACTTGATATGCCTGTCAAACAAAACAAAGCGTGGTCACAAAAGTAACATAGTACATATGCTTCATTGTGGACTGCTGATTTTGTGTAGTGTTGACAGTATGAACATACCTTATTTATACACTGTATATTCATACCTTGTTTCACAGTGTGTGATACAATGGGGCGCAGTGTGGACACAGCAGGACAAAATTGTAGCATGCGAGTCATTTTTTAAAAATATATATATTTTTTACTACATTCACAGTGTTTAAGAACGGATTATTATCATTATTATCATAGCTATTATTATTATTATTATTATTATTATTATTATTAGTAGTAGTAGTAGTAGTATTAACATTGTCTAGATTTTCTAATAACTTACGGTGTTCTGAGAAGCTTAGTGAGAACATCTCCCTGGTACGCTAGAAAGACCATGCTGATGAAAGGGTAGGCGATCACGAGCAACGATGTCATGAGAACCAGCCGAAGGTTCGATGTCGATGCAAAGACTTGGTAGAAGGCGAAAGACATGGCTTTTTGGGAGTACGCATGCGCGACAAACTTTTGGAATTCAAAGAGAGACATGAGTGAAAGAGAGAGAGAGAAAGAAACAATTGCACACATTACATGTTTTTAGATAGAGCAAGCCAAAATATGTGTCCTACCTAACATGTAGCAACAACTAATGCATGTATTTCACTTTCTGATTATTGTGATACAATTATTAGTAACAGGGGAATAAAATAATTTGTATATCGAGGCACTTCATAAAGGCGTATGCATTAAATTTGGTTACATTACGAAAAATTCCTATTATATTTCTACAGGAATATTTTAAATAAAGGTGTCTTCTCCACTTTGCTTCATTTTGTGTTTCCTACTGGTCTTTATTTCCCCATTTTTTAATGTGTTAGCAATTTTAAAGCCCCTCTAAAGTGTTGGGAGCCCCAACAATTTGATGGCAAAATTTCACTTACATTGTATCATAATGTGAAAGAGGATGTCATTTGAGACTCATTTCTGCAAGGATTCTTAAAACAAATGTGTTTGAAGTCGAATATTGATGAAAGAATACAAAATTCATGTTTTCTGCGTACAACAGAAAACCCAAATTATGTATTATTTTATCAATATTTGTCTTCAAACACATTTTTTTTTTTTTTGGGGGATTCTTTGCAGAAGTGTGTCTTAAATGACATCCTCTTTCATATTATGATACAATTTAAATGAAATTTGGCCATCAACTTTTTGGCGAATTTGGGCTCCCAACACTTTAGAGGGGCTTTAACATGTTAAAATACAGAAAATAATGATGAGACGGTGCCTTATACAGTGCGTCCCAGAAAAAGCGAGACCGAGAATTATCGATGTTTTATCATAACTTAATCAAAATTATAATTAATGAATGACACACATTTGTAAAGCTTAGATCCTCTTCTTTCATTTGATGCAACTCATATGATGCATATTTCACGCATAAGTGATTAAAAACAATTTGAAGAAAGGGTACCAAAAAGTCATTTGGCGAACGGTATCTGAATTTCAAAGAGAAAATCACATTTCTAGAAAGTTCATTTTCTGCCCTTTCTTATGACACCTCAATCAGGAAAAATGAGCCAGGAATAACAAATTTTTGTTTGTTTAAATTGATGCTTGCATTTCCATAATTTTATTGAACGAATTCGTTTTCACTGGCTGCCTGCCGTAGCAACAAACAGAGTTGACAAAAGACTTAACTCCGGGAGAGAGAACAGGGAATGGATGAAGTTGATGCAACGAGTTGAAGTGTCTTACATCTTTCTGTTGATATGCTATAGCTGTCTCCACTTTTGACATCGGATTCCTGGTTGGGATACTGCTTTGCGTGAAAAGTGTCTGAAGCTGGAATTAGGGTGAGGATGATTTTTTGTAAAATAATTTATTTATTTATCTATTCATTTATTTATTTATTTGTCTGTTTGTTTATTTATTCATTCATTCATTCAGTAAGTCATTCATTCATTCATTCACTTATTTAATTAATTGATTATTTCATTTATGCTTTATTACAGCTTGTGAATTACAGCCAATGGCTGAATTTCTCTCAACTTTCAAAATATGTATTACAAAAAATAATAAGGTTACATTCAATATAATTATATGCACAATAAAAGATACAATTATTATGAAATAAGACTGTTACACAATTTGGAAGATATATTGGCGTAGCTACCTCGACCGAAGATGAGAGATGATTTAAAAGTGATGCTGAAAATCTTTCTACTTTCTCCGCCATCCGGAAGAATTCGGCGTTAAACTCCTCCCAGTCGTTTCCCAGCTCTCTCAGCTTTTGACTCAATCTAAACGCGTTATCCAGAGGGTCGGGGTGAGCAAGGCCCAGGTAGGCCTCTGATGAAACGGCTCGAAAATAGTCTAGCAGACTGACGACATCGGTGAGACTTGCAGTCGATTTCTGACTCGCTTGGGGTTTGGCAAGGGGTGATACACCGGCTTTAAGAAGAACCTGTTATTTCAGTGTTATTTAAGCGAAGATACGTTTTATTAAAACATAGTAAAATAGCCCAGTAATATGTTTTGTATTATGTTTTATGTGTTTATTTATAGTGTTTTATGTTTTATGTGGAGTGTGTTGTCAATGATCGCTGTTCATGACAGACGTAGCTACAGGGGCAAGGAAGCACGCCCCCCCCCTGCCCCTGCCAATCGATTGATGTAAAAAATAACAAGACATATACAAAATAAGACAAAAGAGAAAATAGGAAAAATAGAATACCATGTAAAGAGATGTGAAACCAATTGTGTGAGAGCGCTATATAAATAAACATATTATTATTATTATAATTATTATTATTATTATCATTATTATTATTATTATTATTATTATTATTATTATTATTATTATTATTATTATTATTATTATAATAAGAAAAGAAGACGCCTGGACCACCCCTCACACCCCATCATCAGCTTTGTATATTTGCATTCAATTTTTCGAGTAAGGCCAGTGTCACAACCCCCCATGGATGGACTCACTCTACACCACTGGTTCACTACATTCCAATGAACATACTAGGTTTAAAAGGCGACATCCAACCCGCATTT
The DNA here is from genome assembly GCA_037976565.1 of Mesocentrotus franciscanus. NCBI lineage: Eukaryota > Metazoa > Echinodermata > Echinoidea > Camarodonta > Strongylocentrotidae > Mesocentrotus > Mesocentrotus franciscanus. Next base: position 7,910,779 of record CP137685.1, read on the forward strand.
GAGGTATTTACCCCCCCCCCTTTCTCTCTCTCTCTCTCTCTCCCTTCTCTCTACCCCCTTTCTCTTTCTCCTCTCGCTCTCCGCTCCTCTTTCTTTACATTCTTCCTATTCTATCTCATATCTCTCTATCCCTCCCCTCTCTCTCTCTCTTCTTTTATTTTCTCTCTATTAAATCTTATATTTCTGTCTCGTTCTCCCCCTTTTCTCCATATTTATTGTGATTTTGAAACGTACCTCTACAATTTGAAAGTTGTTTTTCATGGCGACGAGTTTGAGCGGCGACATCTCGGGATGAAAGTCGTCATTTCTGCTCCGACAATTCAAAATTGATTCCCTCTCCTAAATAAAATATAACGAGGTACAGTACTGACTTAAATCCGAGGAGTAAAACGTCTATAATTATGGCTTCGTAAATTCATGTAACATATATACCTGATAAATTTGTAAACGTTATAAAAAAATCAGTTTGATATTAACAAGAGATAGCCATACTCTATTTTGTATTGAGCTCAAGACTGTTTTCCGTTGGGGCTGTGTCAAACATTGAAAAAAGCATTCATAGATATTGCGAATCTGGGGGGTGTTTCACAAAGATCCTAAGTTGAACTTATCTCAAGTTGGACTTAACAATTATGGAAAGCTGTTAGCATCTATGAAAATACTTTGTAAAATATATTTTAAAAGGCATCAAATGTTGATTCAAATCATTCATGTTTTCTATTATCGATGAGATTTCATGTTCTTGATATGGAATTTATTAAAATTCTAAAATACTTGAATTTTCGCTTTTGAATATATTTTATTTTAAGGCTACAAATGGCTCTCCATAATTTTTAAGTCCAACTTAGAGTTAAGTTCGACTTAGGATCTTTGTGAAACACCCACCAGATAAGATAAAGATGACAACGGTGCAGGGGTGTCGATTTGTATCCGTGGTTGGGGTGATAGGTGCCAAAATATTTTCGGCAATGGATCAAAGCAACCAAGCGGTAGAAGCGTGTGGCAGGTTGCACCCTCCCTTCCAAGTTATTAACTTTTTCAAGTCACCCTCAATAAAGATAACATTTCAGAGAATATAAGAGTGGTAATAAAATGAATAACATGCTAAATGTTAGTCCTGACTCTTGCCTGCAGTGTAGGCCTACCAGACTGATATCATCTATTTTTAAACGAAATTTAGACATTACCAAAAAAATCCAATGGTGAGGGATATCAACTTGTGAAAGTATTATGTTACCAGTGGGCAAATGCATTAATAAGCAACCAGGAAAGGTTCATGTAGACAGAAAATTCTTTATTTCCTGGTGATAGAAACATACATTTTATGAATATTGATGTCTCCAAACAACATTCATCGTGAAAAACCCATTCCAATATTCTGTGTAAGGAGATCTCAAAAAACATAGTTCTCATTAGTAAATGAAAAACATATTGCTTTTGGTTCTTCATTTGACTCTCTTCCTTCTTTAATTAAACCAACTGAATCCTCTCTGCGGAAACTCAATTCAATGAAACAGAATATCACTGATGCAAAATTTGGTTCTCAAAATGACAGAAAATTTCCACTCCTGATCTCATACAAACTGTCTGTTTCTTAAAAACATAATATAAAACTTACGTTCCAACTACCAAACAACAAACTTCCATTATCTCCTTCTTCACCCAGATATACTTATCATACCAGATACGCTCTAAAATATAAGCATAATATTCCCTAAGGCCCTGACCAGAGCACTATTTTTTCTCAAAAACTATAACCAGTCTTAGAAGGTGCATTATTATTGGAAGGGTGTTATAAACAAAACTTCAAACTTAATAACATTCTAACCTTCAAAAACACCTTAACTATCTTATGCCTGTTACGTTTGAATACAATACATAGGCCTACATCAGCTTTTCAATAAAACAAAAATAAGTTGTGACATAATAATCTTTCTCCAAAATATCGAACTGGAGTATTCTGTTGTATTGCTTGTTTATGTACATACAAAGAGCTTATTTTCAAGAGGCACTAGATCCATGTGTGTAACTTAAGAAAGAACTCTTTGTTTAGCCGATTTTGTTCCGGTGTCTATGGAAAATTGTTATTAAAAGATGCATGTGTTCATAATTTCTCTCGTAATTTAGGTTAATAATTTTGTTCAAGGTAAATAGAGGAAAATGTATATCATTATCCCCATTTGCTATCAAAAGATTTTGCTCCTTTCGGAAAATAGCTCTTCAAATGTTTTACATGTAGAGAAATAAATAAACAAAGAAATGGATGAAATCAATAAAACAAAATAGATACTGAGTATGAATGAGGGAAGAAACTGAAAGTTTCGTCTCCTACATGCTGCCATTTGGACAAAACCGTCTTTCTCTTCAATGATACAATATTTGATTACTTTACTTGCATTATGAAAAAAACGCATCATCAACCCCACATAGTCATAGCTTTAAAAATCACTTCAGATTGAACTGGCCAAAATTCATGTGATATTCTTGCTCAGATGCTTTCCTTTACCTTTAAGAGTTCTTTATATGGAGGAATTGGTTGATCATTTTTTCTTGGCAATAGTGCCCAAATTAAAAGAGTTAAACAAATACACGACTGTAACTCCTAGCGCGTTTTGAAAAATGTTTTAGGAAATATCAGGAAATAAAATGAGTGAAAAAACACAAATAAAGATACAATGACGTGAATTTTAAAAGGGAACGGAAACAACATAACAACTAGTGAACTATCTTATAACTCTCCCACTCTCTACTTCTTTTTGCACTTTTGCGCTTCGCGCTTAACATTTAGCTCATTGCTTTTTAACGCTGCGGCTTTGCATTTGGCGCACTGCATTTCTATGATGCTGTTGATTGAATAAATTGAATAAATTCATCAATTCCTGATGAAGCCGTATGAGCGAGAATTCATTTTATTCTTGTCTCATATACGGTTGTCTCATTTACTTCGTTTTCTATTTATATATGTATGTATTATGAAAATGAGATAGCAAAATGTGTATATTGATGGTCATCTTGCGAGTAATAACCATTAACTACTCTCATCGGGCTCTCATCATTAATTCTTCTCTTCATTTTTTTTTTTTATGGTGAATTATTGGGGGATGATTGTACAGGCCATCCCCACCTGAAATATTGGGGATATATCCCCATTCCCCCGTGATCGACACCCCTGCAACGGTGTATTAATACACGCTGTTTAAAACAAAAGCAAATGAAAAGGGTAAGTATTAGCATCACTGTAGAAACGTTCTGAATAGCAAAAACTAAGACGAAACAAAACGAATGTAAACATGATAACCAACACTCCAACAGGGCCTATATTGAACTTACGTTCTTCCTGTTCCTTTTCAATAATATTTCTTGAAGTGATATTCATTTGATTTCCACAGTCTTAAGAGTGACAAAACACCAAATTGTCAAATTTATTCTGAAGAAGAAGTTCACTTACTTCTGGAGGGAGAGTCATGACGTAGTTGCAGATAAGAACGGTTCCTTCATGCCATGATGCGGCGATTGATCTCAGAAGTGCATCTCCTAATGGAATCTCTGCATCCAGTAAATTCTCCAAAATTGCTAAGCACAGTAGAAAGTTTAGATAATCAATTTCATATCATTCTAAATTAGATTATATTGATAATGATAGCTACATTTATAATGCACATATCCAATCCATTGGATGCTTGGGTGTCTCCCAATGCTTACATATGACGTTTTGACATTACACCAAGGCAACATAAGAAAAGTACCCAAAACATGAAACTAGAGTAAAATACAGATATAACAAAAACGGAGTAGACAATGATATATAAATATTATGTTAAAAGTATTTAGCAAATTGATTTCTTACGCACGAATCCACCTTCTATCACATAGTCGTATGTCGATCTCCCAATTTCATCTCGAAAGTCCCTCTGAAGTTGATTAATTTTGATGGCTTGCAAGATGTATTCCACTGCCATCTCGTCACCCACTTCAACTGCAGCAAAGAGGACCTTCTCGACGTCTTCAAATCTTGAAGACAAATCCACAGATTCCTCATCCTGAGAAGAATTTCTTTCTTTTAATTCGAAGCATTCCCCTGTTTCCATGCCCATGTTGAATTAACATTTGATAAAGGTGAGGTACGAGTATCTAATCCGACATAAGACCTGAGTGCTTCCAGCAATTATTGATATCGGAAAGCCTGGCGAACGCGCCGCAACACCCCCTGAGCTTCTGGCTTTGTATTGGCTAACTAGCAGACCTTCATTGGGTAAAATCCCTCCATAACAAAAATAATAGTAGTGGTATACTCTCTAGATCGCTTTTAGGGATTCTAGACGATCGCGATTTTCAACACATGCCTCCCCCTCCTTTTTTCGGATTCCGGATCCACTATAAATTGTTCCGAACTAGCTTCATTTTAATGTCACTGTACTTTGGGGTGGATTTTTATAATTGATTGGTCATTTATTGCAAGCTATACTGTATCTACCAGTCAATAGCAAACTGAAATTAACTTGCATTTAAAACAGAATTTAATGATAACATTTTAAAGCGTGATTGATGGGTATTCTCAGTACTAATTTTTTTCTTTCTACAAAGTTAATTTTGTAATCAAGGAGTAAGTGCTGCAATAATATTTTTTTCAGATATAAAAGGTTTTGTAGTTGGAAAACAAAACCTTTTATATCTGATAAATAAAAACCTCCATTTAAGCCTATAAGACCAGGGTATCATGGCGTCTGTTCGCCATTGTAGGCGCATTGTAATTGCAATAATGGAGTTGGTGTGGAATTTATGCTATCAATATTTTACCCTTTTTTCAATTTAGATTCAAAATCACCTTCATTAAGCTGATGAGCGATTGTTCAATTACATCATAATGGGTTTTAATGGAAAGCAATTTGTCGCTTCATTAATTTCTTAAGTTAAAATGACATGCCATTAGTTACGTGTTTTTCATTTTTATTTTTATAATTTTTTTTTTCTTTGTATAGGTATAAAAGGACAAAAAAGGGATGGAATCACACCCACTAGTGGTCTTTATATTACACTCATCATATTTCCTTAAAAAATCATTTGAGGAGTTTGACCACTCAGTGATCGAAGGGGGTGAATCGATATTTTTTGTTTCTGATGTGCCGTTTTTTCTCTAAGTTATGATCTCGACAATGCCACATACTTTCAAAAACTCGCCCAATAGGGGATGTAGGATGTAGACGAAGAAAACAAAAGAAGAGGAGGAGGAGGAAGAGGAGAAGGAGGAAGAAGAAGAAAGATTTTTTTCTTCATAAATAATAATAATAAATAATAATAATAATGATATGCTAAGTAGAAGAAGAATAGTAATTATGATAATGATAATTAAAATCATCATCATCATTATCATCACCATAGTTGGAAATGGAAGTAGTAGTATCATTATTCTTCTTCTTATTATTATGTTATTTTTTATTGTTAAAACTATTATTTTCATCAAGATGATGATGATGATTATTATTATTATGATAATACTATTACTATTTGGCCTTTCTGTTTATCTCATATTGTTGCTTTCATAGAAATGAATTTATTACAAGGGTTGTATTAAAGGGTGGGGGTCGTGATTCTAACTTTAGGCGCGCACAAAATTCGGTATTTAATTTTCAAACAAACTCCATGTAATTGGCATAGGCCTACATCTCTTTCTGACAAATGCTTTTTTTTTCGTTTCTCTATTATTCGTTTTTTTTTTTTAGGGTGAACGATCTTGTCCAACGTTGTGCCGCTAAGAAATCGGAACCCACTGGACGATTTCAGTCAATCCAACAGCATCAAAGCCAAAGAGCTTGAGGAAAATCATCGAAATCTAATCGAGCAAATCTATGTAGTAAATCAGAGTTTCGTTGACGACCTCAACGTCTTGAAACCCAAGGATTGATATAGGATCAAAAGTATTTGTAGTTCAATAACACTGGTAGCTAATGACAGAATAGGTCATCTTGAGACAGGCAGTCTGTCTGCTCATACCTTGCTCTGTGAGGAGCTGGATGCCATGCTGAAGGAGGCTACTGATCACACTTCTGCGGCAGCCATTACGAAGAAAGCACAGGAGAAGAGGTTCAAGCCTGCAGATGATACTCGTCTGGACATCTCAGAATCAGATCCCAAGTTGCAAGTCATTCAGTGTGTAAATCTACAGGGATGGATGCATGGAACGACCCAGTACTCTGATGACAGCGGCGACGGATAGTCTACCTGTTCGAGCGCTTCATACTACCCATCCTCTCCAACCGGTGCTATAGTTCTTTTTAGAACTATAAGCTCAAGACAGATTACCAACAGTCCTTTTCAGGACTACACACACACCCAAGAAAGAAAGATTACCGACAGTCCATTTCAGGACTCCTCAATCCTCCCCTCAACCGTAAGCCTACTGTATATCTACATCACCATGCAAGCCGATACTTATAAGCATCATCTATAACAGATTAGTTTGCTATGTACAGTGGCGGATCCAGGAAAAAAAACAGGTAAAAACATCCTTTTTTTGAAAAAAAAGAAGATGGGCCCCCTCCCCTGGCGCCCAGGGGTGGCGGTGAAAAAAATCACCCTTCCCGTAGGAAAAACTTTCGGGTGCCAAAAAAAAATTTGTGGTCACTACCCTGGCGCCCGAGGGGTGGCGGTGGGAAAAAACCCTTCGGGTGCCAAATTTTTTTTTTTCTCTACCTACCCCACTGAGCGAAAAATCGACCGGCACGATTTTCATATTTTCGCACGAAGTGGGCCCCTTTTCTGGCTATGTATGATGTAGAGAAGAACAATATACAGGTCTTTTAACGAAGAAGACCTAGGTCAACAGTCGGAAGTTCTGTTTCTTGACTAAAAATCCTAAGGAGTGTAAGAATATTATAATATCTTTGTAAACGTTTACTGCAATTCTGTTGTAATTAGTGATTTCACTCTCTATATTTCATGTAAATTCGGCAGTTGTCTTTTTCAAAATAACCACCGCTTCAATTAGACTTAACTCCGTTTCGTTGACGATCGAAAGAAGACGAAAGACTTCATGCATGGCTGATCGTCAACGAAATGGAGTTAAGTCTTTTGTCAACTCTGTTTGTTGCTACGGCAGGCAGCCAGTGAAAACGAATTCGTTTAATGAAATTATGGAAATGCAAGCATTACTTTAAACAGACAGAACTTTGTTATTCCTGGTTCATTTTTCCTGATTGAGGTGTCATAATTATGAAAGGGCAGAAAATGAACTTTCTTGAAATGTGATTTTTCTCTTTGAAATTCAGATACCATTCGCCAAATGACTTTTTGGTACCCTCTCTTCAAATTGTTTTTAATCACTCATGCGTGAAATATGCATCATATAAGTTGCATCAAATAAAAGAGGAGGATCTAAGCTTTACAAATATGTGTCATTTATTAATAATAATTGTGATGAAGTTATGATAAAACATCGACAATTCTCGGTTCAGTTTTTTTCTGGGACACACTGTAATTATGAAAAGGGACACTACTGAAAACCTAAATAAGTCGCCCTCTATAGGTAAAAACGATGAATACCGCCATAAAGTTCAAAGGTGCTTATACGCTGCGTGCACTCTCTGTGGGAAAACCCACTTCTATTTATAGGATGCAGAAACTGCATTATAGGTACACATTTGAATGGAGAATTAATACTTTTGATCAAAGCCAGGCGCACCTCTTTCGACACATATTTTTAAAATTTTAATCAATTAACGTATGAACTTGGTACAGAACTGTATGCAGTTAGGACGCACTTGTTGCGTAGACTCAGGATATTGGTAAAATCTGCTACGTTACTGCATATAGTTTGTGCTTGCATGAACTGACTGTTGACTTCTAGTACACATTAGGTGATCACACTTTTAAGTTCTATTGGACATCAATTAGATATAGGTGTAGAATGTGCTCGTGTTTGTAATAAGCCAGAAATTCGATATTTGTACCAATGGCTGAGAAGACCGAGGAAGAGAAAGCTCCAAGCTCTTCAGAGAACCTGACGTGTCCACTATGTCTTGATATCTTCGACGAGGCAACCATCTTGACTTCATGTGGACACACCTTTTGTCGGAAATGTCTCAAGAACTATGACCTGTCCCACCAGGATCTCGATCATATGATCTGTCCTCTCTGCAGGAAGATCACCAAGTTGTCTTCGAACCGTGTCGATGATTTCCTCACAAATGTGACTGTCAACGGACTTGTAGACAATTACCACGCCGAGTGTGGAGGGATGAACGCTGTCCTTGAGATGCGTCCAAAGTGCACTGCTTGCATGTTTCAGCAAGATGCTGTCTCATTCTGCTGTACATGTAATAACTACATTTGTGATAAGTGTCTCGATTGTCATCAACATCTTAGAGTCTTTAAAGGTCACGATATTGTATCCATACAGGATATCAACAACGGGAAGGCCAGCATTAGTCATCTATCCGAGAAGTGCTGCATCCACAAACAAGAGAACAAAGATATGTTTTGTGAGGATTGTAAGGTCCATGTCTGTCTCAAGTGCGTGATCGTCCGTCATAAAAATCACAACATCGAGAATCAGGCTGACTTCGAGCAGGAGTTACGACTTAAGGTAAAAGTGTTTTTATTTGGACAAAAAATAATTGTGTGGTACTCGTACAATTCGGACAGGGGAAGGTACCATAGGAACCGGAAGTGGGGGCAGAGGGGGTTGATGTCCCCGCGTTATTCAAGTGAGGGACACAATTGATTTCAGCCCTCTGGGCCTCCCTCGCAAGCAAAACAAAAAGGAATATTTCATTAATTTCCTTTGCATCAAAATAAGCTTTCAAGTGCTCTGAAAAGTAATTTTTCAGCATCCTAAAATCCACATTTTCTCCACGCGGTCGCTACATACACTCCCTCGAATATTGATAGGCCCAGTGTTTATTGTATATGTAAACCCTATCTACAATATAGGCACCGCAACCAAGGGAGCAGATTCTCCCATCTATCAAAGATTTGGGGCAAAATAAGATCCCCCCCCCCGATAAGGGTTGTAATGTCCACGTATTGTTGGTCATCAAAATCACAAAATCAAGAATAAGGCTGACTTTGAGCAGGAGTACGACTTAAGGTAAAAGTGGTTTAATTTAAGGTAACAAAGGTGCCAGAAGAAGTGGGGGAAGAGTTAGTTGGATGATGCAATAATTCAAGTTGGAGGAGGGGGCTAGCAAGAAAGATAACAAAAATACATGTAATTCCTTTGGACTATAATAAGCTTTCAAGTGCTCTGAAATGTAAATTTTCAGCATCCTATAATCAACTTTTTTCCACTCGGTCGCTATGCTCCCAGGAATATCAAAGACCAGATGTTTATTATGTTTCTAAACCAAGTCTACAATATAGGCATCGCAAGCATGGAAGCAGATACTCTTATCTATCAAAGGGTGGTGGCAACATGAGACCCCCCCCCCCCTTAACGATAAATATTTTGCAGCAAAGCCCTATCAGCAGATTAGACCTCTAAAATGCAGAATTTAACAATTCCAAAACCTCAATTTACTCGGTTATTGGTCGCTACCATCCATTAAAAAATATAAAAAGAAGTGTAATCCTATGTTTATACTGTAGAAAGCCTGTCTCCAAGAGGCAGCAAAAGCTATATGGAGCATATGAATCCCCCTATCGGGGATGATGCCAAATCGTTTCTGCCCCCTCCCCCTCACAAGGACAAATATCTTTACAAAGGAGGATTTGCTTTTCCCGCCTCCCTTACCAGACAAAGACTTTTGACATCATTAATTTTGCAGTATACTATAACCATAATAAAGAGATTAAAAAAAAAAGTATCACCATTCCGAATTCTAAAATTCTCTTTCGGTCGCTATGCTTCCTCGCATATTAATAGCTGTACCCTTTCTTCCAAAAGCGTCATAGCGAGGAGGCTGATGACTTTTTTCTGTCAAGGTGGCAGCTAAATCATAAATTATTTCCCCCCTTTACAAGACACAATTTCGCCGTTTATCGAATAGCTTTTAAAGGTTTAGACCAGTTCTGGTCATGCGATTGCATTGTGAAAGAAACGTGGAATCGATCAGAAAAGGTTGATCATCTAGCATATAAGTATTGGTGTGTACTGCAAGGTTTTGGAATCATCAAAATGATAAGAAATTTGGCCCAGTCTTGGTAAAGTTACAAGCACTGTACACAGAAAGATGTATATGGGACTACCCTATATCCTTAAGACCTACTGAACGATGTTAGGGTTGGAGCCCCAACAAAATATTCATAAAGGTGTGATTTGGGGGCGGGGGGTCGTCCCTGAGCCTCCAAATAATATATAATGTAAAGTTACATTGATTTGTTGTTGTACAAATGCAATTTTCGGTACAGGGCTTCCATTGGGCCTAGTGAATGATGTTAGGGTTGGAACCGCAAAAAATATTTATAAAGGTGTAATTTGGGGGCAGGGGCGTCGTACCGGAGTCCCCAAATTAAAAATACGGTAAAATATTATTATTATTATTTTTTTGGGGGTTGTTTGTACAAACGCCATTTTTGGTACAGGGCATCCTTATGACCTTCTGAACGTTGTTAGGATAAGAGCCCCCGGCATAATATTCATAATGTGTGATTGGGGGTGGGGCGTCGTGCCGGAGCCCCCATGTTATATATAATGTAAAATCACATTGGTTTGTGGTTATACGACCGCCTGTTTTTGTTTAAGGGCTCTCTTAGGACCTAATGAACGATATTAAGGAAGGAGCCCCTGGCAAAACATTTACATAAGTGTGAAGGGCAGGGCGTTGTTTCGGAGCCCCCATATCATATACAATGCATAATCACGTTGATTTTTGTTGGTCCTGTCGAGAGTTGCATAGATTTTGCAACAGCAACAGAACAGAAGTGGATCAATCAGGCACTCCCTCTTCTTGAAAAGGAGGAACTACTCGTAAACAGCGAAGTTGCTATCACATGGGCAGCATACCATGCATCTAATCAACCGGCGATTGAAGACCCACCAGCTAAATCTGCACTACTACCTCTGTTCTATGACAAGACTGTGCTACGCCAGCCATGATCAAGCATAGGATGGATGCCAATGCAGAAACAAGTCAATGCCCCTTCTGCAAGCATCAGGCAAATGGGTAATCCATTTATGGATGAGTTTGATGATCTGGTAACGCTTGACAGTCGCAAATGCACAGACAGAGCGTTGTTACCACACTCCGTACACTGGAGGAGACTGGAAAGAAACAGTACCAAGAGTTTGTCAAGACCGTGCTTGATGAGCGCACCCACCCAATCCACGATCCAATCAAGAAACATTCACTGGCTCTCTTCAGGAAATCCCACTGCAAGATAGTTCAGAAGAAAGACAAGAATATCAAAGTGCTTCAGAACAATGTAGCACTATTTGGCCAACTCTACATCGCTATTCAGAGCCGTGAGAGTGAGTTAGATGCATTCTTCGCACACGAGATACAGTCCTTGCCTCCTTCTCTCTCAGACTTCGGTAATCTACATCTACCACGTACAAAGTCTGACCTGCTGCATTGCCTTGAGCAGCCTGACCAACCAGAGCCACTATCAGCATATTGCTGAAAAGTCTTCAGTGGAGCTGCCATCGTCCTCTGCCTGTTATCGGCATCAGTACATTTGATGGATACGCCAACGAAGTCTTCATTCCATACCTCGAGAAGCAACTGCAGACTACCAAGAGATTAGATCTTGTGTGGGACACTTACATTCCAGACAGTTTGAAAGAGTCTATACCCGTGAAAAGAGAGTAACTTGCGTCTGTAGGAAAGTGTCTGGCCAGACCAAGCTTCCAGACAATTGGATGGATTTTCTGTGTGACCCAATCAATAAGAAAGAACTGTTTGTCTTTCTTACATCCGTTCCACTGGCCACAAAGCAAATGGGTGTTTGTCTCATCATGAGAAACTGTGTCATCTGTCGGATCTAGCATCGGCATGGGAAACTGCAATCACGAAGAAGCCGACACGAGGATTGTGGTTCATATTCTGCATGCACTAGAGCAGGGAGCAAAGACGGTCCTTGTGCGAGCAGTAGACACTGATGTTGTAGTCATCCTTGTCGGCAAATTTTGTGATCTCCTCAAGACTCAACCGTTAACTGACATCTGGGTGGAATTCGGTATGGGTAAGAAATACAGATGTTTCCACATCAATGCCATTTGTGGGAGTTTGGGAGAGTCAAAATCACAAGCCCTTCCCGTGTTACATTCATATTCGGGTTGCGACACGTCATCGGCATATTTTCATGGCAAGGGAAAGAAGGCAGTCTGGAAGGCTTGGAAAGTGTACGATGATGCCACAGAGACATTTGCTTGTCTAGCCGAGCATCCCTTTCAGAAGATGACCGTTGGCTCTGAGCCTTTCTATGTTCTTGAAAGGATGACCGTTGTGTTGTACGACAAATCGGTTCCTTCAAACTCTATCAATGAGACAAGAAGAAGCCTCTTCTGCCACGAAAATCGATCGATGGAGAAACTGCCAGCCCCGCAGAATGCACTACTGCAGCATGTGAAACGGGCTGTTTTTCAAACAGAAATTTGGACGTCAAGCACCGAAAGATAATTAAGATATTCCATCTCCACAGGACTATGGATGGACCAAGGAATTGGGGTCTTGGTTACCGGTGTGGATGACAATATCGGATTCTCTACAGCATGTCAGGAACTGATCAAGTGTTCATGTAAAGGAAACGGTTCTACCTGCAAATGTGGCGAAGCAAATCTGGACTGTTCACCACTCTGCATGTGCAATTTTGCTAAATAGACTTGCATGAGGCCAGATTGCTGAAGGTACGTGTCAGTGACATGAAAGCTCACAATATTTGGGTGAACATTTTTCTCTACAAGTTCATTGATGTAATGAGAGCACATTTGTGATGAACACTATGCCCTAACTTCTCACAAGCCAACATGAATTATTTCAATGTATGTACACAGTGTGGCCATGTGTTCTAGCCAAATGTCCTGGTACCACCCCCCCCCCCCTTCACGAATATTTCGTTCCTTCCACCATGAATGTTGTAAGTTAACTGTATATCCACTGATACACTTCATCTGATAATTATGGCAAGCAGATTAAAACAAAAGACAAGAACAAATAAGTAAATTGTTATTACAAAATGAATACGCCCTACGACCCTCTAACCCAATTATTAGCACCGATGTTTGCTTAGTTTCCTTTTAACATTAAGTTACCGTATTTTGCATATGAGGATAATGATCTGTATATAATGTTGGGGCTCCGACACAACGCCCCCGCCCGGGGCACCTACTCTAATATCGTTCCGTAGGTCCTAAGGAATCCCTATACCAAAAATGGCGATCCTTGTGACTTTACATTATATATCATTCGGGGGCTCCAGTACGACGCCCCGCCCCAAAATCACACCTATATGGATACATGTTTGGGGGCTCCAACCATAACATCGTTCAGTAGATCCTAAGGAAGCCCTTTACCATGTATGGCATTTGTACAACAACAAATCAATGTTATATTACCGAAGGTTAGAATGCCCCTAAAAGTGAAGGCTTGATAAATGCGGAGCACTCAATACATATATTTACTTCGTTACTTCCTCCATTTTTTAGTTTACCATTTAAAGGGGTGAAAGGGGCACGTGCCCAGATTATCCAGATAACTTCGTAGCTACGCCATTTTCGGAAGTGCAAAACAAAATCCCCGTAAATTATAAAGATGAATGCAAGGAATCAGTGAAACTTCATTTTTTGGTAAATAATGAATAATACAAAATAATGTATTCAATTCCTCTGTCCTTCTATGATATGTGATGATATGGGGGGTTGTGAAAGTTCAAGCGCGTGCGAAATCCGTGTTTCGTTTTCAAACCAACTCCGTGTAATTGGCATACATCTTATTCTGACAAATGCTTTTTTTCGTTTCTCTATTATTCGTTTTGTTTAGGTGAACGACCTTGTCCAACGTTGTGCCGCTAAGAAATCAGAACTGGAGAAGAACATTCAGAATGTGGAAGTACAACGCCATGAAGTATACACTGCCGTGCAGAGATTACTGGACGATGTCAGTCAAGCCTACAGCATCAAGGCCAAAGAGCTTGAGGAAAAGCATCGAAATCTCATCCAGCAAATCAATGCAGTAAAGCGGGGTTTCGATGACGACCTCAACATCTTGAAATCCAAGGATCGACAGAGGATTAAGAGTATTTGTAGTTCAATAACACTGGTAGCTAATGACAGACTGGGTCGTCTTGAGACGGACAGTCTGTCTGCTCATACCTTGCTCTGTGAGGAGCTTGATGCCGTGCTGAAGGAGGCCACTGATCACGCTTCTGCGGCAGTCGTTACGAAGAAAGCACAGGAGAAGAGGTTCAATCCTGCAGATGATACTCGTCTTGACCTCGGGAGCATCTCAGAATCAGATCCCAAGTTGCAAGTTATTCAGTGTGTAGATTTACCTGGAAATATGTGGGGAATGACCCAGTACTCTGATGACAGTGTAGCTATCGTATATTGTACTGCACAAAGTCATGATATAGATATCATTGATTCAGCTGGTAAACAGCTCCAGTGTGCAAACATACCAAGTAACACGACATGTTATGATCTTGCGTTTCAACAAGACAGGTCGTTATGCATATCGACGGTTGACAATAATGCACACACATATTCTCCCAAAGGAACCAGGAAATCAACCATCCACTTGAAAAGCAGTGGCTATTGTCTCAAACTAAGTCCATCAGATGAAATCCTCATTACTCACAGTGAGAAGAAAGTCTATATCTATGACCCGACTGGATCCACTCTCAAACACACTGTTCCAACAAGACACAACGAGACGAGACAGGTATCTGCTACGAGTTCGGGTTTGATCGTCACGAGTTCATGTGATCAAACCAATCAAAGCGTGGTGACGGTCTATGACAGGGATGGGAATGCTGGCAAGTCTCTACATGCTCCAAGCGGTGTCTACCTGTATGCTACCGTGGATGAGCAGGACAGGGTGTATGTAGCGAGTGTTGATCGTGAGAATGATCACGTGGTGATCAGGCTCTATGACCTTGATTGTCTGAACCTGAAGGAAAGAGTTGAGTTCACTACACTTTATCTGACGCTTAAACATAGTTGGTGTTACTTGGTTTCCCTCTCTCCAGACATGCTCGCGTTTGCTTGTGACAAGAAGTTGTATTTTATCAAAGTAACACTGTAATCCATCTCACACTCTATATTACCATTCTTGGTGGTGTGTATACCTTTCTAATATATACCTTCTAATATGGGCCGATATGTTTAATATTATATTGTTTATTATGTAATAACTAAACGAATGAGAAGATGTCTATTCTCTCGATAGATTTTAGTTGCCTCTTTACAGAAGAAATTATACAATACATTAATAACGTCCCTCTATCGAAATAGTATGTAAATACGTAAAATATACATAAACTTTAATACTTCTTGCGTCGTGTAATTGTGTTCTCTTTGATATTTTAACAAATGATTGTTACTGCAAAATCAAAGAATAACAACGATTACAGACACACTGTTGAAAGCTTTTTCGACTCGTCGTTCATGCGATTTACTCTAATGAGTGCAAGATGAAAACCTTTAGTATGTCAGTATTCGTTGCTATATTCTTTGATTGATATTTCATTCGTTTGTGTGTGTGACAAAACACATACTGACTAAATATTGTACTTCCAGCAAAAAGTATTTTTAAACAACTGGTATTAATATCCCCCTATCCCTTTACCTTTCGTTTCATCGTAGCAGAATTTAGTGCTACTTAAAAGCAATTCAAAACTTTACACATTTCAAAGTTGAAGTAAAGAGGTATCTTTCACTTAAGACTCAAGAAATAGAAGCCAGTGATATGATTTCATATGTATAACTTGCAAATTGATTAAATATCGATTAACTTAAGTATTAAAAAGTTTATTTTGTTTGTTCTTATATTTCTTGATTTTTAATGTAAATACTTTTTATCTTTAAATGAAAGAATAATTAATACTGACTTTGTAAATAGGCCCTCATTGTAAAAAAAAAGAAACTTTTCAGCTTTCATGGGTCATCCTGTTAAGTTATTGGTATAACTGTCTTGTTTCATTTCATAATATCATTTTACTCTTCGTAGTTATGCTACATTGAAACTGACTAATGCACCAATTAAAATTTCTTTTAAAGCCTTACAGGACTATGATGTAAATATTGCTGCATTCCATTAAACAGTCCTTCGTGTTCATTTTTCACCCTGTCTGAAAAGCCATTAAATTGACAGCTCTGGAGACTGATAATATGACAGATTAGTTTGCTATGATGTAGAGAAGAACAATATATTAACACAGATTAGGCCTAATTTAATCGCCGGAAGTTCTGTTTCTTGACTAGACATCCTAGGTAATGTAAGAATATTATGATACATTATGTAAACGTTTACTGCAGTTCTGTTAAAGTTAGTAATTTCACTTAATTTGAATATATTTCAAGTAAATTCGGCAGTTTACTTTTTCTTCATAATAACCGCTTCAATTCAATTTAATTCAGTTTAGTTAAATTCGATTCAATTCAATTAAATCTATACAGACCATCGATTTGTGACGTAGAATTAGGAATATCTTATTCTGCATTTTATGACGGTAGAAACTAGAAAGAGAATGGGGTATGATAGGATTATGTTTATCCTATGATATATTGTAAAAATAATGAGGATATTAAACCTAGCTCTGGTCATGCTAGTAGACATGCGTGGCAAACCAAGGGATGAATCTGGAGAAAACATAAGTTTAATGTTTCCCCATCGTTTGAAAAATTGCTTACCAGTTGATATGTTTGTAAGAAGATGATATCTAAGAAATTTCTTGTACACTTTAACGACCTTACTTGAGGACAATTTTCTTTCTCCCTTTCTTTTATTTCATTTCTAAAAAAGAATGTTGAGAGAGTGGGGGTGTCTAATAGCCGCATCTCGATGGGCAATAATTGTTGTTAGTTTATGATTTTCGTGAAATATAGTTATACAGCTTTTATTCAAACTTGTGTAAGTAAATGGGCATTATGCGGTGAAATAAACCAATTCGGAGATAACACTTGTACAAAATATGACCCCAAATATCCACAGATCATTTTCACTTAGAGACGTCTCACTTTTAGAATGGTTACGGCCAAAGTGATAGAGGTGCTTACGATTACCTTTTGTTTGTCCTCTTGTAAAGCATACTACCCTGTGTATCATAGATTGTACCGCTTATGCGTAAATGAATAATGGTTACATAACTTTCATGAACACGTTTGACAGTTTTGTACCAATGACCTTTCATCTGCCCATGCGCAGATAATAATAATATCTCCGAAGTGGCTTATTGACCTGCCCTCAGGGGTACGTCAATTTTAAACGAGCCCTTTAAAAGTCTCTGACAAAATCACAACCCATTCCTGACCGAAAATTGTGTAAGCATTTCATCTTTTAGAAATTAGCCATACAATTTTCTTTTGACAAGGCTGTTACACGGGGTAGATGGGTTGATATTGACCCGAATTGGAGGCCGAGAAGGGGGGGGGGGGCTGAAAACTCACCCGAACAAAGGGTTTTGGGTTAGTTTTTTAGTCATGATAATGTACCTACAACTTCCTCCTGACAAAAATTGGTGTATGGGTATAGATGCGGTGACCCAAAATACACGATATACTGCAGACGAATGCTCGTAGGCCCTACCCATGTTAATCTTTCTCTTTTTGTCCAGATGTCCGTTCCTATATTTGGTCTATACAGGCATCGAAACCCCCTATTTTTTCAGATTATCTCTTCCTCCTCTCTCTCTATCTTTCTCTATTCGTTCTCAGAATTAGGCTAATTCTGTGTGTTAATTTTCTTATTTCCTTCTCGAGAGAGCGCTCCGGGGGGGGGGGGCGGCAGGGCGCACAGTGCCCCCAATTTGTAAAGAACCCCTGCACTACTTATAGCTACTTGCGCCTTCTATCTAGCAAACAATGCCTAATCGGTGACCATTGGTCCCCATGGTCCCCTTTTTCTTATGTTAATTGACAGCTGATTATTTTGATGAGATAACCACCTGTCAGTGACCATGCAGGGAGGTCTAATCCCTCCTGCCCAAACTAGTGCAGATAGGCTTTAAATAAGTGCCCCTTCATCTTCTAATAAATACCCCCTTTTCACCTTTGATAAGTGCCCCTTTTATTTTGACACGTGCCCATTTTCTCTTTGTACCCCAATTTTCTTTTATAAAGAGCCCCTTTCCCATGTCATAAATGCCCCTATTATAGTCTGATAGGTGCCCGTTTCCCTTCAACAAATGCCCCTTTTGCTTTATAATGAGTGTCCCCTTTCCATTATTATAAGTGCTCCTATTATCTCTGTCTGGTGAGTGTCTCTTTTCAAGTGCGAGAAGAGCCCTATTTCACTTCCGATAATTGCCCTTTTTACGAAGACACATGCTCCTGCATTATTTGTTATCCCGCATCGATCGACTCATTATTTTTGTCTCATATCTGTCTCTTCGATCGCCGTCATCCGTATGTTGTGTTGACTCGTTGATTAGTATCGTCATAGTCATCGATCACCATGCACATTATTGTCCTCATCTTCATCGTCATTGACATCATCATTGAATTCGTCGATTGACTGTCTCATCACCATCGTCACCGAGACCATCGCCAACTACATCATCGCCCTCATCATCATCGCCGTCATCGTCTTCGTCACCATCGTCTTCGTCATCTTCATCGCCATCATCGTCGCCATCGTCAGCATCATCATTCCTGACCTCGCCGTGGATGCTGATTTGGTTTGAGATATTTATTTTTGAACGCTTTGCTGATTTATTTGAGTTTCTTACTCCATTGTGACGATCCCGTTTATCATTGTATCACTTTTCGTAATATACAGGAGATTAATTGCTCCCGTTTTATCCAGTGATCACTGCTATTTTTATGTTGATTATTGACGTCTAGGAGAGTTGTTCGCTCCCTTTGACATTTGTATATTGTGTGTATTTTTTGTGTGCCACCGATTATATAAACCTGGATTATTTGTTTTGATTATCGATATTAAATTTTTGATATTTAATCGTACATCCTTATCATTTGATAGTGTGGTTTTGTTCTCATGAGATCGTAAAATAAAAGGTAAAACCTCCTCGGGGCTCGGGGAGTTCTGCAATACTATACACATTTTTGTAATAGTTATACATTTCTAATAATATATTTTCCTGTTTAACAAGTACATGACTTTGCTATACAATCAATTTTCTTTTTTTATAACATTTTTCTTTTCAAGCTGCAAGAAATAACAAGTCGATTTTCCCTTCTTCAAACCATTTTCCCCTGGAATGGAAGAAAGCCCCTTTACATTTTTCAATTAAAAACTTATCAACCTGATTTTGAACATCTTTTAACTATTTCATATGTTCTTCAGTGGGGTTCTTATTTACTTCCTTTTGCAATGAACAGTTTTTCTTTTCTAAATCTTCATAAATCAATCTTCATTTTTTACTAATTTCTTTTGAATATTTCATAGACAATTCTTAGATTTTCACTTTACACATTTCCCATTTCATTTGTACACAAAGTCATAGCGAATCATTTAATTTCACCTTTCTAATTATATTTAAGATATTATCGTTATACACTGCATCCTTTAACAATTGATTGTTTATTTTCCAATAACCTCTACCACGTTCTTCTTCTGAAGTTTTTATTTTATAAATAATTTATAATGCTAAATAAATGCTAAATAAATTTATAATAATGCTAATAATATTGTTAATATCATTATATTTTCTTTGTTTATTTATGACTTGGCGATACCATAATTGGATGGCGCCGTGTACATGTTGTTCGGAACATTCAGTATATAGCATAACGTGCATGTGCATGCTGTACGTATATGTACACATGAATCTCCGTACACATGCTGTATATGTAGCTAGCTGTAGCTAGCTGTATGTAATAGCGAAATTGTGAAGTCCCACGACCAGCTTGGAAGTAACACCTTTAATCTTCACCATGTCGAAACGCCTCAAAGAAATTATCTTACGAAATCATTACAAACCAACTGAGTACATAAACATGAACAAACCACTGGCACTGAGAGACAGAGTATCACTGAAAAAGACAAAACCTGAAGGTGAGTGAACTGTGGTTTAGTTTAGCTCCATCTTTGAGACTTAGACGGTACACAGTCGTTTTCTGCCCCGCTTGTCCGGGGGCGCAGGCAGGCGTACGCATAGTGCGTGAAGACCGATGATAAGAAAAGCTGAAGCTAAAGTTACTGACTTGTTTTCAGCCAAAGGCTGATAGCTCTATATTGTTTTATTTTAGCCTTTGCCTTTGGTCTAGACCATTATCTAGATCTAAATCGGTAGTTAAGACTGATTTATCGTTCGGAACCTGGTTTGTGATAACGCCGCGCTGAGCCTGAGCTGAGCTAGACTTTAGTGAAATACATGGA
Organism: Mesocentrotus franciscanus; assembly: GCA_037976565.1. Classification (NCBI taxonomy): domain Eukaryota; kingdom Metazoa; phylum Echinodermata; class Echinoidea; order Camarodonta; family Strongylocentrotidae; genus Mesocentrotus; species Mesocentrotus franciscanus. Next base: position 7,931,211 of record CP137685.1, read on the forward strand.
GTCGATGGACACGTTACTTGTTAGACTTAGATTCTCGATTGAAGTGAAAAAGGAAGACACAATTAAATGTTCATCTTTGAGTTTGACTGTGACTTGACTTTGAATCTTAGTTTTTAAGTTATGTCAGTGCATTTAATGATGTAGTTTGAAACACTGAATGACTGATCATGACTGATGTAAATTTATCTGAAATTTTGTTTATGGCATGAGGACAAATGACATAATAATTATAACCAAAAGTGAAGCTCTTAGTTTGGCAATACTGTCTTACTGAGGTGGCAATTATATTGATCAGGATTAAGTAGGGTCTACACATGTATGTTAACTGCTCCTGCACCATGGACTGCACCATAAATATCAAGACAGAGAATTAACTGGCTGTAACAACAGATGATAACTTTGCAGCTAAGGTTATGTAGAAAATAAAATGTTTTTACCTTTACCGCAAATACTGGAAGAATTCTGAGATAGCAGTCAAGCTTCCACTTCCAGGTCTATCTTCTTGTACTCTGGCTTAATAATTCTCATTATTTACACATCAGGGAGGCAGAGGGGCAAGAGGTAGCATCTTGACTGCACAATGTCCCAGGAGTTAATAAATCAAATTGATTTTACATCTTGTTCTAACTTCGACATGTATTTCTCGTAAATTTTCAGCTGCGACCTGTATAACCGAGATGGCAGTACTAATGTCATGTTGGAAGCAGCATGATTTCACTGATGCAGACTGTTCAGACGAGATCAACCTCTTTAACAAGTGTCTGGCAGATTCGGAGGTAAGTTGTCCATTGTCTGTTCAAGGCCAAAAGGGCGTTAACTCTGTTAAAGTACATGCACTGTACATGTATAATTTATATGAGTTACGGTAAACAACTTTAGGGTTTCAAACAGACAATATTTTGCACAAGCGTGAGAGAGAGAGCGAGAGCATTTCTTGTTTGAAGCAAGTCGTATCTTCTACTTTCCTGATTCGTTGGTTAATTATGAATATTATAAATGTCTGCAAAAGCACTATTTATTATTCATAGGCCAAAAAAAAGAGAGTGGATTCTAAATAAAGTTATCAAATATATAGATAAATAATGAAGAAAAAAAAATTATAAAGTACCTGTAAGAGAAAAAAGCAGTCTAGAAGAAGAGCTCTGATTAATGTAAACAGTTCTTGTAAAATCTAAAGACATGAAAATTATCTCAAAACAAGACTACAGTAAACAAACTACAAAAAACCAACAACATTATATTGTAGTACTATCAAGATGTTGATTATTCTATCCTTTTTTTATGTTTACCTTCAAATGATGACTTCAAAGTCTTTAAAGTTTGACATAAGGGCCATTAACTTATCTCTCAATAGTGTAGTAGAACTATAGAAGTGTGCTCACTTTGAATTTACTCTATCATAAACTTGAGAATTAAAATCTGTCCATTCCATTGCACATATTTGTAATAGTCAATTTATCTCCAAAGTCCATTCTGGTGTAGTAAATGGGTACGTAATCATATTGAAGATAAATTTCTAAATTTCTTGCTATGCACCACTAAAACAGGAGTTAAAGTAAAGGTAGCAATATTTCAAAAGTTCTGAAAGATGAAACGTGTTTTAATGGGTTATATGCTACACAAATATAGATTAAGTATAATTATTTATTATATCCTACCATATCTTATTTAAAAAGCGTTAAAAGATGAAACATGTTTTAATGTGTTGTACACCATGAAAATACAGTTTATTATTATTATTACTATTATAATGTAACTGCTTTGAGTCGAAACATGTTTCAAAGTATATGCATTATACTTATACAAAGACAGATTTTTTTTTACAGAGTATTCATTATGTCCTTTGTATTTCATTTCCTTTCTCTGACAGCTTGTGAAGAGGGAAGCAACTCAGGCTGGGAAAACAGGGACAGCTCAGAAACTCACCAGCAAACAAATCAATGAACTATTATGGAAGTACCCTCTACCCAAGCAAAAATGATGAAAGACAATCAGAAACATTAAGAAACACTGAGAAGCTTTGACAGAAATTGACAGACGTTGAGAACCTGTGGATCCTCAGGAGAGTCAGAATTGATATGAGTTGAAGACTGGTCGTGAGTTGAAGGTGGAGCCACGCTGATGTGGCCGATTTGACCCTAAGAGATGGCTTGGTGTTGATCCAGAAACCTTGGAGGAGCACTTCTTCAGTGGATTCTTTTTAAAAGCAAAGATTCTAAGTCTTGGTTATGATGGCAGGAATATTGAGAGAATGCAGTGGTACATGTATTTGAACATTGAAGACACAGTGAAAAGCAGAAGGCTGTCAAATGTCAATTGACTATTTCTCTGGAGAAGAGAAGAAGGAATATTTCATTCGCTGAAAGCCAGAAGGGCGTTAACTCATATACTTTGACACAGAAATAATGCCCTTCTGGCTCTCAACAGACAGTTTATTTGTTTGGTCTCATCTGGGAATATAATTATTCAAAGTTTTCTCAGCAAATGCACCAATGGTAATAATCCTTCAACAAATTATGTCACATGATTTTTCATGATAGCCTAACTAACCCAGTGCAGGGCGAAGTATGACTTTGTTCCTTTTATTTCATTAACACCAAATTGAATAATCTCTTTGTATACTCTTGGTAATCTCTTGATAAGGCATTTGCTAATAGTGATACCCTAAAGAAACATTGTTCAGTGGTCTTATCAAGATGAATTTCCCCTGGATGAAATAAATGGAAAGAAGTCATGTTCCATATGGGCACATTGCAGCTGTTGCACAGCAGGTCCTGCACTAGTGTGATATGCAAAAAAAAGTGAGATATTGATCTTGTAGACATTGATTAAAACATTGTGCTTACCTGTATTTAAAACTTCAGGATTTTTCTGTTCAGTGTTTTGTTCAGCCTTTTTGTATGTCTTTCATCTACTGTCCACCTCCTCGTGGATTGGATGTCATTCGTTTTGACTGATGTAATTTACAAAATCAAAATATTAAATGCAATCATTAAAGATACTATGTCCCTTTTGCAGCCAACATCAAATTCTGTAGAACTTTGCAGGAATTATGAATATGTCATGTATGTCCTATCTGTGAAATTTAAACGTTAGCAGTGTCCTAATATTCAAATTATGCAAGGAAACCCGTTTACTTGCTAGACTTCACTGTCAGACACTATTGAGTGACTGACTGGCTTTTTCATCTTTGGTAATAACATACATAAAATAGCTGTAAAGGGTACATGAGCATTTGTCTACATCAATAACCCACTTCTTGTAATGGCCAAAATTAAACTGATTGAATCTTTGCGCAGCATAAAACGTACGACCATTCGGTACAATGGTCTGAAAAATCAGACTATTACTTACTGGCTCTATAGCTCCTAAGTCGATTCGACAACTAATAGTCGTTATTTTCCCACTTAAAGACATTTTTAAGCCCCCCCTTTTTTAGGGAAGTTCTAAATTAGTATTTTCTTTCAAATGCCGTTTTCACCTTTTCATTTTTTTGGCCTGCAAATGGGACATAGTACCTTTAATACATTGAAACTTAGTGAGGAAACTCTTCCAACATACTGCATGTATCGTGTCTGCCTGAGCCTTTGATACAATATTTTTTTCTCTAATTAAACCAAAATGAATACTGATTGTAAAAAAGAAAAGGCCTGGGGAGAAAGAAGAGAGAGAGAGAGAGAGATAGAGGTGGAAGAGAGAAAGATGAATAAAGAATGAGGGAAGACAGAGAAACAGAGGGGTTGAGGGGGGGGGGGAACAAACTGTGAGAAAGAGAAAGGAGTTAGTTTATGAGTAACACAAGATCGCAAGAACTTTTGAAAAATCAACTCAAAGCAATTTCTATTGTCTTGTTCATCATCTTTTGAAAACAGGCAAATATTACAATGAATTATTATGTGATCTTATCTTCTTTTTTGTATTGGATATACAATAGAATATTGAAATTGCTTGAGTTAATTATATGAACGTCTTTGCGAAGTTTAGGATCGTATTGGGATTTCTCTATTATTTGTCATCAATTTACAAATTTATCAAACGTGTTAGCTGTCAGTACCCTCTATCATTTTCCATTTTTGTCAGCCCTGTTTTTTCTCTCTCTGTCTCTTTCTTTCTTCTCCCCCTAGTTACATTCAATCTGTCCATCCAGCTCTGTTCTTCCTTTTCTTGATGTCGTTACACATTACCTTTACCATTAACTCTTTTCTTTTTACTGTCCTTGCGTGTTCCTGTTTATTCATATTCTGTCTGGATCTACATTAAATTATTTTCTTTCCTTCTGTACATCCTCCCCCCTCTCTCTCTCTCTCCCTTTCCACCCCTCTCTCTCTCTCTCTCTCTCTCTCTCACACTCTCTCTTTCTCTCTCTTTCTCTCTCTTTCTCTCTCTCTTTCCCTCTCTCTGTAGTAACTCCATTTCTCTCTGTACTAATTCACCTTTCACACCTATATCTCTATGTATCTTTCCAGCATTGTAATGATATATTGCTTTTTATTTACATTGTTAGAATAGTTCATCGCATATAATGGCAGTGACTGGATACACAAATAGAACATATACTGCCTATGTACACAGATTTTTGAAAAAACAAACAAAACAAAACAGAAAAAGTTATTTTCAAAAATAAGTTACGTACTCTTAATCCCCTTATACGCCCAATATTCAGATACTTTATCCATCCTCAGATTTCGGGATGTGTGTAGGGCAAACATTTTATAGGAGGGCAAGCCCAAGATACATGTACATGTATTACATCCTCTATATTACCAACTACTATATATATATATATATATATATATATATATACATGGTGAATTGGTGATTGTACTCGACCTAATTTTATTACCATATTATAGTTTAGATCAGACGAAATATGAATGAAAATAATAGGTTTTTTGAAATGTTGATTATGTTCATATTTTCATGAAACCAGAGACCAAATATACTATACCTGATTAAAAAGCAGGCGCTGCATAGATAAACAGTTAGTGCATGGCGGGGGGCAACGGTCCAGTGCCCAGTTAACATGCATATATTTTTTCATCACCGCCGATATTCATCACCGCGAGATTAAAAATGGACATCACGTACACATTGGCATGCATACTAATAGTCCTATAACATTATTGTCAAAAGGCATAATTAGTTCACCGTATACATATAAGTTTAGTATGAATTCATTGTCATTATTCCGTTAAAACGGTTTCTTTACACAGCAGATTTTTGCTTAAAATGTTGAAAATTACATAATGACACGATCGAGAAACAGTCATACGGGTTTTCCTAGGGTGTAAGCACAGACATAAGGCAGCCCTATACGTCATTTCAAGATACAGTTGGAAAGTTAGGGGGTACATGCACTTTGCCTTTTTTTGAAGAAAAACAAAATTGTTTATAAGTGTAGTTTGGCGCATTTTCAAAACAATTTTTATTTTTGTCATGGGGGTATGATTCCTGGAAAATAGGTTAATTAAGACTCTTTGATCCGTAATTGACAACTGAATGATTTATTCATGGCAAAGAATAAAACAAGCAGTATTCTGTCGAGTTTGAAAAGCACACACTATCATATGCTTCCCCCGCCGCAATTTTTTTTTTAAATCGTACCAACATACCGTTTTACGATGTTGAATTCAATCACAGCCATGATAAAATTATATAGGGCGCCATCTAAGAGAGAAGGTTGTAGTGTAATGTAGTTTTATGTACAAAGCCTCTGATACTTGCGGAGAGGCAAGGTTTCTATACATTCCAACACAATGGATGACAGAAATCATTTTTGCAACTACCATTGAATGTTATACAATGAAATATGTCATAGCAACAACCTTCATATATAAATTCCAGCATTATGACGGCATGCCTCACGGAAGAAATAATGGTGTTTAACCTGCCTAGAAAGGTCACTCGTCTACAATGGTCACCTTCCCCCTCCCTTGAATTGTCTATATAGGTTGACTGATTTTTTTTTTATACAGACACATCAAATCTGGTGGCCTTGTTACACATCCGCGCTGCATCTTTCTCGATATTTTCTCACAAATATCATCAAAACAAAATAATTGCCAAATATATAATTATTTGAGCAACATCAACAGCAACAAAATTAAAATGACCAGCAGAGAAACTTTCATATTTGAATCGTTACAATATATATATAGTCACCTATATTCTATGTCAAACTCATTAACGCTTGTATTTACATCACAATGGCCGTTTCAATGGTATTTATTAATGACAATATAAAATTGATATATAAGTCAAAAGTACTGCATATCAGTGCGGGGTGGGGGGGGGCGTCTTGAGAGGGGAGGGGTCATATTAGTTTTTTTTTATCGCGCCCCCTCTCTCCTTTCTCCCTCTTTCTTTCCCTTTTGTAATACGATTGAGGACATGATTGTACCTCTGAGCCACAGCACTGCTCTGGATGTCTTAGGTTTGTTTATAATGATTAAAAATATAGAAATAATTTAATTATGGTTCAAAATAACGTTTCTTGTAAATATACTCGTATTCGTAGTTTTTGCTTGTCGTTGATATATAGTTTCAGAGGGAGTGGTAGCTTCTGAAGCTCAACTGGTCAATGCAAGTTTGGCTAGTGATGGCGTACTTGACCTTAAAAGATGCCGACAAAGAAAAAAAGAAGTCATTTTGGTTCAACGACATCCGCACTTGGCAACAATCATATCAGGGAGTTCTGTCAGTACTATATTTCTGGTTTCAGGCTCGAGATAGAGTATTGTAAGACCGAGTGGATGAAACTCTGATGGTACGCAACACGGGGGTGACACACCACGCTTCCTCCGATTCATGATGGCCTGTACTTTAGCATGGTTAGACCACGTATAATCCTCCGTCGATCGCGAATTGAGGGGGCACCCCCCGTTGCACCTGTACGCGTCGTATCCTTTTGGCGCAATTATCCACGGCGACCAACCAATCGATTCGAAGCTTACATACATGTTCTTTCGGAGACATCCCGCCGACCGTGTCGCGTCTTCTGATTGGTTCCTTCCCTCAACGTAAGCCCGATGTTTAGCCAATGAGCGTTTACGGCGTTGGAGTTCTGAAGAACTTGACTCGTGATGAAATACCATTGTTGATAGGGCGGAAGGAGGCGTCTCATCTACGCTGTGCTGAGAGACGTTTCTTTTCCCATTCCTCCGATCCAGACTCTCTGTTAAATGGATAGACAATTAGCAAAGTCATTAAAGATTGGACGTAATTAAAGCCTATCTGCACTAGTTTGGCCAGGAGGGATTAGACCGCCCTGATTGGGCACTGACAGGTGGTTATCTCATCAAATCAGCTCTCAATAAACATAAGAAAAAGGGGACGATGGGGGACCAACGGTCACCGCTTAGGCATTGTTTGCTATATAGAGGACGCAAGTAGCTATAAGTCGTGCAGTGGGGCTTTAAGAGGTGTTAATTGTTACTTAGTTGATAAGACTAAGTTCGTCTCAATAGTCGGAATGCGAATTGCATACAATTGGTTTGTGTTAGGTAGGACAAACATTATGGCTTGCCCTACGTAACAACTACGCAGTTTGCATTCTGACCATGGGGGATACAACTATTCATAACATATGATTCAAATCATTCGTATCGAGGAGCATTTTACATTACATTTGGTTACATTACGAAAATAGCCTATTATAATGAGAAAATTACCTTGTGTAAAGAGCACCAGAATTGGTTGACGGCTGTTGTCATGGCGCGCTCTCTTGGCGAACCGAAGCATGTTGTCTGGGAGTGGCTGGCCAGAGAGGGACGTCACAGTGATGTAGAGCCCGAAGTTGGATGTCTTGTTGCTCAGCCAGTCTTGAACAGCTAAACGATATATTGATAAGAGTAATAAGATATGTAAATATCAAGAAAATATGATGATATAAGCTTTAGTGAGCTTTAATACTATCTTATCACTAATCACTAATTCTAGCAATCATTAATATTAAAATTTATGACGTCAAATTAGAATCAAATTTTCATTTAGGGGGCCTATTACAACATATTGTTCCTTGTCCTTCAAGAAGGATTAGTCAAAAGTTTTATTCTTTCTGTCACCTTTTGATAAAGATGTTTTTTGAAATAAAAATGCTAGTGAATTTGGCATTTGGGTCTGATCAGCGGAGAGCATGTTTGGTCATTAAATCCTGGGTTAAAAATACTATCAAAATCTCTTAAGCTCAGTTGGTAGAGCAGTGGTCTCGTAATCCGGTGACCCGGGTTCGAAACCAAGTCGACGCGCTAGTGCCCTTTGGTAAGGCATTAATCCTCACTACCAGGTCCCTCGGAGGGGACCTTAAGCCGTCGTCCGTCTGGTTGCTTACTTACAAGCATTTATGCTTTCTTAGCAGTCAGGTAAAAAATAACCATCACATCACATCACATCACAATTATTTCAGTCACATATTTCTACCGTCATTTGTTAAAGAAAGCTGTGTAACCTGAGTAGATTTAAATGAATTTAAAATTATTTCTAACAAGATCGCAACTACTTTTGAAAAGTGAACCTATAGCAATTTCAATGGCCTTGTAAACATCACCTTTTAAAATGTGCGAACATGACACGTGTTAGAATCGCATGTTACGTAATCCGAACATGATTTCTATGGGACATACAATGGGGTACTAGTATTGGAATTGCCCTTGAGGCGATTTTTTTTCTTTTCTCGAAAGTAGTTGCTGACGTGTTTCTTGAGTCTGTTCTATCGACTGGCCAGCTCACACTTACTATCTCGGATATTGAACACCTCCCATCCAGTTCCTTTCGCAGACATCAACCTCAATCCAACTAGTCTGGCGCCCTCTAACGACGACGTGTCAGATGACATGAGCTGGTAGACGTGGACCTGTTGAATGATAAATATAACGTACATAAATAGATGAAACTTATTAACATTGAATAAAGAACTTGGTTTTAAAAGCATAAAAATATACCATTCGATCACTACAAACAGAATAATTTAATAGTTGTACTGTTCTATGAGGGCGCGAACGAGCAGTTGTGACGTGTCAGAAGTAAACACATTTCATAGGAATACATAATATCCTAAAGCAAAAAATATTGCTCAGGTTTGTTAGAGACAATATTTGATTCATTTCATAACGCCGTATCGTTTGAAGTGTACCTCTAGTGTACCAATTCATGGAACACAAAATGCTTAGGATTAAAGAAGAAGAAGAAGAAGAAGAAGAAGAAGAAGAAGAAGAAGAAGAAGAAGAAGAAGAAGAAGAAGAAGAAGAAGAAGAAGAAAAAGAAGAAGAAAAGGAGGAGGAGAAGAAGAAGGAGGAGAAGTAGAGAAAGAGGAAGAACAGAAAAGAAGAAGATGAACGAAAAGAAGAAGAACAAAAAGAAGAAAAGAAGAAGATGAACGAAAAGAAGAAGAACAAAAAGAAGAAAACGAAGAAGAAGAAAAAAGAAGAACCGTACAACAACCAAAAAAAAGAAGAAGAAGAACGACGACGAAGAAGAAGAACGGGACAAGAAGAAGAAAAGAGGAAGAAGAACAAAAAGAAGAACAAAAAGTACCACAAGAAGAGCAAGAACAACAACAACAACAACAACAGAAAGCGAGGAACGAGAAGGAGAAGAAGAAGAAGGAGAAAGAAAAAGAAAGCGTTGGGTGTATTTCAATTCAGACATGACGCGGACTTGGGTTTTCTGTTTCAGCATAATACTGCCAAATCTCACCGTCTGCGGGGAGCCATTTGACTGCCCCCAAAATATCGTCTTTCTTTCAAAAAGACAAGAAGTCTAATTACAATTTCCTACAGACATACTCAATCAATCATTTCCATTCCCTTCATTCATCCTCTCAGTCTGATGTCTTTTCTTCCCCCCCCCCGCCCCATATTTGTTTAAAGGAGATATAAGCCTGCATCAAGAGTCGAAAAGGCATACCAAGATATCCCTAAGGAAGTCAATTTCTTGCTAGCATGCAACCCCTGGAGGAAAATTTGAAAATATTTTCCTTTTTAACCAGGACTACTCATAACATTCATGTTACTCTATTTGAAAGATGTAAAGTCGGTGAGCACAAAATCCGATAAATAATTTACCATTTTCATCTGGTATTCGTGACATTTTGTGTCCTTTGCATATTTCTTTGTGTCATCCTTATTGTACTTTAATTTTTGTTGTTTGTGCCACTGTACCTTGGGGTTTTTCACGTTGTTATGGAAACATCTTACAAACAAACAAAACATAAAGAAACAACAACAACAACAGATTATTGAGAAGTCTTTATAATTGTGTTTTGGGGTTCTGCTTCCCCATTACTTACTTCACCGAGGAATGACCATATCAGGGAAAAATAATAAAATAAAAATCTCCCGCGAAGCATAGGGGGTCCCTGCAGGGGCACAATAACTAGCCTTTTATTTCCCCCGATTGTTAAAGAATCGTTTGAATCATAATGGTTGCTTTTGTATTTTAATAAGTTTTTAGAATTAAACTCGTTGGTAGGCATTGCATAATCTGATCTAAGGTTTTCTCGACGTGATGGGGAGGGGGAGGGGTGGCGGCGGCTTCCAGTTATAAGTTATATACCTCCCCAAAAGGCTCCCATGCAGCCTTTGCATGCTTTAAATCCACATTGCAACCTTTTTGACAGATCAAACAGGAGACAGAATTATAGGGTCATGAACCTTCTGGGTCAGAAGACAAATGCTTTTGTTTTAAGACACTTCAGAGACTGAGAGCTGCCTCATAAATTACCTATTGTGAATGAGGAGGGGGCATTCGTGATTATTTGTTAAAGCAAAGTGGACTGATATACCAGTGCACACATTTACAGGGGCTGAACCAGGATTGTCCAAAAGAGGGACCGACAATTGTCTACGGACCTTCTCCAGGCCCGAGGTGGGGAGGGGGTTGGAGATGAGTAAAAATGATTCCAGATTTTTCTTTCAATGAATGTTATGGGGTTTGTTCAGGGATGGTCGTTCCAGCATTTGATTTGCTTTTGTTTTTAACTTCTATTTCTTTGTTTTTATTTCCGTAATTAGTAACATACTAAAATATAATTACAATTTGAGATATACAAGTGCAGCATTCAGCGGATTGACCATTTCAGCTTTCTTTACAATATACAGAGCTCTCTTCTCCCAATGGGCTCCTCATGAAAAAAGAAGAAGAGAAAACTGTGAGTAGATGTTGATGCGCAATACACTATTAGGGGTACTGAACTCCTGGCCCCCTTCTTATAAACAGTTGCGATTAGTTACAACTCATTTACGATTGGTATAAATCGCAACTATGTACAAAAGAGATAGGGGACTGAAAACTTGCGATTGGTTAGAGGACTTGCGATTGATTCGGATCAACCGCAACTGTTCATAGGACGGGGCCATGATGTGATAAATAAGAGGGTCACCTGAAAGTAGTTTGGTCTCTTGGTATCGTGAGATGCTGCCCAGCGAGGCCTAAGACGGTAGAGATGAAACTCAGCTTGGAGGAGGGCCACATTCGATTCCACCAGGGAGAGGTTGAACTGGAAGCCCAGTCGAGCACCACGGCCTGTACAGAAAGAGGGGAGATGGGTGGTTAGAAAGACCGTTCAAATTTACAACTGTTCGAGTACAAATTCCACTTTTATCCATCCATTCAAAAGGTATGTTGAAGTAAGCTGTAAAAATCACATTTAGTTTTCTACATTTCAATAACTACTAGGTGATTCAATGATACACTAATAACCCTTCGTTCAAATAACTAGAAAAAGAGAAGAAGAACAAAATATAAAGAAGAAAAAAAAGGGGGAAATAGATATTACTATTCTCTCAACATTTATCCACGTTTCATGATTCTTTTTCTTTGCCCTATTGTAATATTTTTGTTTATAGATATGTATCTATATATTGACGACAAGAACTGTGACATAAACTGGCCACTTTTCTTATTAAATATTTATAACTCGATGGCAAAGATATTAACCCAACAGCAATTTCGATACCCTATTGTACAGCCTGTATTAATCGTGTTGAGATTACGTAATACTTTACTGTAATGCTTTGTGATGGAAAAGGACTATTGGAATTGCTTTAGGGTTGATTTTTCGAAAGTATGTTTGATCATGTTTTATTGTCTTTATCAAGTTATTCTTGATCAGCTCTCTGTCGCAATTGACTGTATGACAGAGACTCAGAGGACTGTCATCTTAATTGTCAAAATTCTCTGAGGTATATATCTCTCATTATGTTGTCTTATCCGTGTTACTTTATGTTGGCACAGGACGTCTGTCGCTTCGGTGATACAGGAAAGCTTAATTGGCGGGGCAGACAACCACACATCCCCGCCTCAACAAGACGGTCAGTGGCTACGCCAGCTAGACAAGATTTCTGGCTCGGCGCTGCGCCAGCCGGACAGAGTTGCGACTACAAACGCTGCTGAAACTCTGCCAAAATTACTCTTCAGAAGTCAGAAGGGGGCTGTGTGGAAATTCTTTCCAAATTTGTCAGGTGCTTGTGTATTTTTAAATCAATTATATCTAATGCGATTCGAAGGAAGTCGTTTAAGTGGGTGTACTAATCTTTTCTTTAGCATTTAAAACCAGTGTCAGTCATTTTAATCTATTTAGACAATCAGTATTCAAAGTGCCACTCGTAACACTCGGTAAAACAGCAGTGCTAATTATTATGGCAAAGCTGAACGGGGCTACCCATCCGTATCATATATAACTATACAACATATTATGTTGTTTTACATCTGTAGACAAACCAAAACCAAACCATATCAACTTCCCCTTTTTATCCCCCCCCCCCTCCTTCCGGGCTCCTTCTTTTTCGCCACCATTATACCGCAATTGTGACATGCCGTATTTCTCGTTGTGATAAATGAAATAGTTTGATTTATGAGTTGAAACGGCAATGATCAACTGTGACAGAAAAGCAGGTCACTTTATAGAGAGCTTGTTGATGTCATGCGTGTTTTGTATTCCAGGGAATAAAATGAATTGAAACGTGTTTGCCCCATACTACACAAACCAAAATGATTATGTAGAGTGCCAGAACAATTGGACTCGCATTAATCGCTTTACAAAGCCATTGTAAGTAAGTATATTTGACTTGTAAATTGTTCATAGTAATTCGAATGTTAAAGAGTTAGCCAAATCTAGACAAGTTTTGAATGTCAATCTTGTACCCCAAAGAGGGAATTAAATTATAAAAGAGAAGAAAAAAAAATCAATCAAACAACCAATAATAAAAAGTCTACCCTCGTCCCATGTTCAGGAAAAAGACACTTATATAAGCTTCAAATCGAGTTAATAATATTTTCCTTCTAAAGTAATTATGCCTTGGTTAAGAATCTCTCTCTCCCTCTCTCTCTGTTGGCTCCCCTCTCTCTCTTACTCTATTGCTGTCTCTCCTTCCCATCTCTCTCTTCCTCTCTCTGATTGCAAGCCCTCCCCTTGGCGATGAATTAAGGTTTCTCAGATGAATTGATTATTTCCTGTCAATAAATTGCAAATTATTCTCTTACTGCGAATTAATCAAAGATATAATCGAAGGCAGTCTAATTAATGCAGGTTCCGTTTGATGCTTTTGATTGTCCCTTTTGTCATGTTTGTTCCCTGCCCCCCATTCAAAATGATGGCTTCTTGTGCCTGCAGTATTGCTTGTTGGCAAATGGTTTGTTATACCCTAATTTGATTATCGTGCCATTTTATGAGGTTTATGTTTATTAAAAATTCATGCAAAGATAATTCTTTTATAAAAATGCTTCTGAGGACTAACCACGTGGACGAAAACAAATTTACACCCAAAGAACTGCCCAAATCTGACATTTTATGTTATATTATGGGTGTTAGACTCTTAATCTATCAGGACATTATGATAGATGTCTGCAGTGCCCCAAAGGACAGTACTCACCTCCCTCTGGGACGGCTCTTATTTTGGTGGCGTTGTACGGTCTCCGCCCAAAAGTCAACCCTGACATCGGATCAGCCAGCGAGTTGTAGAGGTTGACCATGAACGGGTGAGCGAAGCGGTTCCTATCCGACGATGACAACGACGATGATGACGACTCCCTGGTGGACGTGGGGACGGATTCCTTGCTCAAACCCAAGATGTGCAGGAGCTCGTTGGCCTCCATTGAGCCTGTAATCTCCTCCTGTCGTCCCGAAGGGGTGAGGTCGACGTCCGGTACGTAGGGTGATATCCTGGCCGATGTGTCGTGGTCGTACGGGAAGGCGTTGACCAAGAATGCCAAACAGATGACAAGGTATACAGAATGACACTCCATCATATCTGGTATTCTTCTCGAAAGCAGTAAGTTCGTGGATGGCAAGGAGGAAGTGGATACGCAAAAGGAACAACCGAACTTGAAGTCTCAGTTTAGGTCAAAATGATTTCAAACAATGACTTATGAATATGTTCGATATTCTCAACACAAAATAACAAATGCTCAATTACGGAGTCGAAATGCTTGGTCAAAAATAGTAAGTTAATTATCTTGCATCAGAAGCATAGGTTACAATATTGAGTTTGTCTTCTTCACAGTCGGATCTCCCCCATCAACCATAACTGAATATGACATGGCTTAAAAACCATGAGAATAAATGATTGCCGTGAAGATAATAGACGTTAATGCATATTAAAATTCCACGGAAACTGGTTAAAAATCAAATAAATTGTCACTCGAACAACACATTGGTTTAAAATTCCTTCTGAGGCCTGACACTTTTTCTCTCAACTTAAGATATGTTTGCTTCCAGTCGTTCTTGGGGGTATCCGTTTTGAATGGAGAGCACCAGGTGTTGGGGATGAAGCCGACAGCTACCAGAGACGTTATGCACCAGGGGTGCACGGAGGATGGGAGTATTTATATGAAATGGGGGGTGTAGCCCAGGGAACTGGTGGTAGGAATAGGCCCCTGGATAGTCAGCTATTCATATGGAAATGAGATGGGAGGGAGAGAAGGAGGAGGAGGAGTTATGAGTATACAGGTGGGATAGAAGAAAAAGTGGTGGACAGTTGGTATCATTATGAGCTCTGTTTCTGATAAGAGAAGGTGAAATGGAGGGATGTGCCCCCTCCCAAAAAAAAAAGTAGAAGAAAAATTGATGATAGGTAAAAGCAATACAGAGACAGAGAGTGAGAGAGTGAGAGAAAGTGGATAGAAGAAGAGAAAGAGAAGGAGAAAGAGAAGGGTGAGGAGGGAGGAATCGGGACCAAAAGAGAGAGAGAGAGAGAGAGAGAGAGGAGACAGAGATAGATAGATAGAAACAAATATAGGAATTGTAAGGATGAATTTGTACATTGACTCAGTATCCCGAAAATATTCAAACTGCTTCTATTTTGTTAAAGCTTTTAAATGAAAATATATTCCTAAATTTTAACCCTCTGTTTCTAAATACGGAAGCTGATGATGTAGTATAGATTAGTATGAAGTGCTTCAATAACAAATCCGACAAATTTCATCTTTATTCTTCCATATTATTCTTTTTCGAGGCTTCACGCTGTTATTTCACATTTTGTGTTTCCTTTTTCTTGTTATTTGAAGAAAATATTTCACCAAATCAGATTTGTTGGAATTTATAGATCTTCACGCGCATGTAGGTGTGAATACATCACGGGTCTTCGCACTTAGCGCCCGGCAGGAACCCATTCTCCTTATTTTTCTTCATCTATTTTTCATCATAATTAAACGATCCAGTAGGTTTGCAATCACCCGTTTTTCAGCGCTGTCGGCTGAAAACATGTATTGTTGATGTTGGAAGGCCCCTACACGTGTTCCACTCAAGCGAACAATGCTGTATTGTTTCGAGCGGTGAAGTGTCAGTGATTGACGGCCTGGGTAGGGGGTGTCGCAGGTGCAGGCGCCGCCGAGTCTCGGAAAAGTGGTCGTACAGGTGGGCTGGAGTCGGAGAGGTTCCAGTTGAGAAATTCCGCTTTTAAAGCTGCATCACCAGTCCTAATAGACCGGTTTGCTAACATATTCAAATTAATGGATGTTTCTTTCTGGTGACCTAGTGACGAGGTATTCCATTAACCTGTTATTAATGAATGAACTAGAATACTTGGAATCCAGGCTGCATACATTGTATGTTGCTATGTCGGGCAAACCTCGGGCAAGCGTGGTTGTCAAGAACACTCCTTGTTAAAAAATTATGCATAACATTTTAATATGTTAGTAAACTGGTCTATTTTAGAGGTGTGGGAAAATTCAGTAGAAGTGACCTTCAAATGATATTTCATGGTAAGAAGAAATGAGAACTTATGTAACTGACAATGCTACCCTTTATAACTGCAAATAGATAGATAGCTAGAACGATAGATTAAATTAAATGAATGAATAAATAGATTGATAAATGTGTTAATCAAATTAAATAATGAACGAATAAATAAATGAAAAAATAGAGAAATGAATAAATAAATAAGTAAATACATCATTTAAATAACTGAATACATAAATTATTAAATGAATGAATACGTAAGTAAATAAATAAATAAACACATAATGAATACAATTGTAGCAAACACTCGATGCATGCTAATGAATCTATTTTACCGAATCTACGTAATAATAAATATTGATTAATACAGATTGATCAAAAAAGCTCTGAGAAATATAAAGTTTATCTGTCAAGATCAAATCATATAATCGTAGAAGTAAGATTCTTCTAACTGTATGGGCAACACTGTATATGACCGCGATGAAAAAATCTGACGATTATGTGAAAAACCGCTCAAAGTAGAATGAGCGGTAGTGCAACTTTAACCATGCAGGTGTACTCGTCAGAGGGTCTGACATGAAAGTGGGAAAATGAATTGAAAAGAAAGCATGACAAAGTTTTTAAAAACCGGGAAATCGACTGGTGAGGCTTGTATTGTAAGCACAAACCAAGGTCCTATGTATCAACACGTCAAACAAATTACCCCAACCTGTCCGATAAACAAGGAGAAACTTCAGCATTGAGATGCAATGACCCGTGAACAACGACATAATATCATAATATTAATGCTCTTTCTCACTCTCTCTCTCTCTCTCTCTCTCTCTCTCTCTCTCTCTTCATCTCTCTCTTTCTATCTCTCTCTTTCTCTCTCTCTCTCTGTCTGTTTGTCTCATTTTCCTCCTCATCTATACTACATAGCTTCCTTTCTTTCTCCTCTGTCTCCCCATACCTTCTGCCTCTCTCTATCTCCCTTTCTCAATCAACATCTCATTATCCCACCCTCTTCTCTATACCTCTGCCCCCCACTCTCTCTCTCTCTCTCTCTCTCTCTCTCTCTCTCTCTCCCTCTCTCTCCCTCTATCTCGATCTCTCTCTTTATCTCTCTCAGTCTCTCTCTCTCTCTCTCTCCCCTCTCTCTCCTTTAATTTATCTTTACCGTTCGACCCCTTTAACTCTATCCATCCATCTATCTATCGTTCCATGGTTTCATTTTCTAAAGTGTTACATTGATCTCGTATGATATTTCTGCACTGGAAACTCGTGACCCTGAGAGCAAAGAGCGTTGTGAAAAGCCAAATGCAGGTGCACTCGATCATTTTGTTATGTATGTCACCATGTCCTTAATTTTTCAAAAGGTGACAAATCTCAATAAAAGCCAAGGGCATCATTTTACGACATAATTTCAAGAAATTTCATAGGAATTTACTCCAAATATAATTTATTCTGAATTGTTCAACATCACCAGGGGCAGATGCATGTGGGGGGTACGATGCCAAAACGATATGAACAAGGACAATGCTTATGTGTTCTCAAGGAAGGCCAGACAGGGTTAACAAGTAGGCACGGGTCGACTACCCCCTCACCCCACCCCCACACCCCTTAAATCTGTCAGTGACAATGACAATGTTAATTTTATCTTAATACCAAACAAGTTGCAGCGCTGCATGAAGTTCGGTTCAGTTTGTTTTATTATCATAACGCAGCCTCAGCTGAATTACATTGATAATTTACATTTTTAAAATAACATCACATTTCATTTCTAAACAACATATTTCATAATACAATGCATTTATATTTAAAAAAAGTATATACAAAATAGATACTTCACATGTAATATAATTAATATTAGTTAATCTAAAAAACATAAATAATTCGTTTTCTTAACCTATTTCCAGAAAAAAGTTGTATCAATGTAAACAAAATCAGACGTTCTCATGCAAAAGTATTATGTCATCATACTTCAATTTTATAGTTAATACCTCACCTTTGACAATGAAACAGGGCAAGACGATGATAGGTGCATGGGGGCAAGTGATTGGCACGTCATTATGGTAGCTTGTCACAATGGATTCCGGTTTGTTGTTGTTCCTCATCAATTGACACTTGGCTTGCAACCCCCTCCGATATTTCACACTTTACTGGGTTCTTTGTACTCTGGGATTAATTTAACCAGGGCAGGTGTTTTTATTTCAAAGGAATGTCCACACCTGACGGTGTTAAACCACAAGGGTCATTCGATGAGGGGGCAATTTTCTGTGGATGGTCGCACCTGAAATTATCTGAGTCAGTATGTACTACGTTTACAAAAAACATATAGGGCCTACACCAGCACCGATACCACCACCACCACCACCACCACCACCACCACCACCACCACCACCACTACTACTACTACTACTACTACTACTACTGCTACTACTACTACTACTACTACTACTACTACTACTACTACTGCTACTACTACTGCTGCTGCTGCTACTACTGCTGCTACTGCTGCTACTACTACTACTACTACTGCTACTACTATTAATAATAATAATAATACTACTGCTGCTACTGCTGCTACTGCTGCTACTACTACTACTGCTACTGCTAATAATAATAATAATATTACTACTACTACTGCTGCTGCTATAAACAACAACTACTACTAGTGCTGCTGCTGCTGCTGCTGCTGCTGCTGCTGCTGCTGCTGCTGCTGCTACTACTACTACTACTACTAATACTAATACTAATACTACTACTACTAATACTACTACTACTACTACTACTAATAATAATATTACTACTACTACTGCTGCTGCTATAAACAACAACTACTACTAGTACTACTGCTTCTTCTACTACTACTTCTACTTCTACAACTGCTGCTGCTGCTATAAACACTAACAACAACAGCAACAGAAACAACAACAACAACTACTAGTACTAGTACCACTGCTTCTTCTTTTACTACTACTGCTGCTGCATGCATGCTACTGCTGCTGCTACTACTACTACTACTACTACTACTACTACTACTACTACTACTACTACTACTACTTCTACTACTACTAATGCTAATGCTACTACGTGACTGAATTGTTAATTGAAATTTGAATTCATAAACATCATCTGGTTATAGACCGTTATGACATTGTTGCTAAATTTCTATTTTGCCCCAAAGAAACTTTTCCTTTTTTCGTCTGAGCTCGCGCATGCTCTCCTTTTTATGGCAATGATATTTTTCGGTCTCAGAAAAGGCGGGAAATTTGCTTCTTGAACTGTTATAAGTTAGCAAGGGCTATCAGGAGTCGTGCACAGGTCAATTGTTTTTAAATGATTTTATTTCAAAGGAGCTGTTGTAAAGGATCGACTGCCATTTCGTTGAGTACGTGTTGGTTATTTGTTCATCTCTCTGTGGAAACAGTCGAAACGCACTGAAGTTGTTTCGACGAAAAATACTTGAAGTCTACCGTCCCAATCCTCATGAAGAAGTGCTTCTTCTTTGATCAATTGTGGATTATCGGTTATGTGTAAAAGGGTTGTTCATCAGTTGTTATTTTGTAAGTGGTGGTGGTGGTGATGGTGGCGGTGGTGGTGGTGTGTGTGTATGAGTTGGGGGATCTTACTGTCACTTCATTGAAAGATTCAAGTAAACGAGGGCAGAATTGTTTGTTCCATGCAGATGTTTAAAATACAACAAATAAAAAGAAAACAAGATAATACTCCAATATTTCAAGATGTTCGAGTGAACTGCGTTGTGGAATTTGGATAAATGTGGGTGGCCATTTTTACAAGAATATGACCAGTGTCGTAGACAAACTCAGGTACAGGTGTATATAGATAAAAGGAAAGTTATACACAAAATTAGTGGTGGCGTAGCGTGGATCCACACTGGGGGTGCACCGGTCAGTGGTGGATGGAATGCGATAGATAGCAAGGCTCTCGAGTGAGGGGATGCGGGGCGGGGGCGTTCGATTTTCTTTTCACATTGCCCACCCCCTCCGTCTCCCATTTCCATATCTCTCTCTCTCTCTCTCTCTCCCTCCCTCCCCCTCCCTCCCCCTCTCTCCCCTTCTCTCTCTCTATCTCTCTTTTTCTTTTATCTTTCGTTCACCATTCGATGTAGTTAGCAAATGATCCACTTTTATCCTCATAGTACACGCCCCCGATGAAAACTGTTATATTCATTGGAGATATTTAGCCATCATTTTGTGGCACAAATGTCAATGTCAATATATTCTTAAATGGATTTATTTCTAGCTGCTACTTCTTCAGCCTTACTCAGCAGAATCCGAAAGTGAGGGTGAAACGCCGAGGAATTAACCATGGTCATGACAGTAATGATTATAATGCTGATTACGAATCTTGAAAAGGATATAATCATGATAGTATCAACCAGGTGTTTTATACTTTGAAATAGAATGTGATGAGTCGAGCAAAGCGGAGATTAAACGAGCATTGTTTCTTCGTTTGCTTTGACGCTGAAGTGTAGAGGGAAAGCAATTCACAGATACATCGAAAATCTTTTAATCTGTTCCTTTCAATTTGCAGAAGGACAACTTGAAACTTGAAGCTTGTAGCGGGAGGCTCTTTGAACAGAAAAGTGTTTCGCGCAGGTGTGGGGGTAATATCATCGCACCTACTCGCTTTGGTGACAATGTTCTTTATCTTTTGCACTCTTTCATCTTTTTCAAACAACACTTCACAATTTGTTTTACTAGTTCTACCCATCAAAGGTCCCGAAAAATCGGATCTGTGCTTTAATTCAATCGACATGAGCCTCCTTTCTGAGAAAAAAAGTTTTTGAGGTGAAATTGCAGTTAGTACAACATATGTAACTTAATAAACCGGTTCATTTCATTGACCTGGTAATTATAACGCTGTATGTAATATGAAATAATAAGGCAATTAAAAATATGAAAAACATTTGTTGCGACATTACACCGTTTTCTACTCACATTTCTTCACCTTAAAGTGATAATTGACATTAGATTAAGATGATGCATAATTTTGACAGAATATGATCATATTTGAGTAAGTGTTTTTTAAACAATAATAAAAACTATATTTCTCATTCGGAATTACATTTTCAAAAAGATTATAATTCAGTAAAAAGATATATATATATATATATATATATATATATATATATATATATATATATATATTCTGCAAACATCGAGAGTAAAATGCCAATGCTTTTAAAAATCATGTGGCGTAAACAGATTATTCATGGAAGAAAATGGGATTACTTTTAGAAATTAATAACAAAATTGGTTTGAGATCGTGAAGGGCAAGGTCGCAATAAATTAATATGTAGAGTGATTCATCAAATCAAGTAAACAGTCATTCGCTGATTCACCTGTGCATCATTTCTATCTGTTCATAAGTTCTCTATTCATTCGTCCAGTCATTCGTGCGTCACGTTTTAGTCACTTAGTCTTCCTTGTATCAAATTCTCATCCACTCCGTCATTCATGACAGTCACTCTTTCTATCTTTCATTCATTCATCCATTTGATCATCCTTCATCTATTCTGTCATTCATAACAGTCACTCTTTCTATCTTTCATTCATTCATCCATTTGATCATCCTTCATCTATTCTGTCATTCATGACAGTCACTCTTTCTATCTTTCATTCATTCATCCATTTGATCATCCTTCATCTATTCTGTCATTCATTGCAATCACTCTTTCTATCTTTCATTCATTCATCCATTTGATCATCCTTCATCTATTCTGTCATTCATAACAGTCACTCTTTCTATCTTTCATTCTTTCATCCATTTGATCATCCTTCATCTATTCTGTCATTCATGACAGTCACTCTTTCTATCTTTCATTCATTCATCCATTTGATCATCCTTCATCTATTCTGTCATTCTTTGCAGTCACTCTTTCTTTCTTTCATTCATTCCTCCGTTCCTTCATTTAATCATCCTTCATCTCTTCTGTCATTCATTGCAGTCACTCTTTCTTTCTATGAGTCATTCATCCATTAGGTCAGTCAGTTTTTCCATTCTTCATTTAATCATCATTCACCTATTCTGTCATAGTGTCATTCGTTGCAGTCACTCTTTCTTTCTCTTATTCTTTCAATCATCCTTCATCCATTCCATCATTAATTACCGTTCATCTTTACCTTTTTCTTTCCTTTTTTCTTCTTTTTTCTTTTCCTATCTTACTTTCTTTCTTTCTTTCTTTCAGTCATTGCAAATGTTTCTTAAATTTTTCAAATCTTAAGTCTTATTTGCGTTTCAATTCTTCAAATCAACTGTTTTTGTAATTTACATCCATGCAGTAACACAATTGATTCAAATTTCTTTGGGGTTTGGATTGACTTCGTAAAAATCGGGAGATTAAAAAAATGTAATAACCCCCTGTGGCTTTATCGTGAGCTAGAAGTTAATCTTATCAAACTGTAAATCGAATAGACACTTTGCAGTAGGATGCACTATTATTGTTACTATTATTATTATTATCACTATTATTATTATTATTATTAATATATTTCTTATTTTATTTATTGATATCATCATCATCATCATCATTATCATTCTCAATTTTTTTTTATCACTCTCATTATTTTTTATAATTATTTATATTATTATTCTTCTTATTATTATTATGATTATGATTATCATCATCATCATCATTTTCATACTCGTTATTTTTTTTCTTCTTTTTTTTGAATAATTTTTATCATTATTATCATTATTATTATTACTATCATTATTATTATTATTATTATCATCATCATCATCATCATAATCATTTTTTAAATATTATTATTATTATTGTTCTCAATTTATCGTTGTTAGTCAGGTAAAGTTAGAAAGAGACAACGAAATAAACTAAGAATAATACAATATCATATAATTTAGTCAATATCGATACATTTTATTTGTTCTACTGCACTGCTAATTCACAACGGCATATTTTATAATTTAAATATACAATACAATGATATCATATACTACACACAACACAGTCATAACTATACATAATATACATGTACACGATATAATATAACAGATTCAATATGTATCATAAACTTCTATTACACAATGCAACAAAAGAATTAATTTATCACTATATCATAAACTTCTATTACACAATGCAACAAAAGAATTAATTTATCACTATATCCTAATATATGAAAAGCTCACAACCTTTCATCATAATAATTTATGACATCATATACACACTTTTCTTTTCTTTTCTTTTCTAAATTAATGATTTTTTCACAGCTAAGTCACTAATCATGCTATTGGAAATCAAGTAGGGGCCTATCTATAGTAAGAGAGCCTTACATAATGAATACATCATAATGCAGATAGATTATGCATAGCAACACAATTCATACATACCAATTTATTTCTTTACACACATGCTAATAATTAAGCCTTTACAATAGTACATAAATTCATATACAACAAACTATTAGCAAACTCAATCCAGCACATATTATACAGCAATCACAAGACAGAGGTAACATCTATGAGGAAAGAATACGAATAAATTAGATTAAGTACTTGTAATGGTAGAACCATAATTTGTGCATAAAACTGCTGTGTGAATTTTTTAATCCATGTGGGCGCATGAATTTTGTCTATTTTCCATAAGTATTGATGGTGATGGAAGTAACTCATTATCCAACTCCCTATCTACCATATAAATGCGAGTTTATAGGCTGATTTTGTAAATATTACTGTGTAATGGATTATACAGTTTAACGGTATCAGACAATATAAGCCTCAGTCCCATCCTGACGTCAATTTCGTGCCCAAACTGCGACTAAAAATCGCGGGCAATCTCAGATAAATCTCGCGACAAGTCCTTGATGGTCTTAGGTAGGCTAGTCGTTAGTAATCTTAGATAATCCCACGACCGTAGTGGCCGTAAAGAATTTTATTTCTAATCATTTTAGAAACCTAGCTACGACTAAAGAGAGTCTTGAGGGGTCCTTCATTGTCGCAGCTGATCGCAAGAGTCTCGTGAACAGTCACCCGATTTACCGTGACTACGGGTACGACTTGCCGTTTGAATAAACCTGGTTGCATGACTAGTTGCACTACTGGTCAAGACCGATCGCAACCAGCCACGAGAAGTCGCAATGTTTATCACAATCAGTCGGCACGAGTCGCACAATTGTTCGTAGCCAGTCTTGCAACAGTCGTGCGATTAGTAGTGCTATGAGTCGACAGCAAGTATTTTGCTGGTCTTATATTCTGACATTCTCAGCTGAAATCGCGGAAAATATTTTTGATTATACCCACGACTTGACATGGTCGCTCGACTGAACTAGTCCCAAGAAATCGCAGGTCCGAATAAAAATTACTGGGTCCATGTAGTTTCTTGAAACTGACGTTCTTGAAACGCGTGTTAGGCGTTTTTAATGGGATGTACAAAAGCTATAAGTATGATGTTTTCGAGAAACTGGCCCTTGAGCATTAGAGCTTAAACAAACTCTGCCATGCAAGATAAGTCGCTTATAAGATTAGCTATGGCGCAAAGCGCTTTTATCATGAACACATTCTTTTCTTTAAAAACATGATAACAGTTAACAATAAATAAATAAATAAATTTATTTGTGAAGAATGCTGAGCCAAAATATTTACCACAGTTTTGAAAGCATTTTAGTGCTCTGCAAAGGCATAATTAAAATCATTCAGGCAAAATAAGTCCCTGATTACCTTGTACTATAGCTACAAAATTGAGGTATTTAGTCTTGAATTGGACGAAAAGATTAATAAGAGGTATGCAATGGTCAACAAAATTACAAATTATAAGTGTAATTTGATGAAAATATTACGACAAATGCCATTGTATTTATATTTAGTACATGAAATATTGGTAAACAGCGTTGCAGCTGAGGAGTAAAATCGTCTCATACTCATTAACATGAGCAACATGAGAGGGAATGCGGCTGCAGGTGTCTGCTTACAATGCCCGCTGCACACAATGCGTCATTCTACTGACGTATAAGACTGCGTCAGTGACGATGCGGTCTTTGACGCGCCAAGTGAGGGTGACTTCGTGAATGCAACATGAATAGTGCAAACATTGCGTTGAATTACCGGCGCATAGGCACATTGCTTTCACAATCTTAATTGGCGCAAGGAATAACGCAATCGGATTGACGCCTCGTGTGCATAATGCTTGAAACTCAACAATATTCTGCTGAATATATAATAGTAAAAATAATCCATGCTTTTTTTTCTATTTGAAACGGAAAAATACAATAACTATATGACAAGATTCCTAAAAGAATAGCTAGTGGAACGAAAACGAAATTTGGAGATAGGCCTAAGTAAGATTTCAGTTATTCTGACATTCCATATCCTCTCTTAAACCATTCAGAACAAAATTACTATTTATACAATACAGACACAAATGCAGATATAAACTGATTGTCTAAATCAGTTAAACTTGTATCAACACGATATCGAATTGATATACAATTTCTAGTATACAAGAAGTATAAATATATGTACTCAGCTAGGATTACATCAACACTTTCACACAAATACACTCCATTCACATCAAAATATGGAATTGCACAACAATAATTATGATCCCTGTCAATCACATTCATATGACCTTATGAACTTAAAAACTAATACAACTGACATTTAATCGATGTATTTCGAAAGTCATCATGAATGAGGTCACTAATATATTTTAAAATCTATTCAGAGAAAATTATACTCTTAATTCTGTTTATAATATTCGTCAAGGACGCCATATTTACACTATTTTCAACGTGAAATATATTATTCCTACCAATGGACAATGGCAATGTAAATATCCAACAGTTCAAATATTCTTTGGGGGCTTCCAAGGTGATCATGAATAAATTTGCATAAATTACCAGACTCTTGTAGGGCAAAGTTGTTTGATTTTCAGGTATCTCCGTTCACATCTTAGCACATCTTATTCCTTACGTTTTGATAGTTCCGGGAAAGCGATTTTTCATATTACGCAAAAAAAAGAAGGATGTACTTGCAGTTTTTAATAGTTTTGGTAACATTATTATTTGTTTGAATATGATACGCGCACCTACGCCAAGGCTCATCTATACACGAAGTTTATCGACTACTTGAAGTTTGCCACAATTTGAGGGCGCAGTCAAACCTTTGCTTCATACAGGAGATACAATCACTGCCCTCTGCGATAAAAAAAAATCTTTGAAATTGGTGAATACAATGTCATGTAATAACAGAAAAATAGAAGGGGCATGCATCTCCTGCCGATCTCCTGCACCCCCTGGATTCGCCAATGGGAGAAAAAGTGAGAAGCAACAATTCGTACTGGCTATGTCTTGACTGACGCGGGGAATGAGCAGTCGGTAATATAGTATAATGGCGTCTCCATTAGAAAGAGTAGAGGGGGCACCCGTCCCCTGCACCCCTTCGATTCTCCAATGGGAGAACAAGCGACAAGCAACGTTTTCTATTGGCTATGTCTTGACTGATGAGGGGCATGAGCAGTCGGTGATGGAATAGATGGAATGGCGTCGTCCATTGGGGAGGATGAAGGTATGCTCCTGACGTGACTTGGCATGACACGAGGTTGAGGGCACAGTGAGAGCCATCATACAGGATCCACGTTCTCCTCTGCAAATGGATAGATAAAGATGTGATAAATATTGGAATAAATAATTGAATAAATGAATATTAAATGAGTGAATGAATGAGTGAACAAAATAATAAATAAATCGATAGATACATAAATAAATATATATATATAGATAGATTATAGATAGATAGATAAGTAAATAAATAGATAATAAATAAATAAATAAATAAATGAATGAATAAATAGATAATTGACATGAAATGATATGAATAAATAATTGAAATAAATAAATGAATAATTATTGATTATTGATCATCTTTATTCAGTCATACTTTGTTTTCACAATGTACATGAAAATCAAATTATATTACAATAAAGATGCGACACAAAAACCCAGGTCATCTGTGTGGTTATGAACATTACTGCTTAACCACACAATAGGCAGGGTGTAACGATAGAAATAAATGAAATGAATAAATGAATAAATGAATAAGAATAAATGAATGCATAAATAAATAAACAAATAAATAAATAAGCAGATGTATATGTTTTTATGAAGAGATGCAGGAATGATTAAATAATAATGAATAACACATATTGACAAATTAATAAGAACAAA
This sequence comes from Mesocentrotus franciscanus, assembly GCA_037976565.1. NCBI lineage: Eukaryota > Metazoa > Echinodermata > Echinoidea > Camarodonta > Strongylocentrotidae > Mesocentrotus > Mesocentrotus franciscanus. The sequence goes on from CP137685.1 coordinate 7,958,571, forward strand.
TGAATACAATAATTTGTTGTATTTCGTTAGGGAATTGGACAAATAAAAAGTACATAATGTTATGTCGATAAATTATAATGACAAAAAATATGAATTGATAGAAAATGAGGAAATTATGATAAATAAGTAGGATAGACGAATACAGAATGAAGTTTATTGCTCAGTAAAAGAGTGTAGAAATAAATTTTTATTAATTGAAATTAAAATAAACTCAGTTAGAACAATGTACAGATTTTATCTCACAAAAGTCCTGTGAATTGGAAGCCTTCCTCACAAAGGGAGATTAGATACTTGTTGCTTTAAAGCCCCTCTGAGGTGTTGGGAGCCCCACAAATTGATGGCAAAATTTCACTCAAATTGTATAATAATGTGAAAGAGGAGGTCATTTAAGACACATTTCTGCAAAGATTTTCAAAACAAATGTGTTTGAAGTCGAATATTGATCAAAGAATACAAAATTTAGGTATTCTGCGTACAACAGAAAACCCAAATTATGTATTCTTTTATCAATATTTGTCTTCAAACACATTTTGGGGGAATCTTAACAGAGGTGTGTCTTTAATGACACCCTCTTTCACATTATGATACAATTAAAGTGAAATTTTGCCATCAAATTTTTGGCGAATTTGGGGCTCCCAACACTTTAGAAAGGCTTTGAAGTGACAACTCGTCGAGAAAACCTACGGTATGACGCAGTGCTCAGATGGAGGGCAGGTCCCAACGCATTTACCAACATCCAAATCCTGAAAAACAACAAAATATACAATTTTGATAGCTTTTGTAAATCTTAACATTCTGTAATTGTATGCAATCAACTCTATAATCTAAGGCCATATTGAAAGAATTCCAATATTAATAGAAGTTCCACGCACAGAGCGTAATCAGTATCGTATTTGCTAATAACAAACTCAGTTTTTTAATTTCAAAGTTCTCTTACTAGTTAGTGATATATTTTCAATTGTAAAAACGAATTGAACCAACAATTAATCATGAGACTTGTTAAAGAGACAAAACATGTTGTGTTGATGTACCTGTACAATTATATCTTCACACAATTAGTTGTTTGATTCACACTAAATTTCTGTAATAATTAATTAATACATTAATAATGATTGATATCAAACGAAATACAGCAAATAATAGAATGTGATGAATTAGTTTTCTTGTTTGAATGTAGAATGTATGACGTACCACAGACATGACTTGTGTTCGATTAGCTGTAGAATTCCATCTTAGAGCGTAGATAGATTCCATGTGTGTGGCACGAAAACACCCGGATGTGCAGGCACAATCTTGTATCGTCTGGACGGTGCGGGCGCCTATCGGCAAAGAACGGAAAAGAAAGATAAAGCTCTCATTAATGCAAATTGAAAACTAGTAGCATGAATGGAGTACAGTAAGGTGAACAGTGGGGTCGAATTTCATTTTATTGTGGTATGGTGAAAAAAACATGAAGTGGTAAACATATAATGAAAAGAAGATACATTTCAGACCATTTTGTTTTTAGGTTTTTTCCGGATGACCTGATAACGATTATCATGGCAGGGAGAATGATTTCCAAAGATTACTAAAAATATGATATAAATCATCAATTGTATAATTAATTTATTGTTCACCAAAAGTGTATAACTAGGGTCTATCTATGGTCCAGATGCTTTTGTAATCAAGTTCCTCTATTCAGGCTAACCCATTGTGTTCCGTTCCGTGCTTCATGAAACATGATGTAGGTAAAGTAAAGATCGGGTGCTGAGGTACACATAGACTGTTTAATATGCGGAAACAACCATTTTCAACCGTAAAATGATAATACAAGGAGAAATAGAAGAAGAAAAACTTACCATTTGGATCTCGAAATGCTACTGTCTTGTTGGTGACAGGTTTACATCCAACATTGCCAGATTCTGTTTAACGATGAATAGAAACAAGTATGTAAGAGAAACAAAGGATTCTAATGCTGAAGCAAAAGTGTCATTTGGAATTCATGATGATGTAAAATGGCAGCTTTCCACTGAGAAGATAAAGTCTTCCTTCACATTCCCTTGTCCACACCCTCCAAACCCTCTCACCACCCTCTCACTGTCGTCACAGTCCTAACCCCTCTCGACACCCTCGCACCTTTCTCGACACCTTCTCAATCTCATCTCGACACCCTCTCATATTCGGCACCCTCCCTCTCTCGACACCCTAATAGCCCCTCTCAAGTTTCAACGCACTTGCATCTTTCTCGACACCCTCTCACACTCGACCCCTTCTTATCCCTCCCAGCGCATGTCCAATCCTCTTGACTCCCTCAACCCCCCTTCTCGACGCCATCCTAGCCCCTCTCAACATCATCTCACTTTCGACACCCTCAAAGTCACTCTCGACACCCTCTCACTTTCGGTATCTCCTAACCGGCTGACCCCGCTCAATACTCTCATATTCGTCATCCGTCATCTCCTCTCATAGCCATTTCACTCTCAAGAACTTTCCATCTCTTCTCGACACCCTCCTAACCTTCCTCGGCCATATATCTTATCCATCTCGGCACCCTCTCACCCCTCTCGACATCTCCTCACCCCTCTCGACACCATAACGACACTCTCCTACCTCTGTTGCCTTTCTCTTTCTTTCTTTCTCCCTCTTTCTTTCTTTCCTTCTATCTTTCTCTCTCTCACTCCTCACTCCTATCTCACTCCTCTCTCTCTCTCTCTCTCTCTCTCTCTCTCTCCATCCTCTTACCCCTCTCATCCTAACTCAGTCTGTCCACTACCTTATACCACGATTCTGACTATTCACTGACATGCCTTACCTCCCTGGCAGCCGCCTTCACATGTCCCGACATCGATGGACGTTTCGTAGCGTGAATTCGGCGAGAAGGTGACGACGTGAGGTCGCCTCACACATCGAGGCGGACTGCGCTCTTGACAGGTGCAGTTGACGATGACCCGGTGCTCGCTGCTACCTGTCGGTAGATGCGCCCTCTCCATGCGACTGCTGCTCGGCACGCACATGTAAGATGGGCCACACGTTGAACACTGCATGGGAAGAGGATGTGGAGATTTGGAGCTTGTTGGAATAACAGAGTGGATAACTAATGTACTAAAAGCATCAGCGCAGACAGAATTTTCATGGGAGCAGCCTACTATTGTACAAATATACTGAACATGAATAATAGGCTCAAATCTCTAACATAATGTTAAATACGGAGAGAAAAAATCTCCTATTGGTCTTTTGTCCACCAAAATGTATCAAAAGTTCGTCTCTTCACGTATCATAAACGATAAGATCTATTTCTATATATGTATGTTTATGCAGTAATGTCAATATGATTTTATAGGGAAAAGAGGATGGTGATGTCAATTCCTTGATATTAAAAAAATGCAAGATAAAACATGATGAATAGTGAAGGAATTATATCACAGTTTCTCTCTCTCCATTTTACCTTTTTACCTTGAATATGGGCATAACTATCGGTTGTTCAACTTTTACAATAGCAGTTTCTCTGGTTTTTCTGCAGTTATTCGGATCAACTTCACTTTGAGTCTGATTTTATTTTCCTTGAACACATTTGAACGTGTACTCACTCGGTTGCGAGACGAATCGTGGCTCCGAAGCTTCTTGCGGATTCTTTTTCGACATGTGCCTACATCGAGTTGTATCTCATCGCCGTTAGTATCTATGATGGTACAAACAAATCACATTAGGCCATTTTAAAAATAGCTTTTTTGCCTTTTTTTTTCTTTTTTTTTTTCAATGAAAAAACATGACAAACATACTGCTAAAATGATCTTTTACTTGAGTTTAAAAAAAATTAAAAAAATATAAATGCTGCTGGCCATCTTGAAAATTAGCCCGACTGGCTGGACGTCAGGGAAAAAATTGTACCGAGCGGCCATTTTGAAGAAAAACAAGAAAACAAAAAAGGGCCTCCTCCTTCCTGTATTTCAAAAAGGCAGGACGCTAAACATGTTTTATTTTTAAATGGCCTTATGATATAATAATAATAATAATAATAATAATAATAACAATCTGGATTTATATAGCGCTTAATACGGAATACCGTCTTTATGCGCTTTACATATATTATTACCCCGGTCATCGGATTCATTCATGCACAATGTGGACCATCTCCACTCCCTAGTTTTCCTACCATATGGTCACCGCGAGGGCATAGGCAATTACTATAACACAAATGCTTTCGTCATCCTCCCGGGTCCCCCATTCTCTCTTGGGTACTGAGTGGCAAATGTAGATTAATGCCAAAGGACATTAGTGCCGTGTCGGGGATCGAACCCATGACCTTTGAATTTCAAGTCAAGTGATATACAACATACCTCTATATGGCAGAAATTAAAAATGAAACAAATAAACTTTTATGAGAAGTAAAACAAATGGTATAAGGTTGCATCCCTCAATTCATCAGGTGGTCATTAGTCATTCATTATTAAAATAAATGTGAAAAAAGAATCTTATTTCTAGGCGCGATGGCTCAGTGGTAGAGCTGTGGTCTCGTAACCGGGAGGTCCCGGGTTCGAAACCAAGATGCGCAAGTGCCCTTTGGTAAGGCATTAATCTTCACTACCAAGTCCATCGGAGAGAACTTGAAGTCATTGGTCCCCTGGTTGCTCACTAACAAAGCATACAGTCGTGCTTTCTTAACAGTCAGGTAAAAGAAACCAACAAATCAAACCTATATCTTATATTTTGCTTATTCCATTTTCTCTTAATCATTACGGGCGATTCATGTTTAACTGCAATGGCGGATCCGAGGACGGGGGGCACTATACTCTCGTAAAGTATAAATAGATCGAGGATCGTTTGTGGCCTGATTTAAAATAGATTTATTCTACACTTGATGAAGCTTAGAATATCCTTGGATGACACATTTAAACGACCATCATCATTGCTTCCTTCCTTGCTATTATCTGTAGAAACAGAAACTCTCTTCTTTGCCATGAGTATATCCACTTGCAGTAAATACTTGCGCGATCGTTACAAAATATATCAAATTTTTCGTTTTACGAAATGATTATGCCAAATGATTATCCAAAAGTTAGAATGATGTCATCAACCTGTCAAACGTGTACCGACAATCCTACTGAAACATCGAAATCGATATAATTATGATTATAAGAATCGCTACTTAAAGGTAGTCCAGAATGATCCCAGAAAGAAGGTAAAAAGTTTGGAGAGAGTGCGTCAGCTATTGGTCATAATGAAATTACAGCAAGAATCGCATTGGAGAGGAACATTGAAATAGAATCTGTAAGAAAGTGTCATACTAAACATACTAAAAGATGAACGAATGAACGAATGCATTCTTCAACATGATGAAATGAATATAATCATGATGAAAGTAGTTTGTTCATCGAATTCAGGAGGAACGCAGTCAACAGAACATTTTTTTGTTGTTGGGGGAGGTCTCATTTTTTTCTTCTTACCAAACGAAATTTATTGACATTCATTAGGGGAGAATGGGATTTAAGTCATACCTAACATACCAAATGAATGGTATTTAGAATTTTCGAGAGAAACGCAGAATATTAGAGTTTGAGGAAGGGGGCATGAGCTTTTCGTCATACCAAACGTACGAAATGAATGGCATTCAAAGTTTTCGAGAGAAACCCAGGTCAATAGATTTTGATAAGGGGGACCTAATTTTTGTTGTCAAACCAAGAAGTCCTAGGGCACGAAATAAATCACATTTAAAAACTTACCCTGAAATCAAATTTTGGAGAAATCATATGACTGCTTTCTCATAGTCAACGGACAACGTGAATAACATTCGAGGGTAGTGCAGTTAAACGAAGGGGTGGGGAGGGGGGAGGGGCATAAATATTCGTCATACTAGAACCAGTGAAATGTGAATCGTATTTTTGGAGGAACACTGTGAAGTAAAGATTTTGAGAAAAGTGCGTGCATGGGTGCTTCGTCATAATAAGTGCCCGAACCTGTACTCTGTCTGGCGTCTGTTATCTGACACACTGCTAATTGCTTTTGACCAATATTGGCGGTTTGGAAGTGATAGCTTCACCATCGTGCCAGAATGCCAGAAAAAATGGCAGCTGCTCACCCTTTAATTTTCGGGAAAATCCCATTCTAAAAGTTCTTAGAATGATTTTGTTGACAGGGGTGCGAAAAGGGGCTTACTTCGTTCCATCGGATCTTCGGGTCGGGTCGGATTGTCGGGTTACACGACCATTGATTGATTGATTGATTTTCATTTATTTTCCTATACATCTTCACAAATATATACATTTTTTAACATGTGTGATCACATAAAAATCATACATTGAAAAAGGGGTCGTCCTAAGCACATCTTGAGCTGACGACCTCATCATAAGAAAACAAATAGTTCGAGTCCCGCCGCGGCACTAATGTCCTTTGGCAAGACATTGATCTACATTTGCCACACTCAACCCAGGTGATGTAAATGGGTACCTGGCAGGAATTAATTCCTTGAAATGCTAGAGCGCAGTGGCTGCCTTGCTAAAGCCAGGGTAATAATCGGGGCAGCGCCAGGAGCGTCACAACGTGACGGACATGTGTGCTATATAAGAAGCCACCATTATTATTATTATTATTATACAATAAATATACATAAGTGAATAATGCATAGTGGAAAGCGGACGGCCAAAGAGAGAGAGAGATGGAGAGAGAGAGAGAGAGAGAGAAGGAGAGAGATAAAGAGAGAGAAAGGGAAAGGGAGAGTTTTGAGTATAGTATTCGGGTAGTATCAAGTGGAACATTTAAAGTCTGTGGATACCTTGATAAAATTCCTGGCTACTGAAATTTTAATATTGTAAGGTATAATATCACCAACTCGCTACTCTGACTATGTAGCGTGTTACAAAGTTTGGATTTCCCTTTAAATTATGAAATAAACAAAGATCGTTTGCCTTTAAGAAATGAACACAAAGAAAATCAATTTAAACCATCAGCTTACCATGACCGATGGTATCCTGACGTGGTCTCCGCACACAATACGCACATGCAACACCAGATAACGACGGGACCGACGAAATCGACGACGACAGAGACAACGATGACGACGACAGAGCTAACCTCTCCGGAGACACCCTTGCCGGCGGCGAACCATCGCCGTCTTCCGCGCTGCCCAACAGCTGCGCCAACATTTCGCTAAAAGCAGGATTTCTACTGTTCGTCGTCGGCGGGGACTTTGATCTTGACGACGAAGTCAGGAGTGATGACGGCGCTAATGCGTGTGATGGGGTGTTTCGTAAAAATGGCTGCTGCTCAGCCATTGTTCTCTTTATTCTTTCATGATTATCTTGGTGGTGTGAGTGGAGTTCTTCTCCGTGTATGTACTGATCATCAAGGTTTATGTGTCCTCTTCCAACATTTCGCTTGTCCTCTGCCGAATAGGAAACAAGAAAATGAGATAAATATTATTTCATACCATTGACGTATAGTTTTGAATTGCATCGTGAAAAAAACTTTTAAGAAGTTGTTAGGAAAGGTTTATCATGTAATACAACAGAAAATGATTTCTTTGAATCATCAAAATGATAAACCGACCCGAATTTGCTGAAAATCACTTTAATTGAAAAGTACTGCAAACAAATATGAGTACATAGGACTTTACACACACACATGTAGCATTAATTCGTTTGTGCTACTTCTAGTCATTTTCGAATACGAAGGCATTGGCAAAAATGAAACAAAACGTAAAACAAAACATAAAACAAAACACAAAACAAAACAAAACAAACACTGAAAGAGGTACTTAAACAAATTTCAATTGGGAAAACCACAGGCCTTGTTAAGTTTCGCGACTGCCAGCTTTTGCTATCCATGAAGTAAAACATCGAGAAGAAAACCTGTACACTAATTTCCACTCAATAAGGGCCCCATGATGCAACACACATAACCGGAAGCAAATTATATAAAAGGGAGTTTTGAGGTTGAATTATATAGGGTTATATTATCTTGTCACCTTTTAGGTTTGATGTTTCATCCTACATGACTGTGTATGTTTGTTGATGACAGCTGTTTGAATTTTTTCCCGGATCACGTTGGAGATAAGTACCAGTAAAATCTATATAAAACTGTAATAGTCGCATGTACAGATAAAGTACACAATGATATTATAACTGAAAGGGATTGGGTAACTTTGTCTCAGATTCTGAAACAAAATCCTGGATTTAGTTCATGCTGCAATGATAATTATAAACCTTTAGGTCAGTAAAGAACCCCATGACTTTTACAAGCCGATCGTCTGTCTGATGATCAAGATATTTATGATTGGAAATCGAAATCAAATTTTGCGTTTTCCTAACGGTTTTCATAACACTACAGTCTATTGGGGAAAATGAGTATGGTAAAACCGGTCACTCAAAGATTTTTACTTTTTGAGGCACTTCATGATCATTTTGAAGCGCAATTTTTGTCAAGGCTTCATTATTACACCATATCACAGACACCGATAACACGTAGGGCCATGCATCTCAGATTTAACATTGTTAAACGATGCCTTTGAGTGTACATTGTACATTGTTATATAGTTTAATTTAGTCAAAGTCTTAAGAATAAGAAGTCAAGTTACATGGGTACCCAACATATTCAAGAAGATTATATTGACGTATAGGTGAATCAACTTAAATATAGGGTACATGAATTACTCCATAATGTTCTACTTCAGCTATAGGTAGACTTAAATAATTAAGAGATTTAAGTTAAGATACAAGTATATTTAAAATAAAAGGTTGAAGGATAATAAGTTTGATGTGGGATGCAGTGGAGAATCACGGGCAGCTAACATTGTCAAGGAGGAGTCCGCTTAAAGTTTGAACAGAATTTACTTAACTTAAGAGTAGACAGAATACTCGAAACTAACGTTATATACGAATGCTCCAATAAATGGAGTTAAGTTGCACAGGCAGAAAAACTACCAAAGAAGAGTAAGTCCATAACCGGGGTCCATAATCAGATATTTATGGCAGCTTAGCTAAACTGCAGAAAGATTAAATATGAGTTACAAGGGCCCCGTCTTATAAAGAGTTGATATTAATCGCAACTTATTTGCGATTGATATCAATCGCAAATATGTACATAAGAGATAGGAGACTGCAAACTTGCGATTGATTTGCATCAATGATCAATCGCAACTCTTAAACATAATCATGTAGGGAATATGTATCAGACTCTACAGTTTCTTTAACTTTGTTTAAATCATTTCTACCGCTGTTATGTATCTGTTTGTACTTTTATTTATAATTGAAATCAAACCTTAAGTTTTGGTTGCAATAAAGAAATAATGATAATGGTACTTTATTTAAGTAAGAGGCAGCTAAAATTCCCATGAATGAGTGTTAAGTAAACCAAAATTCTCAAATGATTTACGTTAAGGATAGATGAAATACTCATGCCACTTAACATGCGCAGACAGGATACTCGGAGTACTAAAATCACGTCATCTACAAAATCAATGACATTTTCATTTTGTGGTAACGAAAACATGCACTTCTTATCTAGAGCATCGCTAAAAAGAAAAATAATTAACTGAGGGAATATAGATAACTCGTAATAGAAAAATCGGAGATATATTTTTGGACAGATTAATTGGATATGTTGAGCGTTGACCACTATTTTTTTTTTGTTTGTCTGGTTTTATGTTTTGTTTTGTTTTGCTCATTCGCAGAATGATTTTCGAGTCATCAAGCAGGTAGGGAAAAATCAAAGAAAGACAGAGACCGTAAAAGCAAACAGATAATAAAGCAACGCATTTTTTCGGGGGAAATGAACAATTTAACAAAAATATATCCACTGAAATTGGAATTGATTTGTTTCTGACTAACGCATAATATGCAATATTCTTTCCAATTGAGTCACATATACTGCCTTCTAAATATAACCCTGTTCGAAAACAACAATTGACATTTTATGACACCTCTTTTTATCAGACATCAATATCAAGAATCTGCGTCATAAATTGTTGTGTATGTACTATTAATACTTTTTTGTATTGGAATAGATTGCTTGCTTACATGCAAACAAATTAATCTCAAAATTAGAGGAGGCGACGAGTTAACATTTACAAATACACTGGTGCTAAAAGCGACTTATTTTTGCCACCAATGATAACAGAAAATTTATTACTTTAATTCTAATTTTAGAAAACGTAATGGGGCAAGGATAAGCAGGAGGGTTTAAACTAATATTTTGAGATATAGTGAAGCGTGTTTCGGAGCTATAAAAACAATTTGGGATAATTGCCCTTTGCTGGATATTTGTATTCTAATAACTATAAAAATATAGATGTGACCCCTTTGCCCTACTTTCTCTCTTTCTCTCCCCCTCCCCTCTCTCTCTCTCTCTCTCTCTCTCTTTGTCTGTCTGTCTGTCTGTCTCTTTCTCTCTTCCTCTCTCTCTCCCTCTCTCCCTCTTTTTCTGTCTATCTCTGTCTATCTCTCTCTGTTTTCATGTCCCCCTCTCTCTCTCTCTTTGTCTGTCTGTCTGTCTGTCTCTTTCTCTCTTCCTCTCTCTCTCCCTCTCTCCCTCTTTTTCTGTCTATCTCTGTCTATCTCTCTCTGTTTTCATGTCCCCCTCTCTCTCTCTTTCTCTCTCCCAGCTCTCTCCCCAGCTCTCTTCCCAGCTCTCTCATTTTCCCCCTCCCGCCTCCATCTGTACCTAACTTTGTTTATGTGAAACCTGGTTGATACTTTTTTTTTCCTTTCTCGTTCTGATGATTTTAGAAGATTGCAAGAAGATCGCAAGATCAAGATTTTGAGTCTGCAATTCAGGATTTTAATTCTCCTGTGCCTTTTAGATTTGATGAAACCTAGTCTATAACTAAAAGTACAAAATACTGTAATCTCAAATAGTTCTTCTTTCATTTTATATTCTCTACACTCATTTACTCTTCAACCCCTGTTTATTTGAACTTCATGTCTGTTTTCTTCACCTGTTTCTAATCATATAACCAACTCACACTGAGACTCGCCCATTGTTTGAAGCTCTTGGCAATATTGCAGGCTAACGCTTAGTACAAACTGCGTAGGTGTAGGCCTACCGTCAACTACCACACGGCTCTTAATTACGAAGTAATATAATTGATTGTCTTGTAAAAGGATTTATTCCGGTCTATAGGTTTATTTAAACGATGCCTCTAATTGATATTATTGCAGCTAATTAAGCAAAAGGCGCGCGCTACTTTTGTTTTTTTCTACTCTGCCAACATTGATTAACTACGATTGAAGATTATTTGCGTCATAAGTCACGTGACTCCTCTCTCCTTGCTATACGCGATAATGGAACTGGGATTATTTTCTTTCGTGCTTTATGTATTTTTACGCCTTAAAACCATTTTGGTTACAATTTTCAACCTTTTGAAAATATGCTCAAAGGGCAATAAAAGTCGTGGGAGGATAATACACCACAGAAATAACACGCAAATGTATCGAAAATAAGTGCGTCGAACTTTAACATTATGTCTTAAAAACCACATAGATTGATTGATTGATTTTTCTTCAACAAGCTTCCAATATACAACAATATACAAGAATACCAGATCAAAATTAAGTCAGCTTGAACAGGATAACCCACGAAAGCTTGAGAGCTTATTTCTAGTGGGGTCCCCGACATACATGTACAAAATTAGTAAGTTAAAATAGTAATATTTACAGACAAATAAGAAAGAAAAACAAATTATTAAATATTATGATGATAATAATAACAACTTTAAACTGATGATAGAAATGATAATAAGTATAAGAAAAAATGAAGAAGGAGAAGAAGAAAAAGAGGAGGAGGAGGAAGGAGAGGAAAATAATGATGAATATGTTGAATTTCTATAACGTACAAAAACACAAGTATATACAAAATTAAAAAGTATGAACCGGCAGAAGAATTAAAAAACACATAAAATCTGTATTCAGGCTATTTCAATCATATAACATGTGATTCGCTTCTCTCCTCTGACTCTCGAGTGTTAGGTATTCCTTTAATTTCCTCTTAAAATGAGCAAAGTTTTCTATATCCTTTATATTATTAGGAAGGGAATTCCAATGTTTTATGGCATTATAATAAAACGAATTTCCAATACTACCTACTCTTTCTGGTAAGTTAAAGAGAAGGCTGAGTTCTGGGAAGAGGTGAAAAATAATTTGTGAGCGTTATCATTGTTATTATGCAAGTGTGGAAGAACATCCAATACAAAATGTTCCCTGAAAAGCATGGCTCTTCAAATGCCTTACTATTCTAAATATGGCATGTGTAACAGCATAAAAATCGGGACGGATTTTTATGCCACATGTTTGTGTAGTCCCATATACATCTTTCTGTGTACAGTGCTTGTAACTTTACCAAGACTGGGCCAAAATTCTTATCATTTTGATGATTCCAGAACCTTGCAGTACACACCAATACTTATATGCTAGATGATCAACCTTTTCTGATCGATTCCACAATGTTTCTTTCACAATGCAATCGCATGACCAGAACTCAACTTTATCTTTAAAGTTAAATCTGCTATTTCTTGTATTATAATCATAAAAGGCCTGATCCTTATACCAACAACAATAATGAAAACTAAAATATTAGTATGGTTAATCATGAGACGAGAACAGAGGAACTACTGTTATGCTTGCACAGGGGGCTGCGTACCCTCCCCGCCCTATGCATTAGTACCGTCAAAGTCCCGGTCCATCTGGTCACGCTGGTACATGTAGGCCTATAGACAAAAAGAAGGACTTGTCATAGCTTTCTCTGTGGCAGTCGGGCGCGATTCCAAATGAATTGTTTCCGACAAAGATGCGGTATATATATGCTCAAACAATTTCCTTTATTCAAAACGGATCTGCGAATGTTGCCAAAGTACAATTCAATTTCCTGGTTTGGTAATCTTGAGGAAAATGTGTGGGCGTGTCGGGAGAGTGTAAAGGTTTTTGAGCTTTGCCATCAATCTGGACTGCTCATCATTTATTCATTTGCCAATTCTGATTTCAAATCCATCGATTTCTGGAGAAGTGAATAAGAGTTCAAGTCTTTGAGGATATTATTTTGAAACAACGAAGTGTCTGATGAAGGTCATTGAATATTTTCCCGAACAAGATAGCTCTGATAAAAAAATTGTTCAATGTTAAAAGTAGAAAATCCTTAATTTTCCAGTTTTAGGATAGTTTTTGCACATATGATGAAGTTAGTAAAAAACTGCATAAAAGCTGACTTTGGAAGGCCGCATTATTTTAAAGCAAAAATGTTAAGTTTTTATATATCTTTTGTTGTGTGTGGATTTTACTGATGTTTTTTTTTTTCCTTTTGAGATGTGAGAAAAAACGAGGTAATTTTGGAATTCGATTTTTATTTCACAACTTTCCTCTGCCACCCATTTCCGCTAGCATTTTATCTATTGTTAATAATACTTATAATACATTTATTATAATAACTCTCCTTTCTTACCACTCCCCAATTTCTCCTTTTCTCTCTCACTCTTTACTCCACCCCATTCGCATCTTCTCCCTCTCTCTCTCTCTCTCTCTCTCTCTTTCCCATCTCTCTCTCTCTCTCTCTCTCTCTCTTTCTCTTTCCCATCTCTCTCTCTCTCTCTCCCCCCTCTAGATATGTTTTGTATTATTACAGATCTGGGCCCCGTCTTATAAACAACTGCGATTAATCGCAACAGTACTTATTCGCGATTGATATCAATTGCAACTATGTACATCCGAGATAGGAGACTGTATACTTGCGATCGACTGGACGACTTGCGATTGATTTAGATCAATCTCAACTCTTTATAAGACAGGGCTCTGAAATCGCTTTGACGATGAATGTACATGCCATTAAAAACAAGATAATAATTTCATAAAAACGAAACGGAAAGACATAATAGTGAATGAACATGTAAATGAAAAGCGAACAAAGGAGTTTACAGCAAGTGATTTTTGGCAAATTGACACCCTCCCTGAACAAACAAATAAACAAAAAATAGTGAAAAAATATGGCATTTCAATAAATAAATATCAAATATGAATTCAGAAAGATTTAAATTGTGACGGCGAATCAAGTACAGAAATGGTTTGAGAAAGACAGCTTAATCATACGACATAAAATGATCCCGTGTTCCCACTCATCAAACGGTCAACGACAGAAAAAAGGCACGTGACCCCCTCTGTCACGTGAGGTGACGGCTACCCGAACATTTTATCATTTCAAAATTCACTGCGGGGGGCCCCTGCAGCCGCCTCACCGCGCACGCTCAATTACCTATGTGAGATCCGCTAAGTCATGTATTGCGTAATCATAATCCTGTACATAATATAGATATATAGGCCACGTGTCTGATCAATAAACTATTAGACATGAAACCATTGATGTACCTATATAGCGACAGACGAATCCTCATGAAGGCATATGGATTTTACATGCTTCCATATATAACGCCTGTTGTAATGGATGTATGCCATACCGTTGAACCTAATGATGATGATGATGATGATACTTCTACTACTACATGTGTACTACTACTACTACTACTACTACTACTACTACTACTACTAATAATAATGATAATAATAACAATAATAATATTAATAACAATGATCATAATAGCAGTAATAATAATAATAATAACAACAGTAATAATAATAATAATAATAATAATAATAATAATAATAATAATAATAATAATAATGATAACAACAACAATGATAATAATGATAATAATAACAATAACAACAAATATAATTAATGTTTTATATAGGGCGGTTCAACCCAGAATGGGTTGTAAACGACTTCAACGTATACTTTACAAACAAAAGTTACATGAATACAGAACCCAACACAGAACTGATCAGTGAACTAATTACTACTACAAGTATATGAAATAACGAGCTAGAAAGTTTTACATACTCGTATCTTTATAAACAATTGGTAATTATAATAAACTGGTAGGTTTTTAGTGGTTGATTTAAGATGATTAGTAAATATGTTTCATAGTAATTCTATCAATCTATTCCTTCTAACACATATTCAACATGATATATCTTTGATATCACATGATCGTCTTCGATCATGATCGAAGACGACCATGTGAGTGCATAGCCGCCAATCACTGCCCGCCCGGGAAGGCACCATGAATGAATGAATATCATGCACAACACCATGTATATTCAACTCTGCACCAATAGTATATCGAATAATTCAGTTTGCGTGCTTCCGACAAATATTCAGCATCGATATCTCCGTTAAGTCACAACAATAAAAATATATTTAATTTGTGATATCACTGTCGAATAGTTCTCATTCAATTCATTTTCATTTTTACATGGTATTGCACACACCATATAAACAACTACAACCGTTGCCAATCGTGTGTTAATGTTCACGTATTTCAGTCATCTCTTTACAATTACAAAAATAATCATGCATTTACGGTCAATAGACATAACATGCGATATTATCATGATCATGTAGGCCTATTTCAATATGTTCAGATATCATGAAAAACACACACAAATATATTTCTTCCTTATAATGTTAGGGCCAAAGTATATACTGAGAACAAAATTAGGCAGATAATAGAAGTGGCGCAGCCTGATTCCAGTCATTGAGGGGGCACTAAAATCTTGATGGGGGAGGGGGTGGTCATACTCTGAAAAACCGATGCAACACTGGCAGCACCTTTAGGGGTTAAATCCTGCACCCTTTTTAAAGGTGCAATCCTGCACCCTTTAAAAGGGTGCCAGATTGAACCTTTTAGGGGACATGTTGGTACCCTTAACGGTTCAATCCTGCTCCATTAGGGGTGCAAACCGATGCAATAGCAGCACCTTTAAATCTGGGAATATAATGTTGGTGGAAATGCACCTGGCCCTCCCAATTAGGGGCAAACCGGCAAGTTGTTTTACCCTTAACGTACTTTAATGGTTCAATCCTGCTCCATTAGGGGTGCAAACCGATGCAATAGCAGCACCTTTAGGGGTTCAATCTTGCACCCATACTCGAGGAATACTGGTGAAATATGCTCGTACACAAATACATATTAAACATGCGTGTTGTTTCTTGGTTAGTAATCATATAATCAATATATCTATTGTTAAAACGTGAATGTAATTGTAACATGATCAGACAAAATTATCTATTGGTTAATGATTGCGCAAGGAAAATACAAATCACAAAATTGATGTGCATTGTCATAATTTGCTTAACAAATCATGATAAATGTATTTTTATGTGAACACGTGTAAAGTAATCATGAATATGCATGCAATATGCAAACTTTTATTTTGCACCCTTTTTTGGTCGATCGGGTTTATTTTTGTGGGAAGGGTGCAAAATCTTATATTGCACCCTTTTTTGAACCCCTTTTCCATCAATAGGGTTCATTTTTATTTAAAGGGTGCAAACTCTTATTTTGCACCCTTGTTTGCACCCTTTTTCTTTAGAGTGTATATGAGGGCAAATACGGGGAAGGGAGGGGGTAAAGAGAATCAAGGCAAGTGATAATGAGAACGTTTGTGCTGCAATACAGAAAGGTAGATGAAAATGAAAAACAAAAGGAGAAGAAAAACTAATAACATGAGGAAGATATGGGGAAGAGAGTGCTCTGAGAAAATGAAACAAAATAAACATCTAATAGGGACAATAAACCAGAAACTTCAAAAGCAATGTGCTTTAGTCAGTTATAAACTATGAAGTATGAAGTATAACATATATTGAGCGAATGTGTATGGTTTGTTTAATTCATTTTAACATGAAATGAGAAGAGAGTGCTCTTCAAAAAGAGCAAAACCTTGGCGATGGCAAACCCAACAAAATAACACTGATTTATCTAAACATGGGGGGTGTTTCACAAAGACTAAGATCGACTTTAAGTTGGACTTAAGTATAACAAGCTGTTCATGCCACTGTTTGCTCTTACCATTTACTGGCATTTGTCTTTCAAGGGACGTACAAATCGTGGTCTCAAATCTACAGAGTTTACATTTTTTGATAGTTCATTATTGAAGGAAAAAATATTATCTAAAGATTATAATTTAGAGACCAATGGTGATAGCAACCAATGGCATAAATGGCCCGCCATACTTAAGTCCAACTTAAAGTCGATCTTAGTCTTTGTGAAACACCCCCAGGTGTATTATACATCAAATTTGTCTAAAATGTGACTACGGTAGGCTTTGATGTTTGTGTAATTCTAGTTTACGAGAAAAAGAACTAACACACATCAACTTTATTGACAATTTATTTATTTATTTATTTATTTATTTATTTATTTCTGATATTTATACAGGGTGGCACATATCACCAATTTGGTGGTCTTCCATGAGGCCCTGTTTGGTAAGAATAAAACAAATAACAGCAGCAAAAACAAAATAGAGTAATACACAAACATATAAACTGGTATAATACAAATTAATTGGTATTCTCATGAAATAACTGATCATTCAAGAATTATCCTTGATCATTTAAAAGAAATATGTGAATGGAAATTTTCAATATAAATAGAAAATACATTTAAAAAATGAAAATAAAATAAAGAATAGATGATAACCACGTATTTAAAAGAAAGAAAAAAATGATTGAAAACGTACATTTTTTATAATCTGATATAGCTTAACACACGGGATATCAGAATTGTTATAGACAATGTTTCTGTCTGATCTAGACTTTACCAGGATATGTATCTGTAAAGAGCTAGAGAATCATTAATGCTCAATGAAACAAACGTATTTCAGTGGATACTTCAAAGAATATATGAAATGCTTCATATATACCTACCCCTTTTTCAAGGTTTGGGTGAATCACATCTATTGAAACAGTTCCTACATTGTATATGAAACCAATAAACATTTCGCGATCAATGGTCAATGGATACTGATATTGAATGGAAGATATGAGTTGAAACCACTGATGACAATCCACGCAAAACGTGCAGATTTACGAAATTGAACTTACCTAAATTTTGCGCATTTGCCAGGGTGGCAACGTGAAGTAATATCCCAAGTATATTTATTCCTAAAACCTGCATCACGTTAGCTGGGTATTTTAGCCGGGTGGACAGAAAACTGGAACGATGTGAATACCGTAACGTAGCATCAGTGATTATCACGGAATGTAATCGTTGTGTTGGTTGGTTTGCTAGTCGATTCGGAACACTGTTTCCATTCAGTTAAAATAAATAGGAAGGACGGGACACGCTTGGGACGGCACCAGGCATGCCGCCTGAATATCCTCCAAAAAACTCCGCGGCAGAAATAAAATCAAACACGTCGAAACGCGATCGATAAGTGCGGTGAAGAGTAATAAGTCATTAAAAACCAGTTGCCGATAATTGTCGTTTGGTCAATGTCGCGTCAAAGAATGCTTGATCTGAAGTGACAAGTGTGTTGCACAACGTGGTGCTAAGAAATGATCTCTAAAGACACATTTTACTCCAGGTCAGGAGCTAGGTATGGCGTCATAACTAATTTAGAGTTAACTGTTTGAATGAATAAAGCTTGCTGGCATTGTATATCCTCAAACACTAAGCTATGGGCTTGAGAGAAAGGGGAAGGTTGGAGGCGGTCGGGCTTACGATGTGAGCAACTTTATGAATCCATTGCGGTGATGGTGACAACATGACGTTTGGTGTTCAACTTGTTTCCGTTTGATAGGAATGAGTCAATAGAAAAACAGGAGGAGGAGAAGAGGTCATTCCATTTAACGTTCAAATACCCTTAAACCCAACTTGTACGAGTTGTGTGGAGTTGAAATGTCATTTTCGCGCGTGCATACTTTATAAAATGCCCCCCCCCCCTCCTCTGTAGCATTGACAAAATTCTATATATTTCGAGAGCGCACCACGTAACTAATCTGTATGTGAAATGCCGAATAGAAATCACTTTTAGGGGTGGTCACCCCTATTCCCTCTATCCAGATTACCAACTTACAAGAAACTTAGCGCTCTATTACCTCCAGAAGATACAAGAAAACTTACAAGGATTTTCAGAATACCACTATTTTTCACAAACTTTAGTGTTTTCCTCATTCCTTTTGCATGGAAGGATATTATACAAAAAATAAAGATCACACAGGGGCGTCGGTCATGCAGCAATGGGACAGTAGCCCCAAATTATTCTAACTAATATTGTGTACGCTGTGCTTGGTGCTAAGCTGTTAAAGACATGTGCCCCTCCCTTTCTTAATGATAAAGTTGAGTTCTGGTCATGCAATTGCATTGTGAAAGAAACAGTATGGAATCGATCAGAAAAGGTTGATCATTTAGCATATAAGTATTGGTGTGTTCTGCAAGGTTCTGGAATCATCAAAATGATAAGAAATTTGGCCCAGTCTTGGAAAAGTTACAAGCACTGTACACAGAAAGATGAATGTGGCATAAAAATCAGTCCCGATTTTTATGATGTTACAAGCCATATTTAGAATATTAAGGCATTTGCAGAGATGCTTTTCAGGGAACATTTTTTTCTCTGATGTTCTTCCACACTTGCATAATACAATGATAACGCTCACAAATTATTTTTCACCTCTTCCCAGAACTCAACCTTCTCTTTAAACCACGTATGAGTGATTGGCGTTGTTTGGACTTAGGGGTGGGGGCTTCCTTCGAATCGTCATCGCGTCGGGTCGTGTGGTCGCGTTACCCGACCTTTCATGAAGTCATGCCCCTTTATTCACGAAATGTCGGGGATAATGTTTGTAAAATAAACTCCTTTCATCTACGTATGATCTGGTCCAATTTACCCTATACTTTGTGAAAAACTTAAGGCAAATCCACGAAAGGTCGCATCCGTAGCGTTCGTCTTCACTTGGTGTTCCGTTTTCGTTTCACGAAAGATCGTGTTAACTCGACAAGACGCATGGACCCGAACTGGAGCAGCTGCATTTATTCTGGCCTCACAATAGTTAAACTTATATGAGCAATTGGCGTTGATATCGGAAAAGTCAGAGGCTTTGTAGCGACACATTATAAAGTCGTCATGAGTATGTTCGGCACCAAACCCTCTCTATAAGTCTTTACTTATCGAGTGAATTATATCTTGACCATTTATGGCAGCTGCATGCTTACACCGAGTCACACGTCATTGTCGAACTGAGAGAGAAAGGGAGGGAGGGAAGGAGGGAGGGATCGAGGGATCGAGAGATCGAGGGAGGGGAAGAGGGAGGGAGGGAGGGAGGGGAGAGGGGAAGGAGAAAATTGAAGAATGGAAGGGAACATGAAAAGGAGAAGGTATGATCCCCCTCCCACACCCTCCCCTAATCAAGAAATTGACAATCTTCATTAATAAAGGGTATTTCAGCCGCAAAAACACCTCCATAAATTTCGCATACAGGAATACAGTCACTTTGACGGGGCGGGGGTGAAATCAAAATCCCCCTGGGTTGACACAACGTTAAGCTATATACTTTGGCAAAGAACCTTGACATTATCGCGGAGAACCTGAAGTTTACATTCTGACTTGCTTTATTTTCCTCAAATTGGGTGATATGTGTGGGCGTGTATTGTGTGAGTCGACGCATCTATTCGCTCAATTGTCATTAATCTAGTAATCCTTGTCAACTTATATTTTATCACAATATTGAGTAATGGTGCAGATTCTGATTATCCCTGGCATGTGTAAAAATGGTAATTAGTAAAGAATAGCTCAATTTATTTCATGGCCGGTATATATATATATAGAGCAGATTCTATATAATTACTACACATAATCATTTAATATAATTAGGTTACAAATTGCCCTTTTGTCTATTCAAAAGATAATTCAGCCCTATACAAATGAGAAAACACCATAAGTTAAAGTCTAATAATATAAGGCAGCGATATTTTAGGGATGACCCAAGGCCAGCAATTATATGATAAAACCTAACAATAATGAAATTAATTGTCCTCATATATAGTTATCACCTTCGAAGTGTACATTACGCAGCGTCGTAGCCATAATTTTCGGGGGCGGGGGCAGGTGGAGGTGGGAGGGGGGGGGGTCGAGAGATCACCACCACTTTGCTGTATCTTGGTTCCTTCCTGTTTTGTTCAAATAATTGTTTATTTAATGTAATTAATCTGGGGTACATATTACCAACTTCTTCCCCTTCGATGCATCAGGTAGTGCTGCTGATTTTGAGCATGGTTACCTAAAAACCTAAAGTTGGGGGTATGTAACTGTTTAAACTACCCAAAACACAAAACACTCCCTCCCAATTATATGGCTAATTCTGTCCTTCATCAATCGAAGATTCTCCCGTCCTTAATATCATTGCAAATTATACGTAAAATGACGTAATAGAATCGCGCAGTGGACTAACAAGATTTCAATAAAACGATTTGTACTTTTCTGTATTTAGCTCATTTGATTGGGATAATTAAGAGCACTTACATGATCCCCTACTCGGCAATACAGTCTCAAATGACGTCAATCGGAATAAAAGAAGGATTAATTAGATCCCATTTGACATTTGGAGGAATGTGTGACAAAAGCCCTCGCGCGCAACCCCTGACTAGAGAAGCTAACGGTGCGAAGAGGCACGTGCACCACACAAGCTTACGTAACACCCAGTCACCTACAATCAACAGATTAACACATTGTCGTATTCTCAAGTTCAAGTTCAAGTTTATTTGTCTTTCTTCCAACATGAATGTAATACCATTTAACAAATTTATAACATTTAGAGTATATAAAAGGAACACTTATAAGGATCAAGTTCATATAATGCATTTAAGTGGAAAAAAGAAAAGAAAAGAAAAGACGAGGAGACCTAATTAAAGCTAAGTTTGTAGAGGTCAGGTCCCTCAAAAAATAACATTAGACAACAACAACAAAACAGCCTGGTTATTTATTCTGCAATAAATACATGCACAATTCAACCAACGAAACACTTCTTCGGTTGCCATGTTACAAATTACATTTACTGACTTGAGCGTATCGGATGGTCAATAGGTAAATCAATAGCTGTCGAATCATATTCCTATAATCCACTCCTGTGTTGTATCGAACACCATTAAACCATAACTATACGTATCCTACGAATGTTAATATTACTCTATGCATTGTTGTTTTTTTCCTTCAATAATCAATCACATGAGCTTATTCTAGCTCCCGTATACCCCCCCCCCTCTTACTCCTCCTCCTCTTCCTCTCCTCCATCTCCCCTTCTCCTTCTTCTCCTTCTTCTTCTTGTTTTCCCCTTCTTCTGATATGCCCTTTTCTTATTTTTTCTCTTTCTTTATTTCTCGTTTCTTCGTCTTCTCTATCATAAACATCACCTACATCATCATCATCACTATCATCACCATCATCATCGTCATCATCATCATCATCACCATCATCACCATCATCATCGTCATCATCATCATCACCATTATCAACAGCATTATTATCGTTATCTTTTCTTTCTTAATCCTAATACTTCTTTCCTTCTTCATTGTCTCCGTCTTTTTCTTCTATTTCCTTATTTTTTGTTTTTTTTCCACTTTTCTACTCTATTTTTTCCATCTTACTCTTGTGAACCCAAATAAACTACGATCAATTAGAAGATTTTCTTCCTGTTTTTTGCTTTAAAAAAGGGTCGGTTAAATGCCAGGCAATGAAGGTCAGAAACATCCCCTCATTTATTTCGACAAAAACATATCCATTTCGAAGATTATTTTGAATCTTAATCGAGGTATTTTCCACGAATAATATTGTTTACCCAAAAGCTACGTACAAAGTCCAGCGAGTCTCCTCAAATCAATCGCAATTATTATGAAGTGTTGAGATTACTTTTATATCCCCTTCAGCAGTTCTTGGTAGTCTCATCAATCTCGATTTAAACTGGATAGCAGAGTGGAAATTCTCTTGGGATATTTAAGATTTGTTTTCATTTTTTTTTTCAACTAGGGACCGGCTTCATGATTACCTAGAGTATTCTGTAAATGCCCCAGAATTGGTCAATCCTTAATGCGTCGAGTGTATAAGCAGCGGTCAATCAATAGCCTCAGAGATGCTTATAATACTCATTTGCGAAGATCATTAGGTCGGAGATTTTTCTGCTAGTCTTGGGAGATCAAGATTTAAATATTAATAGAAAATGCGGAGAGTGGCAGATTAGCCCTGTGCTAAACAAGTTATCCAATAAAGTCTACTACTACACTACTACAAACGCATAATAAATATTTGGGTAGTTGGTGTCTGTTAGGGTAACCAAAGAACCTGCAGCAAAATCATGCCAAAGTGGTTGAGTCCACTGTTTCTATGACATTCCGTCCAAATAATCATTCGCTTTAATATTGACCAGCTATATGATATAGTTATTATCGTTATCAACACTAGCAGCTTCTCTGGTTGTCACGTTATTCCTTGTTAATCTTCGTCATCGCCGTCTTCAGTCACCTTCATTATCCGGATCAATTATCATTAATGATCGTCTTCGTACATCAGCATAATCATCACAATCGTCACCACCTTAATTTAGGTAAACTTGATGACAGTTTTTAATATCTTCAGTCATAATCATTTATCATTAACAATCTCATAATACTCATAATTCTCATAAAAGTGATGATTTCTGATAGTTACTATTATCTTCATCTTCAGTAATCATTATCACTCTCAGTTGTCATCAACAATCGTAATAATCATTGCCGATCAATACCAAAGTCTAATCGGCTTCACCATCATTACAGTTAAACCATCATCACCATCACAATCACCATGATCATGATCATGATCATCACCATCATCGTCATCACCATCATCATCACCACCATCATCGTCATCATTACCATCATGATCATCACCATCACCATCACCATCATCGTCATGACTATCACCATCATCTTCATCACCATCATCATCACCTTCATCATCATCATCATCATCTCCAACATGATCATCATCACCATCATCGTCATCACCATCACCACCACCATCATCATTACCAACATCATTATCCTCCTCCTCATCATCCTCATCATCATCTCCATTTGCCATTACCAAACTGCTAGGGTCAGATTTATTCTCGCACTCTGAGGAAGCATTTCAATAAATCAGTCCATTAGTTCAACTTGGTGCAGATCATGGCATGTTGCTGAGTTTATTTGGATGTAGTCAGGGTTGTACATGCGTAAGAGGGTACATAAATAATCACTACAAATAAAATTGTCTGGAATATTACTTTCTTCCATGCCTATTAAAATGTCGTTTAGGCATGGTAAATGACGAGAAATCAATCACTAGACACATTGCTTTCTAATAATCTCGAACGAGCCTCCTTTTGTACAATTCAAGCTACCTTAATGTGCTTACTAAAGTGAGATGAAATAAATCTGAGTTGCATATAAAACACCAATCACGTTACGTGTATTACTATTTACGTTCAGGGAGATGTGAGAGAGAAACCCAATAAATTATCTTCTTCAATAAAATTTACTACTACTACTAATAATAATATTCAGTTCTTGTATAGCGCATAATACATTATGAAATAACGTCTCTATGCGCTTCCAAAGAGCTTTGGAAATTATTACCCTAGCTTTAGCTCCAGCAGCCGTTATCAGCGCACAGTGCATTTCAAGGAATAATCTAATATAATTTATGGTTAACAAAAAAACCTAGTGTCGGCAACAAGCATAAAGGCAGTGCTGAAGCTTGAAAATACAATTATATGCCATATGAGAAATGTATAAATATACGCGTAATGCATTCACAAAAGATGTCTTACATTCCAAGGTATACTGTTAGGACTCTTAAAAGTACAAGTCCACTCCAAAAATAACTTGCCTTTAATAGAAGCAGAAAAATTAGACAAACCAATTAAAAAAAGTTTGAGCAAACTGGGATAACTAATAAGGAAGTTATGAATTTTTGAAAAAGTATGTAAACCTAAAAAACAATGGAAATCACTACGCAAATTGCTAATTTGGTTATCAGTTTGTGACGTCATGTCCTCACTATTTGTCAATTGCTTTAAATAGTTTAATCCTATTAATTTCCCTTTTTATCCCCTAAAACTTGATTTCCCCATGCATTTGCCCAGGTTATATGATTTGTATCATATTGCTTGCATGACATTTCACAATTTTTTTAATGAACTTTGAAGAATTGATACTATTTTTCTGAATATTGTATATTCATAATTATTGATTTTTATATAAATAGTTTATCGAAATTCACATTTTTCATGATTTAACTGGAAAAGTGTATCCACACAAAAACATATTACATGTACTATCAATCTAACTTGGATGCTGGTGTGAAGAAATAAGATTCTTAGGGGGAAAATAGGAAATTTATATTATCAATATAAAGAAAATAATTAGTGGATAGTGAGGACATGACGTCACAGACTCATGAGTGAGTTGCCAATTTGTGTAGTGATTTTCAAAGTTTTTCATGTCATTAAAAATTCATAACTTTCTTATTAGTTATCCGATTTTGCTCAAACCTTTTTTGATTGGTTTGTCTGATTTTTCTGGTTCTATTGAAAGTAAGTTATTTTTGGAGTGGACTTGGCCTTTAATCAGATCTCATTTGAGATCTGGAGTTTTGTGGCAAATTTGTTCTCGGCAATAAAAAATTGAGAAGAAACTAACAACTTTTAACAAAGCATATCTTTTAAACTCTTTGGTGCATTTCAATTGCAATTGCGTGCATACAGAGAAAATAACAGTCACATGAATATCAAAGTAAACTTTGAGAGAAATGGAATGTTGAATCATAGAATTCCTCTTCTTTCAGAAAAGCATCATTGTAATCTTAGAAATTTCTTCTTTTCCCATGCATGTAACGTAACAGATACTAAGGAAGACAAACGATATCATCACGTTATACATAGAAAAATAATAATTCAATCAAATAATCATATACATAATTCATTTATAAACATGCAAACATGCACAAATTCAAAAACCTGATTACACAAGTTATGCAACAAAAAGTACAAAAACATAATGGATAACAGAGTAAAATATACCAGGGTGACATGCTCAGAATCTTGTGAGCATGTTGAGTCAATACAAAAAGACAGAATCGTAGGCCTAATTAAAATATAAACTACAAGAAAAATATACATAGATGCTATAAATTGCACAAATCAGTAATGACTTCTGTATTTTGTTTCCACTAAAGGAAAATCATTTTATCCCTCATACACCTTAATATATATATTATAACTCTGTATTGTATAATAGGAATGATCTAATATCTACTATCTACTTCACATGGATGACATTTCTACATAACTATTGAAAGCAGTGTGCAAAAACTCAATGGAGAATTTATATCATTGTTGTTCCCATATGAACACGATCGCAAAAACTGAAACGAAAATCAACCTAAGCCAATTTGAATGATTTAATGCATACCTACTGAAACGTGTGAACGCAACAGTGACACAGTCTGAACATCATTTCTACTGGCAATACAAGACGGTATTGAAATTGCCCTTCAGTTGAGTTTTTGAAAGTCTCTGCGATTGTGTTTACGATTGATTTTTCTTTTTTTACTGTCAGCATATCATGACAACTGCATATAATACATATCACTGACGTCAACATCTACATGTGGCTAGCTAGCTAATAATCCAATGTACACAAATAAGAATACAGCTCTGTAGAATATAGAGGAGTGCAGTTAATAAATCTGGTCTTACAAAAATAAATAGATAATTCACATCTTTCAAATAAAGGTCAAAATTGAACCGCTTTTGACACATTGAAATCACCGTAACATTACACAACAGCTTTGCAATGCACATGACTTTTAATAAAACAATAATACAATAAGCACTTCCGGCATATTTAATGTACACAAGTACCATGTTTGCATGACCCTATATAAACACAGTGACATTTCCAGCGTTGGTGATTTCCAGGCGTTGGTGATTATAGTCATTTCTTGACTGATTGCCATTACAAAAAAAAAAAAAAAAAAAAAACAGCAATTTTATTGTTTGGTTTTGATATAGCACACGAGACATACATGTACATGTATAGCCACAGCAAGGCTTTTGAAAGTTGTAGACATCTACATGGAATCTTTGAATTCCTGTGGCATTCCAGGTACCTACATGTAGGTATTAACGAAATTGAACTTTCACATTAAAAGTGATTGCATCAAATGAAACTTGAAAACACATGGCAAAGACTGTAGTATGAATCATACCTGAATGAATCATACATAATAACAAGTATAAGTCATAATTGAAATATTCCCAGTACCTTGAAGAAAAAAAATGAGTTGCAGTAGAAATATTCCAAGCAAAACCATGCATCTTCAACCAAGCCCTGTGGCATAGTTACAGCAGCAACACATTGCAGGGAGGGGAGGGTGTGGCAAGTGCCCCTAATAGAATGGCTTAAAAAAGGCAATGGGGAAATGAGGAAAGAAGAGATGATACGACCCACCTCCGGCACCCCTACCCCCACATATTTAATACATCCAGAAAAAAAGGTGCTCTCCATGAATGGCTGGATCCACACTACACAACTGACTAAGCCATTATCAAAACGGTGACTTCGGTTTGAGGCTGAAAAATTGTTGAATAAATGCAGCTTAAGAGTCATGCGTGTGCTATTCACCTGATGCCTGAGGTTTAATGAATAGTTTCCCATGGCAGGGAGGCTTCAACCAATCTCTAATCCCAACCGAGACAGACGGCTTGACCACTAGTCATCTCGAGGAATAGGAACACAGTCTCTCAATCTCTCAAGCCCTGTACCACCTTATGATTTGTAACCCTCTCCCCTTCTCCCCCCTCTACCAGTCCTCCCCCCCTCTTTCCCACCCTCCTTATCCCCCTTCTCTCCCTAGTTTGCAGATTGTGTATAACAGTGTCTGCAAAATGAAACTACACTAGGCTCTGTACATGCCAGAAACTGACAGATCTAGGCTCTACTCAAGGCTTTAGGAATTGCGGTAAAGTGTCAAATTAGAGTATTTGCTTGCAAACTATTCTCTTCCCTCCTCCTCCTCCACTTCCCCCTGTTCAGTTGTGGAATACCATGTTCCAGTTTATAACTCTAAAGCTACATGATCCCTCTCTCATGCTCTATCTCTCTCTCTCGCTCTCTCGGATCTCCCTCTTCATCCTCGTCTCTTCTACCTTATTCCCTCCCTCTCTTATATCATCTCTCTCTCTCTCTCTCTCTCTCTCCCCCTCCATCTCTTTCATATGAATGTATAGCGCAGTACATGCATGACAAAAAAGTACTATGACCCCACGACCTGGGTTGATTCTTGGAAAAATACAACCAAGTTTGGCACAATACCACTCTCAATCACTTAATCCCCCAACGAGTATTCATAAACGTCCCATTCTTCAGTTGCCAAGCTTATTGATTGATGTCTGAGTGATGTGACAGCAAAGCTACATGTAGCCTAGGCTCTAGGCTCAATGACATTTCCAGGGGCCCCCCTATCAAAATTTGGGTTGACATGAGCCTGGAACAAGACTAGTACTCTCAGTCTGAACTACCCTTTTGTATCCCTGGCTTCCAATAGTGATCCAGGGATGTATAGGTAAGGAGTACATTCTGACTAAGTGCTTGTCTTCTTTCCCACAGAATTCCATATATTCTGCTTCTTCATTTCAATATTTAAATAACAAAATTATACAAAATGTAAACAATAGTCTCATCTATCATTTATTCAAGCCGAGATGTCTGGTGGGCTGATCAAGTAATTCACTGCCACTCAAAAGCAATCATGAGTTTATTACATATCCAAATGTAATTAAATGCAAAGAACAAACTATTACTATTACCACTTTTTTTTATATATATTCTATTTTGGTTGATTTCTCTATCGACTGACTGATTGATTTTATATTTTTCTTAATTATTATCATTGTTATTTTTGTATTTATTTATTTATTATTATTCATCTTTTGTTTATTTATCTATTTATTGTCATTATTATTATTATAATTATATATATATATATATATATATATATATATATATATATATTTTTTTTTTTTTTTTAAAATTAGAGTCTCGCAAAATCTTATCTGCGATACATCTTTGTGTTGTGGCATGGTGAGAGAGGTATTATTCTCAATTCCCTCCTCATTGTTAAGCCTTAAGTGGAATGGTATTGGTAAGCGATCTAGATCTAATGAGGGATTACAAGAGAATGCAATTGAATCCTTAAGAATGCTGTTGATAAAGAGCCCCCTTTTGTCCTCGTTTATTGATTGGCATTTCCGAAACTCCACAGACCATGCCCCCATTTCCTTTTCACTCCATTTATTATTGATTGCTTAACCCTCAAATATCATTCTTTGATCTTAACTGGCTGGTTTCATAACTCCAAACTTTCTTCACACAAAGCTTTCTATAATTTGTAAATCCCTTTGACACCACGGCAGCCTATCTACAGCGAAATTATGTTTGTAGATGCTTTTCTGTTAGTTTGGCTTATAATATATCTATCTCTTCATAAAACAGAAGTATATAAAGCTACAGTGTACATATATTGTATAATTTGTTCCCATAAAAGATATTAAAAACCAAAGAGAATATGACTGTTTAAAATTTAAACCTCAAATTTGAATCTTGAAAGATCAGTTATGACAACTGCCTGTTAACTTAGTGGTGCTGACATGTGACCAAGAGATTTCCCTATAGTCTCCAATGAACCAGTGTTTTCATCCTAGGTTTGTTAATTTTTTTCTCCCTTTCATGGCAGAAATCTGCTTTGCAAATGCCCAATAATTCTATACGCTGATTGGTCTATGTGTATAGACACTTGACTAAGATTTTAACAACTCTGACAAGGTTCCGTTACAGAGATATTTTAAATAGCGATAAGGTAATTACACTTTTGATGCAAGGTCTTTGTAAGGATGCAAAAGTAAATACTCTTCACATCAATAGAATTGGGAAGTTCTTGAAGAATCAACATTATGACTTTCACAAAATGAGAAGATTTAATCGATATAAGTACAACTGTAATAGCTGGGTTCACCTTCTCCTATTTTAGGTCCATGGTCACCAGCAACCAAGCAGAACAATGTTCTTGAAATATATACTTAACAAAGACAATGAAAGGGATTAGTGAGAAATTCCCAGAACAAGATCAATAGAAGCAAACCCCCCAAGACCTCACCTCGCAGATTAAGTGCTATCTTTTGTATTAATTTTTAACCCAGAGGAATATCAAAGTAGTAAGTACGCAATGACTGAAGGTTATAAAGGTAGAAAGATAGACAGATAGACAGACGGATAGAAAGAAAAAACATACAGGAACATGACTTGTAGACATAGAGAAAGGGAGAAAGAAGGAGAGAGGGAGAGCAACAGAGGGAGAGAGAGAAAGAGAGGGAGAGGTGAGAGACAGAGAGGGAGAGAGGGAGAGGTGAGAGACAGAGAGGGAGAGAGGGAGAGGGGAGAGACAGGAGACAGGAGACAAGAGAGGAAGAGAGAGAGAGGAAGAGAGAGAGAGAGAGTGAGAGCAAGAGGAAGAGATATATACCGGTATATAGAGAGAGCGAGAGGGATAGAGAGAGATATAAATATATATATATATATATATAGAGAGAGAGAGAGAGAGAGAGAGAGTGAGAGAGAGGGATATATATATATATATATATAGAGAGAGAGCGAGAGGGATATATATATACATGTATATATATATATATAGAGAGAGAGAGAGAGAGAGAGAGAGAGAGAGAGCGAGAAAGAGAGAGAGAGTGCAAGAGGGAGAGAAAGAGGAAGAGATATATATATATATATATAGAGAGAGAGAGAGAGAGAGAGAGAGAGCAAGAAAGAGAGAGAGAGTGCAAGAGGGAGAGAAAGAGAGAGAGATGGAAAGAGACAAAAGTATATAGAGAGGGAGACAGAGACAGAACAAGACAGACAAGGATACCATGCTCCACTGATGATATAGTTTGTGTTATGATGTAACATCCTATCATTAATGAAGAAGCCACACACGCCTTTACATAATCCAGCAGGCCTTCATGTATCGACAACCAAATGAAAACCTTTGCCATCTTATCTCCACTTATCCCAGCTCCAACAATAGCATCTGTATTCACATTACTAATAGTTTGAGTCAACCATTTCTAATTACCGGTACCTATGCATCATTGATTGTAAAGCTTGACTTAATTTCAGGAATGCTGACGATTCCCAGCTATCAATATCACCCCCCCCCCAGTTCAGACGAGCAGAAACCATGGTATAGCTATACGATCAGTAATTATTTTTTCCTTGTCTGAACACCCTATAGCAAAATGTTGAATGGTGACATGGAGGTTTGAGCATCATTTCAAACGAAAACTCTTCACAGAATCAGGGTCTTCTTCATGTGTAAATGTTGTATTGTAAAGAAAACCATATAACTGATGGACCTTTGTGTGAATGTGCATTGAAGTTTGGCAAGCTGCCATCTGAACTCAATCCAAATTTACATGTGTATCAACTGACCTCTTTAAAGCTAATCTCATCACAAGAAGTCTCTTCACACAATTCTTTTTTTTTCATGTACATATATACATGTTGTATGAATGTCTCTTTCACAATACAGCAATTCTTTATACAGCATTTTAAAATAAGAGTTTCATATAAATTTCTTCTGGTGTGAACAGGCAATGAGTCTCTGTCCACATGAAAATAATTCTACAACTATGCCTTCTTTAGATCCACAGAGTCACCTGTCTGAAATTGATTGCAAGAATTTCTTTTGAAAGTTACATCATTTACTTTCTTTGTTCAAAACTTCAATCAATTCCAAAGGATTAACATTAATTAAAGGGTTGAATAATTAGGCTCACTTATGTTTCATGGTACACTGCTTTGACGTCATTTGAAAGTAATTTAGGATTCTAGTAATAATTAAATTAATTAGAGAACAAGGGGCACCATTATAAAAAATTCCTACAAAAGCTCAAGAAAATCGAGTAACTCTGGTCAAACCATTATATCTTTCTATGCCTTAATTAAAATAACAATCGTGGCGTTTTTTATATAGGCACATGTACGTCACAGTGTGACGATCCTGGTGTAGCGATCTAGCTTATCCCACACCCATGTGCACCTGGGTGGAGAGAGGCAAATGTGGATTAATGTATTGCCAAAGGCTTTAATAGTCAAAACATTAATTGAATATCTGTTCTATTTCAATTCATACTTCGGGGGAAAAGATGACATGTGATGATGATGCTGATCCACAGCACTTGTATGGCGCCATTTATCTGTTTCAAACATTCAAAGGCGCCCGCTCCTCTAATAGTCATGTACTACACATTTGCTTGAACAGATGGAGTTTTAGGCCTGACTTAAAGCTTTCTAGCTTGTCGGTGTCATGAAGAATGTACATGTACATGTATAGTATGTTTTCATGGTGAAGTTGACACCATTCTGGTATTTACCCAATAACAGTTGTTGGACTTCACTTTTACGACACACAGGCCTTGTGTAATGCACTGTGCCCTAGCCTACCACCTCATGGAATTCTCATCATATATATCAAATTTCCCTCACCCTCAAGATATAGGCAAGTTAGAGTATTTTCTAGTGGGACCACAGGTTTGCTGCTCCAAAGACATTTGCAGAACAGACACACTGATTGGTAATTCAACCAAATCTAGTGTCAGCAAATTATACATGGACACTGTATGCGGAAAGTGCAAAATGTCAGATACCTGTAGGTGGCTAATACACAGGTACATATGCAAGTGTGCCCTTTAACTCTGGCAGTAAATCTGAATGATATTGACTTTACTTAGAAATTCAATATCTGCTTTTAAAGCCCCACTGCACTACTTGTAGCTACTTGCTCCCTCTACTGGTATATAGAAAACAATGCCTAAGCGGTGCCCATTGGTCCCCCATGATCCTCTTTTTCTTATGTTAATTGAGAGCTGCGTTGATGAGATAACCACCTGTCAGTGACCACGCTGGACGGTCTAATCCCTCCTGGCCAAACTAGTGCAGACAAGCTTTAAGAAGGCTCCTAACTGGAGGCCTTATGCGAGGAGAGTCACACCGTATGCATGTTAATACACTACACTTCTCGCAAAGAGTAGGGTGCAAACCTGGGCCGGTATTCAATTCAATACTTAAGTTTGAAATATGAGTATCTTACTTAGTCTTCGGCTTAGATAAAATACTTAACCAATTTGGGTATTCAGTTCAAACTTTTGGCTGAGTATTTTACCCTAAATTTAAGACAGCTCCCTACCAGACTTAAGCCAGTTATTTGGAGGCCTTGATTGGCAGGCATATGGTTTTCTAACGCAGCATCATAACATGCGCACAATTATATTAGCACGCATTTATTGCGACGCATTAATTGCGCAGTTCTTTTGATTGACCGTGTGATGTCACAATGCTTATCAGTAAGTATTTTACTTAGATTTTGTCTTACGTATGTATATGTATATGAAGAAGGAGAAGGAGAAGGAGAAGGAGGAGGAGGAGGAGGAAGAGGAGGAGGAGGAGGAGGAGGAGGAGGAGGAGGAGGAGGAGGAGGAGGAGAAGAAGGAGAAGGAGAAGGAGAAGGAGAAGGAGAAGGAGAAGGAGAAGGAGAAGGAGAAGGAGAAGGAGAAGGAGAAGGAGAAGGAGAAGGAGAAGGAGAAGGAGAAGGAGAAGGAGAAGGAGAAGAAGAAGAAGAAGAAGAAGAAGAAGAAGAAGGTCCTAATCTGAAGACTACATAATTGAGGACTGAAGCCTTATCTATGGTTCTGAGACACTGACTTGGTCTTGAACCTAGGACCTCCCAGATCCAAGAACCCTGTTTTATCCACTGATCTACACTGCCTCCTACTCCGCTTCCATTTATTTAAAACAAAACATTGCCAACAATTAAAGCATCTAGAATAGCATGTCTTTAAAAGTATAGAAGATTAAAAAATATACAAAATATTATACTGTAGAAATCATTAAAGAGATCTATTTTCATAGTAAAAAGTGATGAGTAAGAAATCCTATTTAAAAAATTGACAATTTAATGTCATACGATGCAAGTTTATCTCTTTATGTCCAATAAGAAGCAAAATCTAAACCAGAATTGAGTTTTGGGGCTTATTTTTTGTTTCTTCTTCATTTTGGGAACATTCAGAATGTGAATATACAGGGTGTACAAAAATTCATGATTTTTCTTTATTGAAAGTTGGTTAAACTTAAACAGAAACGTAGAGTAGATTTTGTTGTTTTCTTGTTTACTTACCATATATAAATATGGGAAGGTGCGACCAAGTAGCATCAAAACATTGCAAGTTTGAGGAATTACTACTACCTAGTTAAATAAAGTTAATAAACAGTAGTCATACATTTTAATACCCTTTGAAAAGGACATATTTGCACGTTTGCTTATGCATGTTACACATTGTGCTTGTACAGTGCGTAGAGAAACGTATTTTTAATTATGTGTTCTATAAATAGTGTACTGTATTATGTACAGTATGCAGAACTAGCTGTATGCAGGCCTATACAACCCCCCACCAAAAAAAAAAAAGATTATATAAAATTGATGTACATGTATGCCTCACAACTAAGCATCAAACCATGTGATATATATTTAGGTTACCTCTATGAAGAGTTTTGATTCATAATACATAAAAACAACAGTCTGTAAAAGGCATTGCAACTCGATAATGCATATACTTTTGTTAATGATGCAATGCAACTGCAGCGTTTTACAAACTTACCACGGTCCATCATACTGGTCTCCATGTAACTAGCGGTGAAAACGGCGATATAGTCTGCTTTTGTAATCATCAGAGTAATCTTCATATCAATCACACTAACGCAGTGTAGCACAGTGGCAACTCACATGGGAATCCTTCACTGGGCTGCGAACAGGAAGATTAAAGCCACGTTTTCACTATCAATGCAAAGGGAGTTGGACCAACAGGCTACTGGATACTAACTGGATAAAGTGCTGTGTAACATTGACGCAACGTGAAGCTTGCTGCGGCCATATTGGGACTCTCAAATATAATGCTTTCTAAATACATATGTATACAGAGTTAATGCATCCAATGGATTCAATGGATTCTGAGGCTTCCCAACATGGCACCCATTTGGCTTCACGCAGCACATCCAGTGAGTATACAGATCAGTGGTTGGGGATAGCAGTGCAAAAAAACTTGACACATTTCCAATGGGTGCTGATGCTTTCCAAAATGGCATCTATACAGCTTCACTCGGCAAAACATGACGGCACATCCAGCGAACATACATAGAGATCAGTGGTCAGGAATTGCAGAGCAAACTCAAGACATATAGAAAGCAGGCAAGACTTGACAGAGGACAGCGTCCCAGGTTCATCTAGAAGTCTTGGAGTATCGCTGAAGGAGCTCCGTGTTGCAGTTGTCACAGACACGCACCGGCTTGGCAGACGAAGGAAGAGGCATGAGATTGTCTGAGCAAGGACCACAGTAGATGCCACCACAGTTCCTGCAATGGTGCTGTAATGAAAATCAATTCAAGATTCCATTTGTGACCAATTCATAATCAATGCAAATCCCATGAATTGTATGAAATTGTATGAAGTATTCTCTACATGGCAAAGATTACTTCTCTCCCTCTCTAACAAGAGTTTACCAAATTTCATATAAAAACAAGGTTCCTTCTTCTTCTCTTCCTCCTCCTCCTTTTTTTCTTTCTTCTATTTATTCCTTTCTTCTTCTTCTTCTCCTTCTTCTTCTGCTTCTTCTTCTCTCTTGCTTTCCCTTCAGTTGCTGCAAGTTAGTGGAACAAGCTACCCACCATTCTGAAGACTGCTATAAATGTGGACCAATTCAAGAAACTTTTGGGGGTCCACTTATTTTTTTTAGAGAGCATGGATTGTTATATATATGTTTAATTAGGCACAAATGGTCTGTTTTAAAGTGTTTTTATCATTATTTCACCCGCCCTTACATTATGTTGTGGAGCAAATTGTGTATTTGAAAGAAAACTACAACTTTTTCCTCCAAAGTGAAATGTTGATAGTAAAACATTTAGAAGTCCTTTTCTTAGAGCCTATAAAAGAGAATTAAATCATAGCATTTAGCCTAGAAGTTCACACCCCTCTGATTCTCATCAGTTGAAGAAGAAGAAGAAGAAGCAACAAAGTAGATGAAAGACCAACCTTCCTCCTAGCAACTGAGAAGGGTTTATCACAGGTCAGACAGTTCTTGGCATCTCTATCATCGGCCCAGACCCTTCCTTCGGCTGACTGTACTACCTCCTTCATAGAATCCACCTGGAGCTGATGCCTATGAAGAGAGAGGGAGAGACAGAGATGGAGAGAGAGAGAGATGGAGAGAGAGAGAGACACACACACACACACACACAGACAGACAGAGACAAAGACAGAGAGAATGAGAGACAGACAGACAGAGAGAGAGAAGGGGGGGGGGAGAAAAAACAAAACAAAAGAGAGATTGATTAAGTATAATACTACAGGATACAGAGTTCTTCATATCACGGGCTACAGAGACCTTTAAATCTTTATTTTCTACCAGGAGCAGCAGCAGACCCAGAATGTAACTCCTATTGGAATGGATCCAGTCTGTTTCTACAGAAGTGCAGTTAACTGACTTTAGCAGACTTGATTTTGATTTGATTTGATTTGATTTGATTTGATTTGATTTGATTTATTTATTTCTGTTTGATTTTCTTTTTCTTTTACAGTTTTACAAATATATAAGAAACAAATCATTGAACATTTTATACGTGACAAAAGAGTATATGTAAAACATAGTAAGGTTGGCTGTAACTAATCGAAAACATCAAACAGGAGGGTTGACAAAGTAAGCAAAGCTTGATAGCATGACTACCCTCAATGGATACATAATACAAATATGGAGAGAAAAAAATATTGGTAAAAGGGAAAAAAGAGAGAAAAAAAAAGGAAAAAAAGAAGGAGGGGGTGTACATCAAGATTCATAGATTTATGTGGTAGATGGATTTCAATTTGATATATATATATATATGAGGATTTAAAAAAAAGAAGACGCACATTTGAATATTGGGTGGCCAACTTGGGATATATTATGGAATGAGAAGACTCGTGAGGTTTCTGGACAATAAGAATAAGAATGTGAGATCAGCGAGCTGGTATGTGAAGACTGTAAACCTCGGAGCCTTGAAATGTTTGTATACAAAACAATGTTTAGTCAGTACATTGGATGTCTCAAAAAGTGGGCAATGCAATCACCATTAAATGTGTCAAGTGACCAATACGCTAACTTTCAAGTTTGGAAATATTTCAACAGAACTGAGAAGGCGTGTGTAACCGGGAAAAAAAATCCACATCTGGAGATGGGTACACTATTCCATTGGCATTGGCATTATAATCAGATTATGGTGTGTTTCTAGAAAAGCGTGTACTGGTACCTGGAAAAGGCTGAAAAAGTCTGGAAAGTAACGAAGGGTAAAGCTTGTTAAAAATCCTGTAGAAACACACCATCTGTCATTAGCTTAAACTTTTCAATCTGTATAAGAGGAATGTACGCTTCATGTAGGACCCCACCCTCACCCCAAGCAACTAACTTCCAATTAAAAGGGGATAGTCGTGAGTTTCAATGTGCAGAATGTCATAATTTGCTGACTCCAGACTCGGTGGAAATACCATTAATGGGTGTACAATTCTCGCACCCAGCAAACCCATAGTCCCATCAAGAAATACTCCCTAGTCTCTCAGAGAGTCTTCAGGTAAGGGAAATGGAAGATAATGAATTTACCATATGGAAAAATTGAAGGCTAATCCTGGTGATTGACAACACCTGTTAATGGGTAAACGCCCAAATGGTGTCGAATTCCCCAGTGAGAGCCCACTACAATGCATCTTCAAATGCATTTATGAGAGAGACTGTAATTGCTATTAAGATTACAGTCATAAAGTATGTCTTCATCAGCTCGAGATTGCCAAATAGCCCGCTATTTCTGATTTGGGAAATAAGCCCGAAGTTACAAATCGCGTCTTCATCAGCTCGAAACTCGAGCTGGAAACTCGAAACTGAAGCTTGAGAAATTTGCTCGAGATATTTTGCTCAGCGTTCGCGCATAGTGCGAGTCTTCGGGCTGGTGAAGACACACCGGACATAGCGGGATATTTTGCAAACTAGCCCAAGATATCTTGGGATGATTATCTCGACCAAATATCCCACTAATTGCAACTGCGGGCTGATGAAGACGCAAATTAGCTGGATAATTTGCATTCAGGATAGTTAAAATAGTGGGTTATTTGGCAATCTCAAGCTGATGAAGGCAGGCCTATTTTCTTACTCGCTCAGTTTGGACCCCATTTCAGCCAGCGCCAGCTCCTGTTCATGACACGTCTTGCCGAGGGCCTCGTGTTTCCCCAGCAGTGTTGCAAGTTGCTCCCTGAGGGATATCACATCGGCCACCTCCGCCTGGAGCTGGGAGATGAGCTCCTTCTCCTGCACTATCTCCTTCTGAAGAGTGGCCCTCCATTCTCCTTCCACCTTCAGATCTGCCGCTATGTTGGAACTGCAAATGACAATGACATTGACAAGAATGGACATCATACTTGTATTTCTTTTCACTTGTAAATATGATCATAAAAATCATAATAAATTTAGCATTAAAAAAGTACTGGCATGGGCAGGGGCTACTTCCACTACTACCCTCACTATGAGAACTTGTCAAATTACACTACTATAGAACAAGGCATATCAAAGCACAATTTCATGCAAAATTTAATATATACATATATATATACATGTATATATATATATAAATATATATCATATGCAAATATATTTGCAATTTAGAATAAAACTTCATGGCAGTATTGTTATTCATCAAAGATATCATTCTCATATTAAATACTGTGGTTCTTGCGCATCACATACATGCCCTGAATCATAAAGAAATACCATCAGGATATGCATTTTGCAGAAGCAATGATCAGTCACTACAATGTATCTTGACTTATTGCTATAAACTTTCCTTTATTTTCCATCAAAGGGTAGGTCAATGTTTTAAAAACAAACTCAGAAGTTTTTCATTTTCCTTCAAATATTTGAAAACATTGTGATATGATGTGCTTTGCCCCTGGGCACATCAAAAATTACAATGAAAAGAAAGAAAGAAAGATGGAAAATGAGAAGGAGGAGGAGACGAACGAGGAGAAGAAGGATAAGAAGGAGGAGAAGTAGGACAAGAAGAAGAAGAAAATGATGATGAAATGCAGTCAGCTTTAAGTCACTATCTTTCCCTCTTCTCATACTATACGGATCTTTAGTTTTGAAGACGAAAGTACAGAATGTGGATAAAGGTTTTGACACAAACATACAAAATCAGAAAATGAAATCATAATGAGTGAAAAGGATACTACAGCACATGCGAGAAAGGGTTTAGAACAAGAATACAAAGGATATGGGAGGAAATCGGGTTCATACCACTTAATGTCCCTCTCCGCAATCTGCATCCCAAGCTTTCTGGCCGTTTCTGCGCAAGCTTGTTTTTCTCGCTCCACACTTCGTAGTCTACAAGAACACAAGCACAAGGGGGCGACAGGGGTTCACAATAACGATCGTCATGCCAACCGGGGGAGTGAGTAGCACATCGGGGATGACAAATTTTCAGCGTAAATGATAAAAAAGAAAGAAATAGGGAATAGTGAATATATGAAGGTAAAAGAAAAATACTATGGAGTATACACAAAAGCAAATTTTACAGTCACTTTGAAATTGTAAATGAAAAGTGATAATTTATGTTGATTCACAATATTTTTTTTCCTTTTTTGCTCCGACTTGTTTTACGTTGGGGACCATGATTTCTTCATGAAAGGTGCAAACAATATTCAAAATCATGTATTGTAGGTGATCATGCACAAAGAACTAAGTAAATGATATTTGATTTTACCACCCAACCCCCCCTGACCTCTCCCCACTAAAATGAATAAATGATTAATTATACATCTTGCAAGCTAGCAATAACATGTACTTTTCAATTCTATACTGTACATTTATGTGCAGGGGATACATTTGTAAAACCAGATAATAATGGAGTTGGTGCAATGACTAACCTTTCTTCTAGCTGTTTAATGGTGTCGACCATCTGATTGGTCTTTTCTTCCAGTTTGCCCACAAGTACAGACTTGTGTTTCATTGTCTCTTCAGTCCCCTGATGGAAAGAAGGGATGATACACCAGTCTTGATATGAAAAGCTTTAAAGATGGTGTTTCTACTTGAATTTGACTTAAAGTTAAATCTGATACTTCATTGAAAATGAGGCTCTGGATTTAAACATATAGATGTATGTAATATAGTCTCATCATACACAGGGGTTCTATTTGAGTCGAACCAAAAGATTAAAAATGATGTAAGGTTAATTATACTGCAGCCATATAAAGAGTGGAGAGAAGAAAGATATGTGAATTATACAAAATGGTGATAACGACGTACAGTAATGATGATGAGGTATTGTACAATGTCATGAGATGATGATAATAATGACAATGAAGGTGATAAAGACGGTAATGGTGCTCATGGTGATGAACATGACTATTGTCATATTAGTGATGAAAGAGGCCCAAAATTACAGCAGTAACAACTGTTATAATCTTGCTAAATAGGGTGGATATGATGACGATTAATGGGGATGACATTAATACAAGGAATTTTGCTGGAATTTCGTAATCTTGGTGATGGTGATAAGATAAGGATAATCATTTTATTGTTAGAAACAATGGTAATGGATAATTGCAATTGTAAGACTTAATGGTGGCTTCTTATAGAGCACACATGTCCGTCACTCTGTGACACTCCTGGTGCTCCAACATTATAACCCCAGTCAAAGCCAAGCAACCAAATATGTAGTGCTCTCGCATATTGGGTACCTGTTTACACCTGGTTGGAGA
The DNA here is from genome assembly GCA_037976565.1 of Mesocentrotus franciscanus. Lineage (NCBI taxonomy): Eukaryota > Metazoa > Echinodermata > Echinoidea > Camarodonta > Strongylocentrotidae > Mesocentrotus > Mesocentrotus franciscanus. The sequence goes on from CP137685.1 coordinate 7,999,310, forward strand.
ATGACAACTGTGGATCAATCTTGCCAAAGGATGTTAGTGCTGGGCTGAGATTTGAACCCTCAACCCTTGGATTGAGAGTCAAGTGAATGAATCACTATACCATGACACCCCCACAAAGGCCATGATAGTACTGGCAGTGGAGATGATTTCCATGATATTTGTGATGAAAGTAGTAACGATGATGACAAAAATAGAAACAATGATGATGACGCTCTCACCTGGATCTTCTTGTACAGGTCAATATTCATGGACTTGATGTCTTCCAGCTGTTTCCGTAGCGATATGATGGTATCCTGTTTCTCGTGGATGTCTTTCTCTAGTAGTCGCATCGCCATCTCCATCTCCATCTTAAGGCTGATCTGGAGCTGAAGCTCCTGCTCCACATCCTGAAGAAAAAAAATTAAGTAAAAAAAAAAAAAAAAATATTAACATTTAGGCAAAAAAAGTAATATGCCAAAGTCATAAAGTGATAGACAAATTTGGTTAAAATATGTCAAAATATGTTCCCTCAAAGGAGGCGCGATGGCTCAGTGGTAGAGCAGAGGTCTCGTAACCGGGAGGTCCCGGGTTCGAAACCAAGTCAATGTGCTAGTGCACTTTGGTATTAGGCATTAATCCTTATTACCAAGTCCCCTTGGAGAGGGCTTGAAACCCTGGTTGTTTATGCTTTCTTAGCAGTCATGTAAAACAATCATCATCAAACAAAAGGCTGGAGTCTATTAAAGGTATACATACACTTATTATAAGCATTTTAAAATCCTCTATATATCAAAACTACACCACAGTCATTACATTTCAAATTGACATCCAGAAGAAATGTAAGCTTACATAAAAATACATTAAAGATACTATGTCGCTTTTGCAGCCAACATCAAATTCTGTAGAACTTTGCAGGAATTATGAATATGTCATGTATGTCCTATCTGTGAAATTTAAACGTTAGCAGTGTCCTAATATTCAAATTATGCAAGGAAACCCGTTTACTTGCTAGACTTCACTGTCAGACACTATTGAGTGACTGACTGGCTTTTTCATCTTTGGTAATAACATACATAAAATGAGCTGTAAAGGGTACATGAGCATTTGTCTACATCAATAACCCACTTCTTGTAATGGCCAAAATTAAACTGATTGAATCTTTGCGCAGCATAAAACGTACGACCATTCGGTACAATGGTCTGAAAAATCAGACTATTACTTACTGGCTCTATAGCTCCTAAGTCGATTCGACAACTAATAGTCGTTATTTTCCCACTTAAAGACATTTTCAAGCCCCCCTTTTTTAGGGAAGTTCTAAATTAGTATTGTCTTTCAAATGCCGTTGGAATTTAACCTTTTCATTTTTTGGCCTGTAAATGGGACATAGTACCTTTAAGGCAAACTAATTCTTTGTACCAATCTATAAGTTTTATTTGGTTATCATTGAATGAATTAATAAATATTCAACAACAACAAAAAATATAGGAGTGAAACATTTCTCCTAACGTAAATATATGTGCATGTATTTGATTACAAAAAGTTACAAGTTACAAGTATGATTTCTAAGCAAATTTTCAGAATGGGACAAGCAAGGTGTGACACAAGAACCTAGATTTCTCAATGGATGCCAAATTGATAACTGTTTTAATGATTACTCTCCAATACGATTTCCTCAGAGAATGAATTTAAAAACATTCCTACCACAGCAGAATATAAAATAAATAAACTTACAAGTCTCATTTGGGTTTCTTGTTGTAACCTCTGCTTGGCTTCAGTGTACATCTCATTAAGACCATGCCTGGATGTATTATACGTCTCTCTTTCAGTCTCAATATCTGCTTTCACCATCTGAGAGAGACATAACAATGTTATACGGATGTTATTACGGTAAATGTTTTTCTTATATTCACCCAATGACTAATGAATTCTCTGATTCACAGAGGATTTATACCTTGTTCTTGGGTTAACATTTTGAACAGTGGAACATTTAAACTTTTGTTATACATGTAATTCTCCACAAGATAGGTAAGTGTAATGTAATGCATGGGCTGAAGTAAGCCTGGTAAAATTGTTATTAAAGATAAGCTTGAGTTCTGGTAATGATAGAAAATACATTCTCACAGAATCCAAAAAAACTTAAACTGAATGTTCAAGATTACTAATAAATGACATGTGCCAAACGATTTTGGTAGAAAATGTATAGGGGCTGAGTTAATGAGCATAGAAAGATAAGGAAATCAAGGTAAGTAAGCCCGACACCATGTGCTTAACACAGGTTATTTTGTGCAAATGAGAGTTGCGGTTTTTATTGAAGATGATTTCCAGCAACTTTTTGTGAGTTTGTTTTTATTTTACTGGTTCAAACAATCAAACTTCTGCAGGATTAACAATCCAGAATGAATTATAGCCATGCTCTCTCGACTTACGATTCCCATACCACAGCTCAAGATTAGCTTGAAGTATTTGGCATCATATGTGCCTGGGAGGCAAAAAGCGAACTGAATCACAGTATACCCTTGGTCTCATCTCCCGGTCTAACTGATTGGGGGTGTGCAGGTGGACTTCAACACTAGGGTTCCCCCTATTATTTTTTTAATGAATAGTGCAGTGGGTTCTTAATGTGCACATGTGGCGACTCTTCTCTACAGAGGGCCTCAATTTAACATCCTATCTGAGGGATGGTGTTTTTCCACTGTAACAAAACCTGCATCTTTGAAACAGGAGAGGGGCAAGTTACCACACAACACAGGCTTCAGTAATCCGCCTGGCTGGGATTCGAACCTACGCTTTTTTGGTTCGACTAGAGGTAACTTACCTCTAGTTTTCTTTCTGTATGCTGTTTCAAGGTATTGTTCTCTGCCCTCAGTATATCATTCTCCGCCTGTATACTCAGGATATTATTGTTGGCCATTGCATGCTGATCAAAAACAAGACGGATATTAAAACAATCAGTGATTCATGTGAATAAAAATAGCAACAGCATACCACTCATCAGGAATATTTCTGTACTAAATTCATGATGCAAACAAAATCTGATTCAGTACACTTAATACATCAAATCCCCTATAAAAACTGGTTCATAACCGTTATTGTGCCACTAGGATTACAAAGGGGTACAATAAATGAAGTGAATAGGGACAAAACTTGGAAGAGTCTTTTCGCAAATTCCAATATTTTTTCCTCAGCACTGATGGAAGCCCTCTTCAACTATAATTGATCAAGAATAACGTTTTTATTTTAAAGAAATATTTTAGTACAGTTTATAATATCTTCCCTGGCCAACGCAATGTCTCTATAATTATTCTGTAATAGTGTATTATGGTACCCTTCAATCCCAACGGCCCCCACAAAGGGGGAAAATCTTTTTAATCATACTTGATTTTTTTAAATTAAATGTCTGTTTTCAATTTAGTTCTTGAATATCTTGATACAAACTACATAAATTTACAAAACCATTTGTATATTGCAAAGGGGGAAAAAAATCAAGCTGAACTAAGTTCAAATACATATATGATAGATTCAATAGTGGGTGGTACATGTAACTGCCGAGGGCACTGAAAAGATTGAGATTAAAGACCCTGTCAAAAGTGAAAATTGAAATAGATGAATCATATATCAACCGAAAGCTTATAAACCATAGATTACAATAATATCAATTTTATGCAATTTATTATCTGTCAGAGGAAACAGCTCTCTGAAAACTCGAAATCTAAAGCTTTGAAAATCGGAAGTTGTCAACCCCAAAACAAGCTATCGACTTGATGACATAATCTTATGTTTGGTATGCATATTCACAATGACTTTGCTTTAATTAAGCACAGCTCATTGCCTGAGCTATATAGGCGAGCCGATTGGGTTCACATGCTATGTCATCATCGTAACTGCCGTTGACCCGTAATTTGGAGGTGTGCGGAAAATGAGGTTTAATTTGCTTTTTGTGTCATGAATACTGAAAGAAAGTACACTTGTTATTCCATTATATTTGTATTCTATGTTCACTCAGCTTTCAATTGATATAAAGTTGTATTTCCATTGGATAGGGTCTTTAAAGGCATTGTTTAACAATGCCAAATCTGAGATGCATGGCCCTACGTGTTATCAGTTTGAAGCCCTAAAAAAATTGTGCTTCAAAATGATCATGAAGTGCCTCAAAAAAGTAAAAATCTTTGAGAGACCGGTTTTACCATACTCATTTTCCCCAATAGACTGTAGTGTTATAAAAATCGTTGGGAAAACAGTTTTTGAAATTTCGAATTCCAATCATCAATATCCTGATAATCAGACACGCGATCGGCTTGTAAACGTCATGGGATTCCTGACTGACCTAAAGGTTTATAATTATGACTGCAGCATGAGCTTAATCCAGGATTTTGTTTAGAATCTGAGGCAAAGATACCCAATCCCTTTAATCCTTACCTCTCCTTTCATGCTGGCATTAGTTTCCTCTAAGGCCTTGATGCGGGTGTGGAGACCGGTGATCTGTGATGTCAGGTGACGGTTGTGTTCTTCAAGGTAGTTCTTCTGATCTAGTAATGCGGCTAGGTTGACTTCAGAGGGCGCCCTATAACATCCCATAAATGAAGAAAAAAAAACTCAAATAGAACAAATTTTCCTTTTTTGATGTAAATCATCTCAAGTGATGAAAAAACAACAACCACCAAACATAATCGAGAAAAACTTGCTTTGTTTGCTACTTTTTGTCAACACTTATGTACTACAACATAAAACTGGATAATACCGGTAGATGTTAACCATAACAGTAAAGGTATTGAAATTACTAGAACATTAACAAAAATGAGGCTATCAAAAAGAGCATTTGATAGGCTCAACCAGACTTAGCGACAAAACTTACAATAATATAATTAACAATATGAGTACTAAATCATTAAACGGATTTAGCATTATGACTGGTAACAAACATGATTTGCACACCTATTAAACTTGGAATTAAATTAAATAATCCAGTGCCCTGCTTTGATATCAAATATGAAACTACTGAATTCGCATGTATCTATGTTTTTTTTTATGCTTTTAAAAAGACAAAGAGGCACCTACAGCAGTTTCAACAATTTCAACAATGCAAATAATGCATGTATATGAATTTAATCCTGAATAATTACACAACACACACTATCTATAATTTTGTTTGTTTCAAACATTTAGCTCTTAATTTTGACACATTTCTGATGTAACATGCTTCCTTTTCCTTATGTCTATGTACAGGTATAACGCCTACAGTCCCACGTATGTAATCTTACGTTGGTGTTCCTGACGAAGCCTCCATAGGTTTATCAAGGTAGTTGCCATCTTTGAAGTACATGCTGAAGTCGATGACTGACGGGGCGGAGTCGAGGTCGTCCCCTTTAAGACAGAAGTTACAATCGATGGCATTGAGACCGACGAGGAGGCCGGCGATCACCATGGATTCTTCTTCCATCACCAAGGCTGTTGGCTCATACCATTCACTAAAGGATTGAAGAGAAGATTTTATTCATACCATTTGCTAAAGATGAAATAGAAGACTTTGTTCAACTTCATAGCACTCATTACAGATTTGATAGACAGTTTTGTTCATATCATTTGCTAAAGATTTTGTTCATGCAACTCAATAAAGTTTAGATTAATATTTGTTTATGCCATTGACTAACAGAAGATGTTGCTCAGAGAAGGCCAAATATCAATTCTAATTGCTCTGTCCCATAAGACTAATAACGATAACTTGAAATTAACTTATAATCTAAGGTACTCTTTAAGATTTGTATACTTTGACAAAATATCCATCCAAAAAGTTGTGGTATATCAAAATGAACAGACACAGAAATTAAAATATTCTGACAGCAACCTATGGCCTTGCCTACATACAGTGTATATCGGTACAAAGGCACACAAATGAATAGACAGATGCACCAAATAAGTATTCTCACCAACATCTATTAACTTTAATGCGTGCAGTACTCACCTTAGCAAATGTTTGGATTCAATGATTGCCTTAAAATAATCAGCTAATTTCTTCTGCATCATAGCTAGTCTTAGCCAGGCCCTTCCTCTCCCTATACTGGTTCTAGAAAATAAAACAGACAAAAATTAATAATTATAATAATAATCAACCAATGTTTAAAAACTGTATTTCCCAATGGCAGTTAGTATACACTTACAGTTTCTGTCATAAATGAAAGGTAGGAGTAATACAAGGCCTGTTTAAAACATTCTTTATTAAACTCTGTCATTGTGAACATACATTAATTAAAACAAAACAAAAACCAAATGGAATTAATTAGAATTTACCAACCTAAATTGAATATTCTACTTTTATTCACTAAATATCGTGGCTTAAAATTTAATTACTGAATAAATTTAATGTGAGCATACATTTCACTGTCTCTCTTTATCCTCTTTGAAATGGGTTGCCTCTAGAAAAGATAAGTCAAGGCTGCTCATTTTCTCAAAGTAATTAAAGAGTAATTTCCCCATTGATTATCGTCAAAACAATCTTGATGGACTTTTGATGAGCACCCTAACGTGATATCATATCGATATTGAGACGGTTATTGATGAAGCTTTAATGATGTGTGACACAATAAAGCAGACCATCAATTACAGACTGATCAAACTTAATGAATATCGGAGGAATTAGATGGAGGGAATTAAACCTCTAGGCCTCTACTGATGCATCTTGAAACCGTATTCACACACGACAAGGTGAACTGCTGCCCAAAACAACCCACTGCGGCCAAATAAATAAAATGACTTTAAAAAAAAATTCATATGCACCATATATGCTTGTAATGTAGGTACATGAAAAAGACATGCTTTAATAGAACGTGTACTAGTCACAGCTACTTTAATATATGACCCCACCTAATAAACCTAATAATATTAATAAATAATATTGTGGGTTCATATAGCACTGAATACATCAAAATGTATCTAAGCACTTTACAGATATATTGTTACACTAGTCATCTGATCCACAATGTATGCACATTTTCCACTTCCTGGGGAGCATTCCAGCCAGGTACCATGTTACAGATGCACACGATGCTGAGCATTCTATATGCACAATGACTTTCGCATCCCACCAGGTCACCCATTCAACACCAGGGTGGGAAGTGACAAATGTGGATTAATGACATGTCCTACCAAAGGACGTTAGTGCTGGGCTGGGATTTGAACCATCAACCCATGGATTGAGAGGCACGTGAATGAACCACTACACTTCCACTTGCCTCTCATATCCATGTTATTTTATTCTATTTATCTATTTTTTTTGCAGCAGAGGTTTTTGTGAGGTGGTTTATAGAGCCAAATGTGAACAAGGCTTTCATGGGCCTCTTTGAGGTACATACATGTTATCAGAAGCAAAGTTACTTGATTGATTTATAAGTATCATTCAGTATGATGAGAGTATTGCTGATAAAGGTTTCAATGAAAAAGGTTTCACTGTGAAAACAATATGCAATAAATGTACCCTCTGATATTCTCATCACTGTAATAAAACAACATGTATTACATCTTTTATTACTGTTGAAGAGACTTACTTGATTCCGGGAAGGTTTCTCACACTGTCAATGATTTCTGCGAAGTCTGGAAGGGACTTCTCTAGCGACTCCACAGCTCCCCAGAATGAACGCTTCTTCTCCAGGAAGGTCTTCTTTCCTATAAATGATCATGATTACAACACAGAAGACATTTCTGAAAATGAAAGACATCAGTGTACATGCATTGAAACATTAGCTAATTCTCTGAGAAGTGCGGTAATGACTTCTCTAGCGACTCCACAGCGCCCCAGGATGAAGGCTTCTTCTCCAGGAACGTCTTCTTTCCTATAAATGATCATGATTAAAACACAGAAGACATCTCTGAAAATGAAAGACATCAGTGTACATGCATTGAAGCTTTAGCTAATTCTCTGAGAAGTGCAGTAATGACTTCTCTAACGACTCCACAGCTCCCCAGAATGAACGCTTCTTCTCCAGGAATGTCTTTTTTAAAACCTACAAAGGATCGTATGTCATTACGACACAAGAAGACATCTCTAAAAATTAAAAACATTGGTGTACATGCATTGAAGCATTGGTTGATTCTCTTACAAAGGCATAAGTAATATCTTAACTGAACTTTGCGTGACCTGAAGTGGAGGTCCTGTTCATTTTGAAACTACACAAAATCATTTGTAAAAGAGGGAGATACAATTTATATATCATGTTCATCATTTATACCGACACTGACCCATTTATTTTGGGAACTATTCTCAGATAACTTTTGACCCAAACGATCATGTTATGTTCCATTACAAGACAAAAAAATCAATGAAAAAAAGAGATAAATATACAATGAAACTGTAGCCATTACATAGCCTGATGTTTGATTTGAAAATAATAAGTCAAGACTTACAATTGTAGGTATGTAATACATTTCAGCCAATAATTTTATGTCACAGCTCAAATTTCCAACGTAACCTTGCGTCTTCCTAAGGAGCAACATTTATTCTGGTATACAATATAACATTAGTAGCACGCATTCTTAGTCAGATATATATTGCTAGGAAACTGCCTCTTTTTTAAGGATGTCCGACTCAAATCCAATTCATTACAAGTGAACTCTGAAAGATAACGAGAAAGATGTGGAGGTGTCGTAGTCTAGTGGAAACGTCACCGGACTGTGGATCGCATGGTCTGCGTTCAAGTCCCACCGCGGCACTAATGTCATTTGGCAAGACATTAAGCTACATTTTTGCAACACTAACCCAGGTGAGGTGAATGGGTACCAGGCACGAATTAATTCCTTGAAATGCTAGAGTGTCATAATGTCAACCATGCCGGGGTAATAATTGTGGAGTGCCAGGAGTTTCAAATCTGACAGACGTAAGCGCTATACAAGAACCCACTATTATTATTATTATAATTATTATACTCATAAATGTCATTTATACTGACCTTTGACCCCATGGTTCATGACATGCTCCAGGACAACAAAGAACTGTTGGAGCGGAACATACTCATCGTCCAGTATCCTGGCCTCTTCCATCGCTGACTCTATCAGGGTCTTGATGCACAGCTTAGCAACATTGAGGAGATTGGCCCTCTCGACCAGCACAGGGTTCTTGATGACACTGTCATCTGAAAGAGATGAGGAAGGGCATGAAAACTGTTAGTACCATCTCTTAGGACCAGAAAGTCATTGTCATAAATGTATGCAATGGTATACAGTTCTTATTACTACAATGTCATCTAAAATGGATGAATTTGGTAGTGTCTTATCTCTAAGAATACAGAAACTTATTTCAAACAAAACTGGAGCTCCCAGATAAGCAAAAGTTTGAAACCTTGTGAGCCCTTACAACTAATTTTACAAATTTTTTGTTTTGCTCTATATTAAGATTAAAAAAAACTCTGTACAAGTATTTATCTTATTTACTACAAGGTTACCAAATGCTAGATGGGTAACTGGACACATGAACATACAGCTAGCTTGCAATTTTTGGAATAAAAATTCTCATCGACAGTACAACTAGAAATCTCACATGTCCCATGCAGATTGTAGTCTGGGAGACACACCCACAAGTACACAATGTACTCCTCGATGCCAATGTACATTGTGTAAATTCCACATTTTATTTGCCTTGGCACTGCAGCCTAAAGATGTGAGATACATGCCTGTGTCTAAGACAATGTGAATCTTCATTGCATTCGAACCCAATACAGACTGTATATGGTGCTAAATGTAGGCCTACATAGCCATTTTTATACAACTACCTATAATTAATCTTCTCATATTCATTTTTAGTAGCACAAGAGACCTGGGCCGGTATTCAATTCAATACTTAGAATAAGTAAGAAATTTACTAATTAAATTACTAAGCTTAATGAACTTTACTTATCTCGTATTCAAATCGCATTTTAGACTTTTACATACACTGTATGTAAGACAAAATCTAAGTAAAATAAATACTGATAAGCATTGTGACATCACACGGTCAATCAAAAGTAATGCGCAATTAATGCGTCGCAATAAATGCGCACTAATATAATTGTGCGCAGGTTATGATAGTGCGTTAGAAAACCATATGCCTGCCAATCAAGGCCTCCAAATAATTGGCTTAAGTCTGGTAGGGAGCTGTCTTAAATTTAGGGTAAAACATATGGATTTTACGCATACACTTAAGCGTCACCTCTTCAAACGTACCGCGCACCGACGTGAATAGCTTTAAAAATATGCCAAATTCCGGCCCTTTTCAACTACATCTTTTGATCCGATCGGCCTAGTTCACCATCGGAAAAAGCATTAGAAAATTTGACTTTTCTTCTTTACGGTGATGTAAAAATCACGATATTTTGTTGTTCCATCGCACCGTCATTTTTTGATTATATTTCATCAATTTGGTCAAAATTTCTGTGGTATCTGACTTTTTGACTGAAAAATCCTGGCTATATCTGTCGGTTTCTTGCCGGGAGAGGGCTATTTTTTCCATCGGAAAAAGATTCATGTCATTCAGTTCATTCTGAACATTTTCATATATAAATGATTCTCATTGGATGAAAAAACCACCGTCAAAGACAAAACCAATCGGTACCTCCGTCTGATTTTGGGAACTCCATTTTCTCCATTGATTAACGTGTGTGCCTCTTGATCGCTGAAATCTGTAGGTAGCCAGCGGACCGGGTCGTACCATTCTTGCTCGGGAAATCAAGGGTTTTTAACGTGGATCATAATTGCGCTTACTCTCTCATGCATTGCATACGGAAAATAATAATCGAATTGAACTGTGTGTATGTGTGTATATTGGCCATATTACTGATTCATCATCTATAAGACCTCCATTACTAAGTATTAGACTCCCTTTTTTTATTCAATCACCCGTGCTCTAAATAGAACAGTCGCGAACCTAGAGTGATCCAATCAGAGCCAATCAGATTCAGCCGCACAGCTGCGCGGACATTGTACGCGTAGTCGGTTCTGTTTGCGCACAGCTGACCCGGGCTGATTAACTCTTTGCCCGCTACGTTCGGCTAGCGGAACATACAGCGGGCTGCCAACTTCGACTCAAGTCACATTTCATTCACAATACACACGGAACGCATTTAATTCTATTGTACGCACACACACACAATAGTAACGCGTGCTTCGCATTGTATACACATCACACTTCATTGCACCGCTTTCGCAGACATTGTTTACATTGACATTTTCCGAGAAAAATTGACATAAACCTCCATAACAAAGTATTAGATATAAGAGGTATAGAATACCCTTCTAAACGAAAACTTGGATACAAAATGTATAGTTGATAATCTCAAAATTTATGATAATATACATTACAAAAATGATACCATTGGCAAGACTATTAATTTCTATACAATATTGCTACACAAAGTTTTTCATTACAGTACACCAATCAAAAGTTATTGCGAGTTGAATAAGCATAGTCCATGCAGAACCCCTCCTAAGGTGGCACCCTAAAAACAATGTGGCACAGGGGGGATTGTGTACGTGGCGGGCAAAGAGTTAAAAGCTTCAAATTAGGTGAAAGAAATCGGGGGTTACAAATTCATATGTACTTAGCCAAAAGTTTGAACTGAATACCAAAATTGGCTAAGTATTTTATCTAAGCCGAAGACTAAGTAAAATACTCATATTTCAAACTTAAGTATTGAATTGAACACCCGCCCTGGGTCCCGTCTTATACTAGAGTAAAGAGTTAAGATTGATCCGAATCAATCGCAAGTCCTCCAACCAATCACAAGTTTGCAGTATCCTATCTCTTATATACATAGTTGCGATTGATATCATTTGCAAATAAGTTGCAATTAATGTCGACTCTTTATAAGATGGGGCCCAGTACTGAAAGAGATAAACATGGTCAATTGGGAGCCCCAAAATATGATAGATGAAATCTGGAATATAATTTAATGCCCTTCTTGCTCCAAGCAGGTGACATGCACCCGTTTTCTCAGGCTTCATACCAAATAGAAGATCAGGAATAATTAACACCACTCTGACCCCTATACCAAATATTGTATACTAAATACAATGAACTGTGACGCAAAAGGACATTAAAGACCCTATCAGATGAAAAAATGACTTTACATTAATGGAAAATTTCGTTGACAAAGCTGTTCATGATGATCATGGCCCGACTGGAGATGTCGGTATCCGGGATAGTTGAGTTTTGTTGCAGAGGGCGCTACACAAAATAATTTTGTTGTGAGATAATGAAAAACTGAGTGTCAAATTTTAAAGAGCATACAATTTACATGACAAAATCATCTTTGTTTGATCAAAATGGGTTCAGAGATGGCTGAAATATCCATAAATATAACCATTTCTAATATTTGTGGTGCCCCACAAATATTAGATAATTTGAACCAGCCGTTGAAAAACGAGATAGCGCATTAATTATACGTTCGTTTCCAGCCAATGCCAATATTGGCTTTGTGTTGGCTTTTTCGTGTTGTTTATAATACCCACAACCAGCCGGCCCGTGTATTGTTATTATTAATGAATTAATTAACGATTACCATATTTTTTTGAAAGTGGAGCTGAATTGGTATGATCATATTCAATCTAAAATTACCTTCATAGCAAGTTTAGGTTCTAAAAGGGCACTCGAAATGTCATAAATAAGAATAAGAGCAATAACCATGCACTTTGAAGGCATTTGGGGTCTTAAACAAGAACTCAACTATCCTTTGATGAACATAGAATACAAATATAGAGGAATAAACAAAAATCTCTTTCAGTATTGCACCAAAGCAAATTAAAACCGCACCCCTCCAAATTAAGGTTCAACAGGGGTCGAATTTGCCACAGTTCGGTGACGGCAAAACATGTGGACCCGATTGGCTCGCCTAGATAGCCGAAGCGATGAGCTGTGCTTAATTAATGCAAAGTCATTTAGTTTTTAGATGGACAACTTCTGATTTTTTAAAGCTTTAGATTTTGAGTGTTCAGAAAGCTGTTACTCCTCTGACAGACACTAAAATAACATATAACTGAAATGATTGTAATCTATTGCTTATAAGCTTTCTATTGATATATTAAGGGATCCAATTAAAGCCCTACTGACTCTAAGCCATTGATTTGTATGACAGCACATATACATGCACCACCATGGAGAAGTGAAATATTCAAGACCATTTCGAACAAAATCTTAGTCCTACAATGGATATAATGCATACTGGCTGATGTGAGCAAACAGTGTGTAATTTCAATGTTAGAGATGTAAGCTAACGCCCTTCCGGCCCCTTGCTGTTCATTGTTATTCTCAGACTGCATACCATATGGAAATATTAGGGTCTTCACAATAATCTTTCAAGATCCCATATTGATGTCTTATGTGAGGCAAAATAACATACATGTAGAAAAGATAACGCCCTGCGGGTTTTGAACAATCGACTTGTATTCTCAGACTGCGTACCATATGGAGACATTCGTGCATCTTATGAATATTGAACATCGCGTGACATTTCTACCTTGGCCAAGGCCCCCTAAGGTTCTGAGAACAGATTGATCTTAAATGCGACATGTGAGCGACAACATGAAAAATATCTTGAGGGTATGAGATGCTTTAAAGTTCCTACGTCTCTTCCCTTGAACTATCACTTGATGAATTCTTCAATAATCCCTTGACTGTCTCTTTCCTCAGCAGATCAGTGGAAAATTATTATTATTCTGTTTATACAATGAGTAAGAGCTCTTTGCAGATTTTCTCTAGGAAAATGGAGATTTCCTTTTGAGTGTTTTTTGTGTTCTATATGTGTCTTACAACTTCTTCTTTTTTAAATTCCAGAGCCTATTTTTTTGTATAGATTTCAAGAGCCACATAACTCTCCTCTTTCCATTGGTACCTACATGCTTATGTTAAAATTAATACTGACCATCACAACCACCACCACCACCATCATCATCACCATTATCATCACCATCATCATCATTACCACCGTCATCATATCACCATTACCATAATCACCACCATCATCATCATCATCATCATTATCATTATCATCACCATCACCACCACCACCACCACCACCATCGTCATCATCGTCATCATCATCAATAAACAAACAGCGATTACAAGTAACTTTATAGAACACAATTTTTATACTATCAAATGGATTTGGCGTCTCAATGCTGTCATATGAAGATGTAAAACAACCATCATCATCACCATCATCATCATCACCATCCTCATCATCATCATCATCATCATCATCTTAACATCATCATCATCATCATCATCACCATCATCATCATCATCATCACCATCATCACCATCATCATCATCATCACCATCCTCATCATCATCATCACCATCATCATCATCATCATCATCATCATCATCTTATCATCATCATCATCATCATCATCATCACCATCATCATCATCGTCCTCATCATCACCATCATCATCATCATCATCTTCATCGTCATCATCACCATCACCATAAACAAACAAACAGCGATTACAAGTAACTTAGAACACAATTTTTATACTATCAAATGGATTTGGCATCTCAATGCTGTCATATGAAGATGTAAAACAACCATCATCATCACCATCATCATCATCATCATCATCACCATCATCATCATCATCATCATCATCACCATCATCATCATCATCATCACCATCATCATCACCATCATCATCACCATCATCATCATCATCATCACCATCATCATCACCATCCTCATCATCATCATCATCATGTTATCATCATCATCATCATCATCACCATCATCATCATCGTCCTCATCATCACCATCATCATCATCATCACCATCATCATCACCATCATCATCATCATCATCTTATCATCATCATCATCATCATCATCATCACCATCATCATTATCATCATCATCATCATCATCATCACCATCATCATCACCATCACCATCATCATCACCATCATCATCATCATCATCACCATCATCATCACCATCCTCATCATCATCATCATCATCATCATCTTATCATCATCATCATCATCATCATCATCACCATCATCATCATCGTCCTCATCATCACCATCATCATCATCATCATCACCATCATCATCACCATCATCATCACATCATCATCATCATCATATCATCATCATCATCATCATCATCACCATCATCATTATCATCATCATCATCATCATCACCATCATCATCATCATCATCACCATCATCATCACCATCCTCATCATCATCATCATCATCTTATCATCATCATCACCATCATCATCATCATCATCATCATCTTATCATCATCATCATCATCATCATCACCATCATCATCATCGTCCTCATCATCACCATCATCATCATCATCTTCATCGTCATCATCACCATCACCATAAACAAACAAACAGCAATTACAAGTATCTATATCATGACTTTTATACTGTCAAATGGATTTGGTGTCTCAATGCTATCACATGAAGATGTGAAACAACCAAACTAAAGATGGAACCCGTCCCTTTCAACTCTCCTCACTGTCAGTCTGGAACTTTAAACCTAATGTGCATGTAAGTCTTCCAACACAAATGATTCTGATTTGATAATATTTTGCGTAGCACAGCGTACTACCTTGGGGAAAACCCAATTAACACTGACATTCACATATTTAAGCAAGTACATGTTAAGGTATACTGTACAGTGTATCTATGTAAGCAAATATATATATGTAGTTTCATCATTCACTGCAGTTATTGCTTTGTTTGGTAATAGTGAGTGCTACAAATATCTAGATCATTTTCTTTAAATAAAAGCAATACATGTCTGTATAACTGCATTTTTAAGCAAATTTAGGCTTTTAGCAGGGCAGTTTATACATGTACATGTGGCAGCTGTCTGCAAAAATGAAAACAAATTGGAAAGAGGGGGAGAAAAGAGTGGAAGAAAAAGTCCCACCAGGGGTATGCAAAAGCTAATGATGGACACCACACCACACCAAACCATTCCTGAAAATGAGCATACGTAGAAATGTCATGATTAAACATGACTTTATTTACATTGTACATCCTATTTGTACAATTGTCGATAAACATATGGAGAACATGTGATTTGGACATGGACAGTATACGTGTGTGATGCGTGAATTTCAAGAGAATGGCCTCTACCCTGAACGAGGCCTCAGAGTCCCAGCATGGCAGGGCGTCAGCGGCTCTGACTTGTACTTAATGTCTCACCGGCCACTCAGCAATGGTTAAAGGAATGATCTATCAGGTTTCATGAAATGGCCCTCGGATTCCAAGTTACCATGAATATTTACGCAAAACTTTTACTTCACTGGAAGTCATTCATCGCTCTCGGGATGCAGTAAATGTAAAACAGTCCTGCATGTATTATGTTCCCTAAATAGGTAAAATTCACAGAGAAATTTGATTATAAAATATGGGTTGTAGAACTTTCTTCCTTGCTCCATACAGTCATGTACAGCGTAAATGAATTGATATTGATGGATTTTAATACTTTTGATGGACACTGCCATTGCATTTTCCTTGTTCACAAATCACAATGATATCATTAATGGTTGCAGCAAGCGGAAACTGTAGTGAATCAATATAAAATTTAACCCATTGTCTGCCGGAAATGAGTGGTCCCTGAATAAAGCCTATGGGAATGCAAGAACTCAGCCAAAAAGTAAACTGTAGGATTTTAGACCACAAGGTATTGGGTTCAAGGACTCCCGACCACATTACTAGGAAGGAAAGAAGTACAGGAATAAAATGTACTACTACTAATAATAATGATAATATCCAGTTCTTGTATAGCGCATAATACATTATGAAATAACGTCTCTATGCGCTTCCAAAGATAACTTTTTATGATGGTTTGATGAATTGTTTAACCTGACTGCTAAGAAATGATGTGTGCAGTACATGCTTGTACATGTAAGTAAGCAGCCAGGGGACTGACGTCCTCTCTGAGGGACTTGGTAATGAGAATCAATGCCATACAAAAGGGCACCAACGGATCGATTTGGTTTCAAACCTGGGACCTCCCTCTCATGAGGCCACTGCTCTACCAGTGAGCCATCATGTCTCCTCCTTTGGTTGCAACAGAATTTCATGGAATCCTGGAATATGAACACTTTTGTAAGGCATTGGAATCATGGCTAATATTTCACATTTTGTTTCCTTACAAGAAAAGAAGAGGACAAAAAATCTTTTTGTCCACTAAAACTAAACACATTTAACCATTTGCAATACTCCGCCTAATATCACAAAATGAAAGATTCAAGCACCTTAATAGTTAATACACTTTAAATATTCATAACCAACAAGATTTGCAGGTGGATGATGACGGCCCAGATTTGGGCGAATGAATGGTATCATCAAAGAGAGTGCCGAAGTCACAACATAATTGCAAAATCTTGTTAGGAAAATCAAATCATGTGGACTCGCAGTCACAGCAGTATGTATGTACATCATCACTTGAGAGCCCGAAGGATGTTCATTTCAATGTAGATGTAAGTTTATAGAGACAACGCCCCCTTTTGCTCTAAGCAGACAACATTCAAGAAGAGACTATGTACAGTGAAACCTGTATATAAAGGCCACTCAAGGGGAATGAGGAAAGATGTCTTTACAAGCAGGTTGTCTTTATGTACAGGTTCTTTTAGTACAGGTTTCAATGAAAACAGTGTTCAAGGGAAACAGAAGATGCAGTCTTTCTAGACAGGTTGTCTTTCTGCACAGGTTTGTTTAATGTAGGTTTTAACGGAAAACCCTTTTCAAGGGAAACAAAAAATGCAGTCTTTGTAGAGAAGTGGTCTGTCTCTACAGGTTTGTTTAATGTACATGTAGGTTTCAATGGAAAACTCTTTTCAAGGGGGAAAGAAATGTGACAGGTGGTCTTTCTGCAAAGGTTTATTTAATGTAAGTTTTGATGGGAAACACCGTTCAAGGAAAACAAAATATGCTGTCTTAATAGACATGTTAACTTTTCTGTACTGGTGGTCGCTAAAGCAAATTTCAATGTACATGATTTGATGATTATTAAAATCAAAACATAACGAACACAGAATGTGCGGTGCCTTTAACATATTCCCCCGTCATTCTTCACCCCGACCCCCCACTCGTCTCCATGGATGATGTCACAACTTGATGGATGGGTTGCCATGGTAACATACCCTTCCCCCTCATGCATCCCAGTGATCCCAATAAATTATGGAGTCCGTTGTCTGCATGTGATGTATTGTCTGGGGAGTAAATTGATGGAGCCGAGCCGGGAGGCACTCCCCTGGATTAGCTGAATAGCCAAGGCTAATTTCCTCCTGTGTTTAATACCATGAAGGTCAAATTCTGCATATTTCAGGCTGATTTTATTTCACATATTCACAATGATGTTTAATTTATTATTAATATACATATTTTGTCTCATTCACATTATCATCACTGGAAAATTGCATACAGTGGCTCTATGTCTGAATCTTGCAGTATCTGTCTGCCTGTTTCTCTGTTTCTCTGTTTCTCTCTATCCATCTCTCTTTCTGTATATATGTCTCTCTTTATTTTCTCTGTCTGTCTCTCTCCCTCTCTATCTCTCATCCTCTCTCTCTATCCATCTCTCTCTCTCTCTCTCTCTTCTCTGCTCTTCTCCCAAATCAACTCAATTCTATGGTTGAAAACACCAAAACCTGTACTGCATGTGGCCACCAGCATTTTCTTGTTCTTATTTTCTTACCTACCATCTCTCCTACCCTTCTGGACATGAACTTCTATGGTCATAGCAGTTTAATAGAAAAACACATTTGCACCAATACATTCTGTAGCAGACATTTGATCATTTCCATTTACCGATATCATTTACTGGAAATATCTCAGATCAAACAGGAATCATCATCTTGAGACCTTTGTATAAAATAAAATGGTGGATTTTTTTGAAGAGCTCCATGAATTTTGGCTGTTAGATGGATCCCCCCTCATTTCAAGTTATTTTTTAAAATTTTCCAGTGCTGGAAGAAAAAGAAATGGTACAGAACAAACTTACACTAATCCTAGTTGCATTTCTGAATCATTTGATGATGCTAATACAGTGGACAAATAATTTGGAAGATTTGCATAAGAATGACATGTATAGCAAAGTGCATTTTGAAATTAAAAAGTGACTATTGGGAGGCAATCCGAGGACAGCATAGATCAAAATAATATACATTTACATTACATTTATGCTAAAATAACCAACAAAATCCTTTACTTTTTTAATAATGGGAAGACAGAAATTGTATCTCAGAAATGTGAGTATATCAACAAATTATATAAGATCCTTGAAGAATCAAGTGCATTGAGAGAGGTGTCGTGGTCTAGTGGATACGTCACCAGACTGTGGATCACATGGTTCGCAATTCAAGTCCCTGCACTAATGTCCTTTGGCAAGACATTAATCTACAATGTACATGTATATTTGCCACTCTCCACCCAGGTTTAGTAAATGAGTACCTGGTAGGAACTTATTCCTTGAAGGCTTTTAGTGCCTTAGGGCATCTGGGCTATACCAGGGTAATAATACTACAGTGTTTGTGTGTGTGTGAGCTGAGACCCAGAAGGACATTAACCCTCTTTTACAAGATATGAGTTAACAAACTTCTGGCTCTCACCAGATGATTTGTCTTTCTAATTTACCTTCTTCTGTAGGTGATTGCAGTTGAGGTGACATGTTGAGATCACCCAGCTCTCGGAGACATAGCCACTCTCCATCCACAGACACACGGAAGTTACACAGGTAAAGCGTTTCCGCAGCCGCCATCTTGCACTCTCTCACAACCACACCAAGAACTCTGTTCAACTCTGCTAACAAAGGAATCTATCAGTAATGCCTCAGTCCTACTAATGGCTCCAAGTGTTGTCCCTTGATTCAGAGAAAGTTACTGTCTATGATAACACTTCAGTACAGCTCTCAGATATGAGTATTACATTTAAATCATTGGCCTGAGATTGGAGAGACCAACATTTGTCATTTGCTGCCAACTTGTCTAACATTCACATGGGCCTGCAACCAAAGTCTGGAAGAAAATGCTCACAGCCTTACATCACAGTGGCCGAGTGAATATATCTGTCAAATTTCACGCAAAGCTTTATAGTGAGGACTATTTGATTACACAGAGTCAAGTATCGATATCAAAGAATTGCTGTCCTATCCAATCAACTCAAATGGGGGAAGTGTGAAAAATCTTGTTTGGTGTCAAATTTGTCTCACATCCCCAATCCTAGCGGAAACAGCCAATCCACAGCTTCTAGCTGTCAAGTGCATGCAAACTTGCAAAGCTATTCTCTTGAAAATACTTTCACTACACACAGACAGGCATCGCTATTGAGACACCACTGCCATCTATCAGTGAAGCTTTGTGAGGAAGTATTCACTAGATGCAGACGAGCATCTCGTGGTAGGATGGGTGAATTTTTACAGGTGTCTGAAGCGTCCCTTCATGTGCATCCGAACACATGACCAACACCTTCATCCCATATGGCCATGCATGCAGACGACGGATGAAATGGCGGGAAAAAAAGGGATGCCTCCCTGTGCACACCGCCCTGCACACCACTCACACACACATCACATGGCATGTAGTAAGTGTATGTTGAGAGTTACTTAATATTGATTACTTCTCTAGCGCCATTCCCTCCATCTCATCCACACATCTGAATTTTAAAGGATGGACAAAGTCATGGAAGTATCTCCTTTCTATACCACTTCACTCCTGTTTCATAATGCACTTTTAGAATTTAAATTCACTTTCTTTGTTTTTGTATCATAGAGAAATACATACGTTACTGACAAATTGCTACGAGTGAGAGCAGAATATATATCTGCTTTGAGGAGAATTTTAAAAGATAGATAGAATTCTGGAAATGTATAGTTATTTTCTGTTTACCATTTTCCTACTTTTTGTTTCATAATAAACTTCTAGAATTTTAAACTAAATTGTTCATTCTTTTATATTACACAGAGTAAGAGTCTGAGAGCAGAATATCTTTGAAGAGAATTACAAAACTGTACATAGGATGAGAAAGTATACTTGAAATTCTTTTGTTAACATAGCATTACACTACTTTCAGTTCCATAATGTACTTTTTTAGAATTTTAAAGTAAATCTTCTTTTGTACATGTATGATGGGGAAGCAAAACTTAAAGATAAAGTTGAGTTCCAGTCATGTGATTGCATTGTGAAAGAAATGGTGTGGAATCAATCAGAAAAGGTTGATCATCTAGCATATGTATTGGTGTGTGCTGCAAGATACTGCAAGGTTCTGGAATCATCGAAATGATAAGAAATTTGGCCCAGACTTGGTAAAAGTAACAAGCACCTGTACACAGAAAGATGTATAAATGTATATATGGGACTACACAAACATGTGGCATAAAATTGAGGCCCACATTTTTAAGCTGTTACATGTACATGTCATATTTAGAATATGAAGGCAATTTGAAGAGCCATGCTTTTCAGGGAACATTTTTTCTCTGATGTTCTTCCACACTTGCATAATAATTAATAACAATGAAAATGCTCACAAATTATTTTTCACCTGTCCCCAGAACTCAACCTTCTCTTTAATGACAAGTTGTGATGAATAAGTGCACGATGTCTGCTTTGGAGAGAAGTTCAAAGGATTGGCTGAGTCGTGGGAGTATTCTTACAGCATATCACTACTTTCAGTTTCACATGCGCTCTTATAATTTTTAATCCATTTTTCGTTTGCATCATAGCGAAAGGAAAAGTTAATGGCAAGTTGCTATGGGTGAGTACTATGAGTGAGAGCAAAATGTATGCTTTGTGGAGAATTTCCGGCAAAGCTTCAAGGATAGAGTTTTAAATGCACTTGAAGGATTTCAAAGTCACCTCTTCTTTTTTTATCATGTGGAAAAGCAAAACTTAATACATTGTTTTAATGAGGGTAGAATGCTTGCTTTGAAGTGAAGTTTGAAGGATGGAGAGAGGACTGGAAATATAATCATTTCTATAGCATTTGCAATACTTAATTTGTCACAATATGCAGTTTTAGGATCGTAAACTCATATTTCCTTTTGCATCATGAAAAATAAAAGTCCTTATGACAAGTGGCTACGAGTAAGAGCAGGAATCTCAGATACAGACCATTGAGAGTTAAACAAAAAGCGGAATTGAAAGTCAATGCAATGGATGAGTGAAATCCCAATGGCAAACTGGTCATGTGACTGCTTTTAACTATCCATTTGCTTAGTATGCAAAATGATTTTTTTCTACAAAAAAAGTATATTGCTTGTCTAATGTTTTTATCAAAATTGTATTTTAGGCCAAATAACAAAAATAATGTGTTTCTCGTCCGGACTTTACAAAAAAAGGAGGAGGTAGGGCAGTACTATTTACTATTTGGCAATTCAGTTTTGCCCTTTTTTTTCCAAGATGGCTGCCATGCTAATTATTGCTGGCCAAGCCTATTTATTCACATATATTGTGCTATGTGAGTATACTGATGCAATGTATGACAAAACAAATGATTTGTATCACTTTAGAAGCTATTTAAACAAAATGTATATCACAGGCTTGTTTTTTGTTTTTTTGTGGGTTTTTTTCTTCTGAATAGTAAATAGTTAAAAAAAAGGAGGCGGCTGCCAAAAAGGAGGCGAGCAGGGACGAGAAACACTTCATTTTTGTTATTTGGCCTTAATTTAGTAAGCAGTATGAAAACTATAAATTGTTTGGCGAAAAAGTATTTATATTTCCCTGGCTAATGCTTTTCTTAAAAAGGGATATGTTTTCGTAATCAAATATCGCTTACTGTAGTTATCTTTTTCCTTCACTTACAATGGCTAATTATTTTAATAATTGGCTTAATATTGGTTTCACTTTAAGACTTGACCACCTCACAATATATGCCTACAAATATCTACATGTCGAGTACATTCTCTTATTACAGGAATTCAGATATTGGAAATAAACAAATACTTATGAAATACAACAATGTATACTATTTCAACTTACATGTATGTACATGTTTCAGTCCATGTAAGGAAAGAAGACAAAGAACTGTGCAAGTCAATGCTCTAGTAATACCTTTAAAACATTACTCATTACTTATTCAAATGTTAATTTCCGATCCATTCTGACTATGGATAGAGAGAATGGCATAATGAAAATATAAATGAAGGCAGTATCAGCGTGCAATATTCACACGCTTGTACGCTAACAGAATCATCAAATATCACAATCACATTGCATGAACCAACAGAGACAATTATGAAGGTGGATGTCATGTCATGAAAATTGGCAGCTTAGCAAAGGAAACTGACATAAATATGCGGATGGACACAAAATCGAAATCACACGTTTTGGTTCATTTACGACATGCATTACAAACAGGTACATGTACTTATTTCTGATGGAATTGGGGGAAGTCACAGGACGTGTTTAAATTTGTAATGCTTTAAAGACTGATCGGTTTGCTTTAAACGGTTCCAATAATATGATTTTATGCTTTAAAGCCCCTCTGCACTAGTTTAGCCAGGAGGGATTAAAGGGATTAGCATGGTCACTGACAAGGGGTTATCTCATCAACTCAGCTCTCAATTAACATAAGAAAAAGAGGATCATGGGTGACCAACAGGCACCGCTTAGGCATTGTTTTCTATATAGAGGGAGCAAGTAGCTACAAGTAGTACAGTGGGGCTTTAAAGGTTATTCTTCACTAACATGAAAGTCTACGCTACTTTCCTCCAACCCCGCCCCCCCCCCCCAAAAAAAAACACAAACAAGTGAAACGCTCTCGGCGGTCTCGCCTGCATTACGCAATTCGGCATTACGCAATTCGATATGATGAAAAATTGAGGTTGGGACATTATTTTTATAGGCAGGGTGGCCCATTTGCAGACCCCCGAAAATGAAATCCTCTGAATATAATAAGCATTTTGAAGTGAATATTGATTATGAATCATCAGAATAATTATTTACTGTATCATAAGAATACAATATAATGAGATTTAGTGTATGGGTAAGACTATAAATGTTTCAATGCTTGTCAGTAATTTACAAATAAAGTTATCTAATAAACTTTTAAGAAAAGAGGATTTTTCAGCACTTTGTGTAAAAACAATTGGAAGGTAGAGCCCATCTACATCACATCACGTCTCATTAGCATAATGAGAACATTATTATGAGATATACTCCAATATATATTATCCAAACATCAATATTGTCACCTAGCTGTAACTGATCATGTACATACTAGGCCTGGGATCGAATACTAAAATTACTATTAGAATATTCATGGGAAAGTACTGAATGATTCGAATATTTACTTTCATGAAATATGAACAAATAACAACAATTTATTTATTAATTCTCATATTAAATTTTGAGAACATAATCCAAGTCTACTGACCTAAAATGACCTTTGACCTTGACTTTGTGACCTGGAATTTGTGTCACATGATTTGTGATACTTGATAGCCCTTGGGTACAAGTTTCATGGAATTTGAACAAACACTTTTGAAATTATGCTAAAATTTCAAAATCTTGATGTTGATGCCACAACAAAGTCTAAGTTTCCAGACCTGAAATGACATTTGACCTTTACTTTGTCACCTAAAAGACTAATAACATGATTGGTGATACTTGATAACCCTTATGTTCAAGTTTCATGGAATAGGAATGTATACTTTCAAAATTATGATAACAATTAAAAAATCTTAGCCTGATGCCACAACATAGTTAAGTTTGTTGACCTGAAATGACCTTTGACCTTGACCTAGTGGGCTGAAATTCTACTCACATGATTGGGGATACTTGATAACCCTTTAGTCTAAGTTTCATTGAATAAGAACTTATACTTTCAAAATTATATTACAAATTCAAAAACTTAACCTCAGGTTAAGTTTTTGATGATGATGCCACAACATAGTCTAAGTTTGTTGACCTGAAATGACCTTTGACCTTGACTTTGTGACCTGAAATTTTCCTCACATGATTGGGGATACTTGATAACCCTTTAGTCCAAGTTTCATTTAATAGGACCTTATACTTTCAAAATTATATAACAATTACAAAAATCTTAGCCTGATGCCACAACATAGTTAAGTTTGTTGACCTGTAATGACCTTTGACCTTGACCTAGTGGGCTGAAATTCTACTCACATGAATGGGGATACTTGATAACCCTTTAGTCTAAGTTTCATTGAATAATAACTTATACTTTCAAAATTATATTACAAATTCAAAAACTTAACCTCAGGTTAAGTTTTTGATGATGATGCCACAACATAGTCTAAGTTTGTTGACCTGAAATGACCTTTGACCTTGACTTTGTGACCTGAAATTTTCCTCACATGATTGGGGATACTTGATAACTCTTTAGTCTAAGTTTCATTTAATAGGACCTTATACTTTCAAAATTATATTAACAATTCAAAAACTTAACCTTAGGTTAAGTTTTGATGTTGACGCCGCCGCCGCCGCCGCCGCCGCCGCCACCGGAAAAGCGGCGCCTATGTCTCGCTTTTTGCTACGCAGGCGAGACAAAAACCAAGAGGCAAAAAAGACAACAAAAAACACACTTTTATTCTACTTCTGACTTTAGTTAAATGATGTCATCTGCCAAAAGCCAGAAAAGCATCAACTCTATGTAAAATTCTGTGTACAATGAAACGATCTGCACTGCACTGTACCTCAACTCAACAGTCCAACAATACACCTGATGCAGGTCTGTACTGCAACTGAAGAAGAAGAAGAGCTACATTAATGCCCCCCTGTTACTAAAGCAGACCACCTTAAAACAAAATCTTCTACTGAATGTGTGCATGATATGGCAGGAAAATGTGCGATCATTATCTCCAGTTACTTGTACATCACCATTTACATTCAGCAGCGTAAAGCAATCTCTAAAATTGCATTATTCATAGAGGTCCCCTTAGTCCCTGCATCTGCTAGCAAGAAATGTGAGCTTTCTGCTGGGGCCTACAAGGGATTCTATGACGTGTAAACCATGAATAATGTACAGGACAACCTAACTTGTACACCGCGGAAATGAAGAGAAAGGAGGAAAAAAAACCACGAAAGTGCATGGAGGGGAGAGAGGGGGAATATATATATATATATATATATATATATATATATATATATATATAGAGAGAGAGAGAGAGAGAGAGAGAGAGAGGGAGTGAGAGAGAGAGAGAGGGGGGAATATAGAGAGAGAGAGAGGCAGTAAGAAAGAAAGAGTAGGAAAGTGAAAACAGAAACATATTTAGGAATGGAAAGGAAAACGTGCATCAAAGATAAGAAGAAAAAGAGTACCACTACTACTAGTACTACTACTACTACTACTACCACCACCACCACCACCACCACCACCACCACCACTACTCTACTACTACTACCACTACCACTACCACTGCCACTTCTTCTACTACTACTACTACTACCACTACTACAGTGTACTACTACTACTACTACTACTACTACTACTACTACTACTACTACTATAACTACTACTACTACTATTACTACTACTACTACTACTACTACTACCACTACTACCACTACTACCACCACCACCACTACTTCTACTACTACTACTACTACTACTACTACTACTACTACTACTACCCTACTACTACCACTACTCCACTACTGCCACTACTGCAACCACCACCACCACCACCACCACCACCACCACCACCACCACCACCACCACCACCACCACCACCACTACTACTACTACTACTACTACTACTACTACTACTACTACCACTACTACTGCTACTACTACAATGTACTACTACTACTACTACTACTACTACTACTACTACTACTACTACTACTTCTAATTACTATTACTGCTACTAATAATAATAATCATAGAACAATAAGAAACTAGATAGCTACAATGTACACATATATTATTTAGTAATAACAAAAAAAGATTTCTCAATGTAGGTACATGTATGTAAGGGATTCTTTTGATAAAGGTTTCCCGCCCAATTTCATCAGAGTTGCATTCGAATTCATGAACAGGCGTTCAAGTTCGAACGTTTTCATCACCTCTCTGCTCTCATGGTTCATTTTCATTCTTTGAGCATTCAATTTCGTTTTATATCATTCCTTTTAAATTTTATTTCATTCAATTTAGAGAGAAATCCATTCAATTTAGTGACACGAAGTTGTCATTCAATTTCGCGCCAGCTGGATAGACGTTCAATTTCGTCCTTAATACCAATTTCAATTTCATTTTATATATAGGCACACACCTTCGCACTTTGAACGTTCAAATTAAATTAACATAAACAAGTTCTGTAGTTCTATGTAATTCTTACCGTAATTTGTTCACATCATATTATCTTTTTTCACTGTTTTCAATTATATAATTTCATTTTCATTTTAAAATTTCATAATATTTTTGGTAATCATATTTTATATGTTTCTTTTCTTTCTAATCTTTTCTTCCATTTCACTTTATTCCCTAGCAGTATGGATATAACACTTACAGAATGGTTATAACTCATAATTTGTAACATGTAAGTAAGTACTTATCATGTACTTACTTACGTTATTATCATGTAAAAATTTCAATATAAGGCAAAGGTCCCATTTCAAGGTACATAAAGTTTGCATAATTTATTCATACAGATGCAGATTGCAAAGAACTTAAACAGTAAAAGAAAAAGACTGCCCAAATGCTATAAATGATTGCCTATTCATGAAATTGAATACCTTAATGTTCATCAGGGCGGTGCAGGTGCGAATTTGAATGCATTTGCGTGCATTTTTAAATTTGAACGCGCTTTTTACACGTTTATGTGAGAAAATCATGAAATCGCATGCTAATACAATTAAATTGAATGACCTAGTTAGCTTTTTGAATGTTGATCTCGGTGATCATTCGAATTCTCGAAATTGAATGATCGCATCGTTAAATCGGATACAACTCTGATGAAATTGGGCGGAAAAACCTATATTAAAGATGATGACCCTCTAAACTTTAAACCAACTTTCTACAGAGGACCAATTAGAAAGCATGAACTCAGATAAGGCAAAAATATGAAACACTTCCACTTTGTTCCAGAGAAAGAACTATTAAAGCAAGGGAGCATGAACTAGGCTGGGTGAACCAATAGAGGGTAGTTCACATCTTACATTTTCCTCTCCATTCATGTCAATAAGCCAGTTCATACATGTACATTCTAGGTACTATCTTGTGCGGGCATGGGCAGATCAAGGTCATTTACAAGTACACTGTGTACCAAGTTGTAAAACCCATTGAGATGAATACTGGATGCATGCATGTGAAAGTTAACTAATAATTCTTCATTTATGCAGCGATGGTCAGTACTCGGTTCTTGATTGGTTTGGTGGTGGTGGTGGGGGCATATTGCTCAATCCCCCCCCCACACATTTTTTCAAGCCCTACCAAAAATATTTGAGGTATATACAGTTTATAAAATGAATGCAAGAACTCCTAAGCGACCCCCCCCAAAAAAAAAAAAAAGTAGCAAGTGGTGCACTGTACATTGTATGAGTATGATACACAGGTGGAAGTATTATTTTCAAGAGGGCAAAGAAAAAGGTGTTCATGAAGCACCTTCACAACTTTGACATTGATTATTCTAAAATGCACAAAGTGGCACTTCTCCATACATGTGCAAAAGATCTGTGGATATTCAGGTGTCTTTTATACCCTGTGCTACATGTACAATGTATCTCTGAACTGGTCTATCGAATCAAACCAATAGCAACCAAAGGTAACTATATAATAGTTACATAATACACATGAATGATCTAATTATTAGTTCAAAGAAAAGACTGTAATTCACTATATAAAGCTTCACTCTTTTTTACACATATTTTTAAATAAGATTTAAACACACATCTTTTATTTCCTCATCATTTTGAAGAAAATTCAAATATTTCTTTTACCATAAACATGTACCAAATGGTAAAATTATTTAGGTACATGTATCTATCTGGATGGCTTGAAGGCGCTTTCTGACATAGTTCCATTGTTGCCCTAATTGGCAGGCACAAAACCTTGTCAGTTGTGGTGCAGAACTGGACGATTTAAACAAAAATGTAAAAAAAGTGTCTGGACTGTGAGACTATGAAGACTGCATGAAAAACTGTTAAAACTATTTTCATTTGATCTCATAGACACCAAATAAAATGGCATTTGGGGAGTATTTCTTGACTTTTTGAAATAATAATTTTGAGCTTGGATTTCTGTAGCAATCTCAGAGTGTCTTTCTTAAGGCTCTTCCAGACAAGAGTTGAAATTTTGAACACTGCATTCAAGGTATGTATTATCTAATATTTTAAGTGAACTTTCACTTATTCCCTTGAATACGATGTCATCATTATGAGTTGTTGAAATGCATGATCAAATGCAGTGCACTATACTCATAAAGAAGTATAAATATACACAAAGGACATCTTGATTTAAAGGGGAGCTTTTACACACTCTGCCATGATATTATTACATTGCGCACTGGATGAGTAATCAAGGACAGCAGTGTACAAATCACTATTGGAGTAGTGATACATGAAGGGGGTTGAATTACAGCACGCTGTAATATGAACCAAACTGTGAGCACAAAAGTACAGAATAGACATATACATGTATCTGGTACTTTGTTTGTATTGTTGTATTACCAATACTGTTACACTTGTACTTGCAGCTCACCACAGACAAAAAAAAGAAGAAGAAAAAAATCCTTTATCTCAATATAGAATTAGATTTTGTTAGGACTTGTTTGGCAATTGGCAACCAATGTTATCTTGCCACCAGACATACATGTATATCACTGTGCATTCTTCCAAGTGCTGTTATCTATTTTTAATGATGAAATTCAGCTACTTCTAAATTGTAATAATAATCTGAATGAAGGTGACCTTTGGTTGGAGGGCCCATTACATTTGATTATTTTTCTTTCTTCGTAATTCAAACAAATGCCTTTTAATGTGCACCTTGAGCATTTAATTTTAAGTGGATTTGGCATCTTTTAAATAATACATTATTATTATTCTTGTTATTACTTTTTCACTAAGATTAATTACTTTAAGGCCAAATGAAATTAATTAATATTTTTGCACCTCTTCATTTTGTAATTTAATCTAATTCTTCTGAAATGATAAAAAAAAATGAAAAAAGATTCTGAGACAGAGAATATCTAACTTAGGAAATGAGGTCACAAAATCATGAATTCAGATCGAGACTTATACAATTTCATCTTGCTTTGAGACTCTGTAGTGCATAAGAATATAGAAATGAAATTGTATTAAGAAAATTGGTGTTGAATTTGATCAAATTGCATTTTCATGTATACAGGAAAAATATCTCATTAATTACATGGAACCAACTCTTCCTCACTCTGACACTCATGCAATGCACAAGGTCAAGATTTGACAGTGAACAGTTATGGACGATCTATGCTCAATGTAGTGCTAGAGAACACATATTTTGCATACAATATACTTGAAGAAGAAAAAAAATCAAAAAGAAATATGTTGCAGTACATGTACCTATTAAACTTTAAATTTGGATCTCAAAGATCCAAATCTTACCTTAAAGGTACTATGTCCCATTTGCAGGCCAAAAAAATGAAAATGTTAAATTCCAACGGCATTTGAAAGACAATACTATTTTAGAACTTCCCTGACAAAAAGGGGGCTTGAAAATGTCTTTAAGTGGGAAAATAACGACTATTAGTTGTCGAATCGACTTAGGAGCTATAGAGCCAGTAAGTAATAGTCTGATTTTTCAGACCATTGTACCGAATGGTCGTACGTTTTATGCTGCGCAAAGATTCAATCAGTTTAATTTTGGCCATTACAAGAAGTGGGTTATTGATGTAGACAAATGCTCATGTACCCTTTACAGCTCATTTTATGTATGTTATTACCAAAGATAAAAAAGCCAGTCAGTCACTCAATAGTGTCTGACAGTGAAGTCTAGCAAGTAAACGGGTTTCCTTGCATAATTTGAA
This sequence comes from Mesocentrotus franciscanus, assembly GCA_037976565.1. Classification (NCBI taxonomy): domain Eukaryota; kingdom Metazoa; phylum Echinodermata; class Echinoidea; order Camarodonta; family Strongylocentrotidae; genus Mesocentrotus; species Mesocentrotus franciscanus. The sequence continues at coordinate 8,030,232 of CP137685.1, forward strand.
TATTAGGACACTGCTAACGTTTAAATTTCACAGATAGGACATACATGACATATTCATAATTCCTGCAAAGTTCTACAGAAATCGATGTTGGCTGCAAAAGGGACATAGTATCTTTAAAGTGACTCGGTAATATTGTTGAAGGTTGATGAAAAAACTGCATGATTTTTGTATGAAATGTTACTTATTATATTCCTTCTACTGTAGGCCTACTAACCCTCTAACATGCAAAAAATCCTGAAAAAATTCTCAAACCACAAAGATATTTATGGTTTTCTTTGAAGGCGTCACCGTCAACACCCTCTAACAGTAAATTCTCCCAACCATTTTTGGATTTTCTCAACTGTCTTTTTATGAATCATCTTAGTTTCAACTAGCTTTGACTTAACCAATACCGGGTATTTGAAAAAAAATCTAATGCCGAAAACTTGGTCTGTATCATTATCGCACTGTTGTTTAATGTGTGCGCATCACATATGTGCATGCGTACTTTCTCTTTGCCATGTTGAATTGACGATACAACATGGATGAATCGTCGGGTTAGGATGAAAAATCATCCTTTTTATCGAAGACTTCTTCAAATTATAATTTCAAGGGGGTGGCACGATGCCCAGAGGAGTGGAAAATCATTGTAAGTCAAAATTGTAATTACTACCTCTTAACATTTTGAGATAATGTCGCCCAATCCGCTGTTTGAATCATTTTCCTGTTCGGCGTCCACTCTGGAGCGGCGTCGGAGCTCCCTGGAGTTAGGCAACACGGCCACGGTGAGATACATGTAGTGACTGAGATATGGACTAAGTTATTGACGACCTACTTTTATTATCGAGAATAAAAGGAGATTCAGCACTTGACTTGCGGCACCCCAGAATTATACACAGTAATAATCTGATAATGAAGCACTGCCGGCCACCTTAAAATTATATCCCACTGCAAATCAACGATCGATCGATGAGTTGAATTTCTTTCACTTTAATTTTTTATTGAACTATTTACATAAGTGCTCCAACAATAATCTTTATTTTGCTCCCAATTGTTTTGTACATGTGCAGGATGTGTGCCAAAACCCGGAACTAAAAGTTTACTTTTTACTGTTTTTAGTACTTTTACGTTAGCACTCACTTAGATCTAGATCTAGACATCGATCTATTCTAGCAATCTAGGCCTATGCAAATTATGCGTGTATCAAGCACTAGATCTATCACAAACAAATATAGCCTAGAGTAGACAATAATAACATCACAACATTGAATTAATTTTCAGATTTTACTGATTATCAAACAATATCAACGATAATTTAACAAGTGGAGCTGGAGTGACGTGACAACCACTCCTACAAACAATGCATGAACACTTAAACAACAATACAGGTCCCCACATGTTACACAAAAATATACGTATGGGGATAAGCAGTAAAATTTCACAAATGTTTACCTCTCCGTTTCCTATTTCCAGGCACTTCTTTTCGATCTTTGACCTCTTTCTTAGGGGCTTCAGGATTGCCTTTCTTCGTTTCTTTTCCCTTGAATACGATATCATCATTTGATTGCCGCGGAATGCCACTTTGCAGAATAACACCTTCCCCTTTGCGACCTGTTGACGTTGGATCTTGATCTGTGGAAGTCGCCATTTTGATATTTGAGGCTGCATCCGGATCCGGTTGTTGGCTCATGTAGCACGTCCCTCGATGGGTGCCTTTGATAATCATACTCATAGGCTCTCCCCATCTTTCTCTCCCATTTATCCCCCGTCACTCACCACTTCTTTCTCTATCAAAATTCAAATTCATATCATTTATCGAAACTTAATCAACAACTTTGGATTATTTCCAACACGCAAGTACATAATAATATCACCAAAAAGGTATAAGTAAAAATTCCCATACCGGCCCCCCCCAAAAAAAAAATCTACACCGACCTATTCTCTCGGCAATTTGATGGAATATAACTTTTTATTTTCTAACTGTTATTGGTCTGGTGTGACTTGCTCCACTGATGAATTGTTTTATATTGTATTGTATTTTATTGCATTGTAGTGAAAGGAAAAGGGGACACTTATCGAATTAAGGGATAAGACAGTTATTATAAATAATAAGGAGCACGTGTCAAAGTACAAAGGGTAATTATCCGATCAGAGGTGAAAAAAGGGTACTTATGAGAATGGGAAATGGGCATTTGCCGACGGAAAAGGGCCACCAATCATATTTTGATAGGGGCATTTATAAGAGGTGAAAAGGGGCATTTATGAAAAGAGGATAGGTCCATTATTAGAAAGGAAAAGGGGCACATGTGATAATATACGGTGTGCTTATCCGAGTTAAAAGGGGAAGGGGCACTTCTTACAAAGGAAAAGGGGCACTTGTCAAAGAAAAAAGGGCACCTCTCAGATTTGAATAGGCAATTATCAGAGGTGAAGGGGGCACCTATTAATAGCGAAAAGGACACTTCTCATACCTGAAAAGGGGCACTTACTAGAGATTAAAAAGGGCATTTATGAGAATGGAAAATTGACACTTATTGCAAAGAAAAATGGGAACTTGTCGAAGGAGAAGGGGCACGTGTCAAAATAAAAGGGGCACCTATCAGAGGAGAATAGGGTAAGGGGCACTTTTACCAATCAATAGGCGGGCTTGTCAAAGTAAAAGGGGCACTTTTCTTATGTAAAAAGGGGCACTTTGGGGGTACTTGAAAAAGTGAAAATTAATGCTGCCATGATTTTCTCTGTTCGAATACTTGATCCGGAATCGGGTGCATGGGACGCGCGCCCCTTCTATTTTGTTCGACACCTAACTTTCTCTTTATAATCATTATGTTTTAGTCAAATTCAACTGCAGCGACATTGCGGGCACCCTCTCTATTGAGGAAGTTTGATACCACGTAAATTTATCCGTAACAAAGGTAATCGATCTCTTTCCTCATTTTGATCGATGGATTTTTTTCTTCAACGAGAGCATCGCAACATAACAAACACAATCCTGAAAACAGCTCAATGAGACATTTAAAATATATATATATATACATGTATAAATAAATAAATAAAAAACAGCAAAAGTGGCAATAACAAATAGGCCTACAACTTGTGAGAGCCAAAGGCCATATAAAGAGGAAGTGCTTATCGAATATCGCTCTTTTAACTTGAATGTGATATAGTTCAACGGAAATGCAAATAAGCAACGACTGGGAAATGAATGATATTCGTTTTGATGTTGTCACACTCATATCCAAACCTTCGAATGGCGAAACTAAATGACGTTTAACTCAAAAGTGGTGTATTTCACTCAGAGACAGGGGCGGATCCAGAAAGGCCGTGGGGGTGCACGCCCTCCCCTTTTTCCTTCCGAAAAAAATAGCACGAAAAAAGCTAAGAAATATTCACATAATGTTCAGTTTACGCATTCAGAAATGTCTCAGAATGTACCATAGAGCATCTTAAGGTTTCAAATTTTCCGGGGCCCTTAATAAAGACTTAATTTGCGTTTCGCGTTCGCAATTTCGTACATTTTACGCCCCCACCCCTTTGAATAATCCTGGATCCGCCCCTGAGAGCCTAATTGTATTAGAGGCACAAAGAGAGGAAACTATAGCCTGAATTGTCAATGAAACTTGTCAATTACCTGACTATTTGCAACAGCGATAGTGGTGCATAATACCAAGGCTGGTAATAAATACGGGTCGGCTCGACTACAATAGACATAAAAGAGCTCAGTTTCTGTTGTGTGAACCTGTAAAAGGAGTATTAATATCACGGCAGTATAAATGCACGCCTGACTGGTATTTTGGCGAGGCTGGGTGGCACAGATTGACAAGAATAATAGAACAATTTTGATAGTCTGTTGGTTACATAAACAACCGCTGTATTGACAAGGACAAGTCACAGGTCTATGAGTGCTCATCAAAATACAAAATACATCGACGGGCACACAGCCATGGTTATGGTCTGAACAGTGAACACTGTCCCTGGTCTGATCAAATCTACAACCATCGCGTTTTTTTTTTGTCCGTTGCTGAGGAAGTTTTGAGGATCGAACTTCAATCTTCATAGTGTTGATATATTTTTGTCATCTCTCTCGTTTAAGAAAAGGAGGGGATCCATTCTTTGATTTATGGACGTGTGGCAGTATAAGCTTAGCTGATGACGGCAGGATTTCAGTCGGTAAGAGATAATGTCAATGATATTCTGATAAGCAACATTAGGCCTACATTAATTGGAACCATTGAGAGATTATACTGTAAAATCAATAGTACCATTTAAAACCATGAATCTTGTTTTATTTCGGTATGATTCTTTGTTCAATTCCTGCACGTCTAAAATTTTGTTTTCGTGAAAGATTATATTTTAAAATCAATAGTACCATTTAAAACCACCGATCTTGTTTTATTTCGGTATAATTCCTTGTTCAATTCCTGCACGTCTAAAAGTATGTTTTTTATGCCATAATCACATGCATACATAATTGTATTTTATGTGTATAAAGTTCTGAATGTTACGTACACAGAGGTAAACATGGGCCCAGGCATTAAGGGGGGGGGGACTAGTCTTACTCGGTGGACTAGATTTGATTTTAGAAGGTCAGAGGGTGTGAGAAGGGGACTTATATTTTTGTTGTAATTACCTTTCACCGCTCCCTTTCTCTCTTTTCTTTCACCCTTTTCCCCTTTCCCGGCGTTCCTGATGTGGATAGGGGTTATGCACCATGCCCCTATAGCTCCGCCACTTAGCAGGTCTGCCTGCGTAATATTATTGCGCATCCGAATGCAACATTCATGTGTGATGTTATTGTTAATACTTTGGTAACCCGACAAACAAATCGTCTGTTTTGAGCCAGAAGGGAATTAGGGCATTAAAGGCTCGTTCCGATATGACGCGGCGCTTTTTGGGGGAGGTGTGTTTTGTTTGATAGTGTAAAGTGTATTTAAGTGTTTCACATTTATAAATCTCATAACACAGAGTTTAGTGAATACAGTACGCGAAAATTATTTGATGCGCGCACTTGCCAGCAAAAAAACACGGCGGTTATTTGGCGGCGGCTTACCGCTCCATATCTGAACAAGCCTTTTAATACTTATGTTTCAACACAGAGTTAACACCTTAGTCGCTCTAAACAGAATATGTTCCTCCGACATTTACTCTAGAATTTCGTCAAAGACGTAGGGTTAGGGTTGCGATTAGGTTTTAGGTGAGATCTAGGGATGGATTGGGGTTCAGTTTATGGTTAGGATTGGGGTTAGGCGGTTAGGATTAGGCCTTAGAATTAGGATTAGATACGATGCTGTCTCCAGAATGGAAGTTAAGCATTCGGCTACTAGTAGCTTAGGAACTGACCACGGCCCAAGCGTAACCAGATCATCTGCCATAAAGCCATGATTTTTTAAAGGCAAATAAATAGGCCGATACAGAACCACCAATGGACTATATGCATCCCACGTACGAGTGCTTATAAACCTACCTGTAAATATTTGTTATTCGAATCGTAGTAGGTAAATTTCTTTTCTATTGTCTAAGTTTGTTGTTGTCTATGTATATTAAACTAGACCTTCATGCTACGCGTTCACTTTCCTGCAGGTAATCTCAGTACTTTAACTTTGACCACCTCCCTGCTTTGACCATGCTCAGGGCACAGGGCTATTTTATGAAAAGACGTTCAATGTATAATGGGTTGTTGTTGGGAAAATATCTCTGGAGCTTTAACGTATTTCTTGTTGATAACAACTAAGCACTAAAGAATATTCTTTAATTGAAAAGAATATTCTGGAATACAGTAGACAGTATTGATTCTGAAACAAAGATGATGCGATATAGCGTTGCAATTATCATATTTGAAAACTAGTCGGTGTAGTCGGTCCAGTATAATGTTCTCCTCTCTTTCTTTATCTCTCTCCCCCTTTCCCTCCCTCACGTCCCCATCAGTCTCTTTCCTTTCAATATGAGGATCCCTAAATCATGAAACGATTTTCTCTTTTTTTATGGTTATGCATCCTGTATAGGATGAACGCCCAAAATTTGATGGCGTCACAATAACGATTTTCATGAAGGCACTGTATTTCATATGTTACATGGGTACACACACACACACACGCGCCCACACTCATAACAAAAACAGGGGGGAAGAGATGCGTCATACGATTTTCTTAACGTCTTTTTTTTAAGTGACAAGGACCCGAATCAACTTGATACAAATGATTATTTTGCTAGTGTCTATTCTACACAATGAAACCATTGTTCGGTATAATGAGTTGTCCATTTCTTTGATAATTCACGTGTTTTATTTGGGTTGGTTCTTATTCGAATAGTTACCTTGAAGATATTTTCAGATTTCTCTTTTTCTCTTTTATTCGTTTCTTGAAAATTGTGTTCTTTATAGTGCTGCACCCTGATAGTGTCCTCTATCAATTCAATTCAAGTCAATGAAATCATTTTATTCGTCCATAAAAATATCATTGAAATTTGACATGTGATATTTACAAGCAATAAAAGACATGTAGAAATAACGTAATAATGGAAATAGATAAGTGATAAATATACATTAACATTACATAGAGTGAAATTACACAATTAGGTGTAATATATCCTCAATGAACATTTTAAGAAACCTCATCTGTTTCTGGAAACCTTTAGATATTGTAATTGTATACTCAAATAGGCCTACAGAGATTGAGGCCTCTTTTGAAAATATTTCATCTGATATGACTGAATACATTTTATTTCTCCCATTTCTGCTTTTGTTCTCGTTAATATGTTGTAACACGCAGTTGATTTAAATCTAATTACGCCGTATGATTGTACATTATTGTCAAGTTAAAGGTATTACATAGTTTTGGTATGGGGTCATGAATTTGGTTCAAATGAACATATTGGAAGCATATGCGATTTTACAATATTCAATGATCGTTGTCGCGGTTGAAATCGATCGAGTCTAAAGTGATGAAATTGTAAATAATAAACTCTTTATGTTGTATAGCGCCCTCTCAAGACTGATATTACTTTAGCTTTAAAACAATGTTTCTTGACTACAATCGACCGATTTGCTATTCACGTTTGGAAATTATATATCAGAACTGCACATTCTGAGATTTTCATGGTCGCAGCTTGTGTTTTAGGGGCTAATTTTATTAGTGCTTATAATACACCCACAGGGGCATCCAAATATATCCAAAATTTAAAGAATTACTATCCATCCAATTTCAAAATTTCCCAAAACTTTGCATTACAATTCACAAGTGTTGTTTCTTCGAAAGATGGACAAGATTATACTTTATTTCCATCTATAAATTGTGAATGTATTTTTTGTCTTCTTCTGTCTTCCAATCGTTTTCAGATGATGCATTCCGACAAACTTCTGGAGATGGCTTACCTCATAGCCTCATTACTACTTATACCCATATGCTACGGACAAACGATGCATAACGACAGTAAGTATATATTCTAAAAGAATGATAATCCTAACGCTTAACCTTGACTTGATTATATTCTCGGTCTGTGTAGTTATTGTGAGCCCATTTTGAATTTCGGGAGGGTGATGGCTGGGAGCAGTGGGATGCTGTCTGACAAAGTTTGTCCACGAGTTAGCCAGAACATTTTCTATCATCCAAAACAACTTAAAAAGGCCCTCTGGTTTATAAAAATCTGCCGACGGAGGTACGAAAATTTCCAATTAGAAAAAGCAAAATGGAAAGGGGGTGTCACAATCTCTACCGACATCCCTGCGAAATAGATCAACGGAGAGGATTTTGAAGACTCCCATTGTTTTGACAATGTGAACAACTGTGTTCACTATCATATCAAGCAGGACAATAACAGGCATAATGAGGCTTTTACATGATAATCATAACTGATATCTGCACATGGTGAGAGCGTGCATGATGTATCACAATTCCATCTACTTCCTAAGTCCTAGGTTATACCTCATTTTCCAACTAAGTAAATATAGACGTTTTGTTTTCTATACCGTATATTCTAATATCTTGCTTATTATTCCCTTTGTGAATATCCCAACAGGTTCATCGGACAACCCAAATGAAATGCCACCGTATTTATATTGTAAGTATGTCACATTTTACCATCTTGATAAAAAATGATGTAACCATGGTATTAAATTAAACCGACCCCATTTATTGTTTCGACATAATACACAACATGTTTACGGTGATAATGCACATTTTGTTGGTGATATTGATGACAAAATACTGATGAAGATAGTGATTTTGATGGTGGTAATAGCGTCAGTGATGCATGGTAGTGGAGGTGATTTGTTTTTAGTGTACATGTACTTTTATGACATCATGGTGCAGAGTGCTGAAAAAAGTACAATACAAGAACAGATCAACAATAAATTTAGTTACACGATACCTCAAATAACCCCTGGTATATAAGTGACAAAAAATATATCACTATGCGTGAGGGTTTTCACATACAAGCCATGATAAGCTATGGTTTTGAGAATAACTATTGTCGTCATATCATAAATTATGTATATGATGAATGTAACATTCCAATACATAATGATTTAATATCTTGCTTTATATCCTGCATCAAAAATTTATTGGTTTTTGATTGGTTTAGAGCTCGTCACGTGACCAGAAATATTTCAACTATTTTAATGTTGCTCTGAGAAAGTATTATTTGGGAGTACTATTTGGGAGTAGAAGTACTATTTGGGGGTTGAAATTTTTTTTTGATTTTTTTTTTTTTCAATTTGAAAATTTGATATTATTATTATTATTATTTTTTTAATCTAATAATTTTTCATTTTTTTAAAATAAAAATTGTAATTTGGGGGGGGGGGATTTTTAAAGATAAATTTTTGATGCAAGATATAAAACAAATATACAATGCCTTCTTTTCGAGGTACTGGTTAAAACTATGGGCCTCGGTGACTCCAAAAGTACCATTTGCTTCGGGGCTGTGCCCCTCGGCAGATAGTACTATTGGAGTCACCTCTTGCGCATAGTTTTAACCAGACACTCTCAAGACAGTGTATATTTGTATACTATTGTTTCACACTATAGTCTCGGATACGTTGATCATCGTGTTGTCTGTCATTGGTGCAATCATCTTCATCGTTCTTTTCATCATTCTCTTTAGGATAATGTAAGTAAAGAATGTAAGATTAAGGGTAAAGGGAATGATGTTTCTTTCGAACAACTTTCCATTCTTTTCGTTCTCTTGTAGAGAAATATACATTCGAGTAGCAATATCTGATGGAATATATGGCCATTTTCTCGAATTTCGCTGTTATTATGACACAATGAAATATAGAAAAGAGATTATCAAAAAAATTGAGGGATTCCATATATGGCCATTTAACCTTGTATTAGGGCAAGTCCAATGTATATTGAGATTTTGTTGTCCCATGTATGCATAACCAAGTAGTGTGGAGCTGTGAACATAAATTGACACTAAGTGTGTCATGACCCTTCATTATTATTTGGTCCGACTGAATCAGCGGCCAGGAGGCTAAATATTGAATGCAATCAGATAACTCTTAAAGATGTTCGATGTGATCGGTAACGCATTGGACACAGTAGCTAGGTAGAAATTTCCCCTTTTAATCACTGCCGGCAGTATAACTTCATGTACGGCTGTTGCAATTTCATTTCCCCTTTTTCTTTTGTGTCTCTAAAAGTTACAAAGTAGAGACGAGTCCCCCGCCATTGCAGCAGCGACATGGGATCTCCGAGAGCAGGAACCTACGACTTGAAAATGTCTCGCATTGAAACGTCAGGAACAACAAATGAACAAATAAGACTAAATAAATCCATTGCCCTCATGTCACACCAACGGAACTGGCTTCGGACAGACAATGTGTACAGATATTGCCGCGATTGACCAAGAATCGGGCTGGTTGGAGTCGATGCGGAGTCGGTTTGGCGGTATATGACTGAGGAATAAAAGTCCCAACCGATACTTGCTTCTTTCACGATTGTCTCCACAGTCTCCTGGTATGTTCGGTAGCAAAACAAAGTCCTCCATCACTTAGGCTAGTTTTTGTGTGAAATTCCAGGTGTGGATCAGGATCATCATCACTCTGTCTTCGTAAAGATTCGCGATCTGATGGAAATGATTGCTCGTTGGAAAGTTTTCGGAGTCTGTGTGAGTCGGTGACCAAATTTGACAGGAGTGTCGGCATACTTGAAAATCTGGAGACCTTATTTTTGTTCTTGCCATCTGTGTTTCAATGGAGGGCTATACATGCAAGTGATATAACCATGTTTAGAATATTATGTTGTTTTGAATAATTTTTAGGTTTAAGTTATATTTATTATTAGATGCATCCATCAAACTTGGAGAAAAATTACGACTGTATATTCATGTATATAACATTTGAAATAATAATAAATTGTACATGTCCCATGTAATCGCAGAAGATGATGTATGTAAGAAGATTATTCGCCAGAATATCATCAGGATATAACTGAGAGATGTCCTAGCGCCTTTTTCAGCTCTAAACATCAAATTGCCATTTACTCGAAAACTACGAATTGGACAGAGTGAACCAAATTCAATTCAATTCAATTCTCATTTATTTCATTCATTCATACGTGTTGAGGACGACGTGCTTTACACCATGGTATAAACCGGGAAGCGCTATCATACTTAATTTGGAAGTTATAAGCCATTTGGATGAAAACGAACAAAAACGTCTCAAAAGGCCTAATAATATGCGCCGTTTTCAGCTCTAAACATAAAATTACCATAGCTGCATAGAAAAAAACATGAAGTATGTAAAACTCGTTGAGAAGGGAGGTATTCCCTGGTTCCACCCTTCGAGCGTGATTTGAATAACATTAAGAGAGGGCAAGACTGTCCCAAATTTGTGATTTTCTCTCAAATCCTAATGAAATTTACACTTAGTTTAGATAGAAGGTATTACTTACGACGTATATGTGAGGTTGGTTGAGTACTTTTTGAGATGCTACCAGATAAGATTTTATTACATTTCTTATCCTTCTTCCCCCCCTTTTTTTTTGGGGGGGGGGGCACCCCTTATATAGGTGGCAAGTCACAAGGAATGAGAGTTTCCTCAAGTGTTAACCAAACAATGATTATTTGTTCAATATGGAAGCATTTTCATTTGAAAGCAGGTTGCTTAGAAAGAAAACAGAAAATCAGAACAGCAGGTTTGCTTTGAGGTTGACCGAAACCGGATAAAATATGATAATGAAAATGTAAAATTTTAGAAGCTGAATCACTGTCTGGCAATTTCAAATTGGGCAATTGGTAATATCACTGCATATAGTGCTGCTCAGTCGTACCAAGATACCTGAACTTCCTGAAGTATACATTATAGTGAAAAGATGGGTTTATTATTGCTGCTAACCAAAGAAACTTAGTTGTAGAGCAGTAATTAGACTTCATTCTAAAAATCATTGACAGGAGGCGTCGAAGGGGGAGAGGGGGAGGGGGGCAGTTGCACCAAATATTTTCGGAATCCACCATGTACCCTCTGTAACGGTTTAATGATAAGATGAATGTATTTGACTTTGTTCCCAGATACTGAAGAATGATTGACGCTCATGTCAATTTGTTAATTTTGTACGACATGTGAACTCGGTATAAATTATTGAGAATAGTGCGATAAAATTGATGAACATAACTTGGCCTATCTCACCCAGATTGCCATTATTATGTGACAAGAAAACCGTGAATTGTACAATTCATGCTGCAAACTATGAATATTCAGCTGATCCAGTTCCTCTGAAGTCATATATATACATATATAAGCGAGTGTTGACACACTTGTCACTTCGGAAAATTCTTATACATGGTTCATAAAGGTTCATCTTTATTGTCCAATTAATTAGCGATGAAAAATAAAAGAACATGGAAAAGAGTCCGTAAGGTGCATAGTTGCTTTTTCATGTAAATTGAAAAAAGACTGATGTTAATCATCGTTTGACATATCGAGTCTCATTGTAAAAGCGATTCGTAAGAAAAATATTTTTAAAAAAAACAGCTGAATATTAAACCTAACAATAGGTTGTAGTATTATTCTTTCCTGTTTAGTGTAATTAAAACATGCATTTGCAGCAAACTCATGCTAATTTAGTCCCTATCGACTTGACTTCGTTTGTGGAATTTTGTTTTGGAACCACATCAAATTTTACCTTTGTCCGTCTCTAAATAAATACAAACGTCAAAACTTATTCGGGTGGTTAATTAATTGTGCAAAAGCATTGGAGCGCCGACCGTCTCCTATTTGTTCTCGTGAAGAAAAAAACCCATATATAATTTGGATGAATCATACTTATGATGCCAATTTTCTCACGTTGGAAAAGGCGGGGGCGCTGTTCGTTCAAAATATTCCCCACCAAATTTACCTTGATGAATTTTTGAGTAAATATAGAAGATTTTAAAAAGTGGTTAAAGGGATTTAAAAAATTTGGAAAAAAATATTCATTTTTTTAATTTTAATTTTTGCTTATGCCGTTTTAGTGACGTTACAATACTGTCATCATGACATAATACGGTCTCTTTATAGCTCGAATATAGTGAGCTTATGCAAGCAAAAGAAAATGTGACGATGTTCGCTGAATGACTATAGAGTGAGAGATGTGGGTGGAGAGAAAGGAATGACAAAGGGAGAGTAAGAGAGAGAGAGAGAGAGAGAAGGGGAGGGGCGGGGGAGAGAGAAGAACAGAGAGGGGTGGAAGATGGAGAGGGGGAGGTGAGGGAGCTATAGTGAGAGAGGGAGGGGATGAGAGAGATAGAGAAAGAGAGCAGAACGGAGATATAGGATTAAGAGAGAGATAGAGAGAGATATGAGCGGGGAATGAAGATAAGGAAGAGTTGGGGAAGGGGTATACTGTGAGTATATTCATTTGATCACTACTTGGCAGTTTACTGATCGATCTACACGCCAATACTTTAATGAGCCCTTATTGCAGAGATTCACTCAAAGGAATAACATATAATATCAAATTGCTTCAATGGTGTACTCAAACTATACAGCACACACAGTCTGGAAGACATATCCCCTCCTCCACGAAAAGGAAAGCATACCCCTTTCACCCGCTCTCTCTCGCTGTTTTTCCTCCTTCTCTGCTCTCTCTCTCTCTTACCCTTCTCTCTTTCTCTTTATTTCTCTATCTTTCCCCATCTTTCTTTCTTCCTTAACATTACTATGGTGTGTACGCTGCCGGCAAGGGGGTCTGTGGCCACCGTGAACAACCCCGTAGCTGCACCACCGACATTAGATTACAACTTAATATTACAAAGCGTAATAATGTAATAATTTACTTACAGAGAAGCAAAGTACATTAGATGCAAATAAATTACAAAAGTTATTTTAGAAGAATAGCTGCACTAAGTACATCAAACATCCTAACTGTTGTTGATTATAAAAGAGTCCCAGACAAATATTTTTGTTAATTGCCATATAAAACAAACTACCAAACTAATTGGCAGCCATTGTCTCAAGAAATTCAATGATTTAATCTAATTGTTTCTACTTTATTCTAGCATTTTCGATTCTTATCATTTGTTTATTTCTACGAATACTGCCAAAACTCTTCAAATTACCTATATAATTCAGTCATTATATATATATATTTTTTAAAGAATGTTGTACTCTTCTGAACATACATTCAATAAATCCTCTCTTATATTTCATTTTAAGAAATAAATGCAGAGTACATACTCCTAAATAAATATGTTAAACCAATGATATTTCTTAACTTGTAATTCTAGGATATCATTAAAATAACCTCAAAATGCAGCTGATGAGGACATTTCTAGGCAAATCAAATTTAAAAATGCAATAAGAAATATTCATACATGAATTCCGTTTAATCATCGGCACCGATAGATCAAAGCAGTCTACATTCGTCACTCATCTCATATCTCTTGAAGCTTAAATACTCGTTTTTTTCTGACAAAGTCATATAATCTACAAATGCATTCCATATTTCTACGGACGAATACAATAGATTATTTTGAAAATATGTTATTTTATTTTTTTTTCCGACATAATCATATAAAGTTTACAAGTGCATTCAATATTTCTACGATTGACGAAATACAAGTATTTTGATAATATCATGTTATCATTAAGACCTGAGTAAATATATCAAAAATCAAGAAACGAAAGTCAAAACGATTCGTTTGAAGGCGAGTCTTTTCATTTTCATTAGCTTATTAATTCAGTATGCCCTTACGTTTGAATTATTTATTCAGACCACGGGCTAAATAAACCGAGCCTCATAAATACATGTAGATTTCGAGGTCTGTTAATACTGGTAACCAATTTATTCAAAACACATATCACAATGTTGTTGTAGTTGTTGTTTTAACAAAAATGAATGATAAGTATGACAACGATTGCATTCCCTTGCGGGCGATTTGAAAAATTGAGTACCGTAATCTTTTCTCATTGAAAATGCTATTTTGTAGATTAATATTTTGTTACCACTCTCACCCACCCCCTCACCCATCTCATATGGGCTAGAGCTGATCCTAATCATTCAAATTATTTATTCAAACCTCGGGCTGAATAAACCAAACCTTATAAATAGATCTCAAAGCCTGTTGATAAACTATTTCTTCAAAACACAGATCAGATTTTTAAACAAGAAAATGTACAAAACTAAGAGCTTGATAGAGATTCAATCTCGTGGCAAATAGGTCAAATGGGGTCAACATGGTCGAGGGGTCACAGAGATGAAGCTACAAGATATGCTTGGGGTAGGGGAAGAGGGGTTTTCAGTAAATGTGACATCATCATTCGAAACTTCTTCCTGCAAATTTATGTGAAAATCGATAACTTTTTTTTTCATTAGCATGTTCCACAATTTTCAACACGATCACAAATACCTTGAAGAAAACAAATTAAGGGCAATCCGGTACCCGATATAATTTTCTGTAGAAATCACGTTTGGATTGCTTGATATGTCGTTGTCACGTTTGCAATTAAATGGGCTATCAAAATTGCATTAAGTTCCCAAATATCTGTCGGCAAAATTTGAAGTATGACGAGTATGATCCCTTTGGGCAATTTTAAAACTTTAGTACCCATTTCTTTCTAATTGGAGATGCAATTTTGTTTTTGTAGACAAACTATGATACCCTCACCAATCTAAAATGGGCTAGCGCTGCCCCTCATGATTCCTTCTTGGTCTGATTAATCGTCCTAACATGATAACATACTCATGGAAACTCCGTCTTGGCTGGACAGGTAAAGGTGGGAGGGGCCTGTTTGCCAGGTCCATATTTCCTGGTCCCTGTTTTCTTGATTCCTCCTTGGTCTCATTAATCATCCTAACATGATCGCATACTCATGGAAACTTCCGTCTTGGTTGGTCAGGTAAAGGTGGAAGGGGCCTGTTTGCTATGTCCATGTTTATCTGGCCCCTGTTTTCCTGGTCCGTTTTTTGATTCCTGTTTTGCTGGTTCCTGTTATCCTGCTCCCTGTTTTCCTGATTCCTGTTTCGCCGATTCCTGTTTTCCTGGTTCCCGTTTTCCTGGTTCCCATTTTCCTGGTTCCCGTTTTCCTAGTTTCCATTTTCCTGATCCCTGTTTTGCTGGTCCCTATTTCCCTGGTTCCTGTTTTCTTGGTCCCCGTTTCGCTGGACCCTGGTTCCCTGGACCCTGTTTTCCTGACCCCTGTTTTCTTGGTCCCTATTCACTCCTCTCATCGGACCATTCGGTACATTGGGTTCATCAGCCACTGCCTCGGGGTCTGGGTGGTTGTTTACTGATGGGGTTGGCCGTTGACGTGAAGTTGCCAGCGATGCCATAGTTCTCCCGACTGCGAACAGGAGATCGGATACGTTCAGCTCATTCCTCGCAGAAGCCTTGGCACTGGATGAGTCAAAATGAAAGCAACAAGATCAACCAAATCTTTATTTCAAGTTTCTTCTAGTGAAGGGTTTCACTCTTACTATCACTTTTTAAATGAGCCGTGTCAATACATTTATGTATATTTGTTCAAACTGTAAAGGAACTGAAATTTGGTAATGTTCTGAAAATAGAAGAAGCGGTTGTTGCTTAAAACAAAATAATTGCCAAAATAGCAGAATTTGATTGATTGGTTGATTAATTCATTAATTTAATAGATAAGATAATTCCTTTCTCTTACAAAATGAGAGAAAAAAAAACAATGACTGTGAAATGAATAGACAAGTTACATCATAACAGGAGTAAAATACTGTGAAAAATATATGTTGATGTACTTCCATAAGTACTTACCAACTTATAATGAGAATGACAAGTATCGTGAATACTGCAAAACCACCAAGAGCAGCTATTGATATGTTTGCTTTCAAATACCCTGCAGAATTGATGAAATGACAATTTGGCTGAACAATTTCATTAGGGTGGTTTGGATAATTTAGAAAAAATATGCTTATATGTTTTGTATCCTAAAAGCTTTGATTAATTGTTGACATTAATGATGATTATAATTACAAATAATTGTTATTATCTATGTGATATTGCAAATGTCATTTGATATTCATTTTATGTAAGTAAATAAAAGAAAATTGATTGAGTTATGGAAATAAAATTATTTGAATTTAATTAAATTGGATTGAAATAGATTTTAAGGAACAATATCAGATTATGCATTAGAGGAATGTTAATACATCTTGGAAAATGTTTAATCAATCAATTCCTATCCGGACACCTACCCCTTGGAAACCCCCAGATAACCACCCTGGGATAACCCCTCTAGGACAACTACCCCTAGGACAACTACCCCTAGGGCAACCACCCTCTAGGACGACTACCCCCTTGGACAACTACCCCGGACAACTACCCCCAGACAACTACCCCCTAGCACAACTACCCCCTAGTACAACTACCCCTCCCCCCGAAGAACACCCTCGACAACTACCCCAGACAACTACCCCCTAGGATAGTTGTCCAGGGGGGCAGTTGTCCTATGGATGGTTGTCGTAGGGGGTAGTTGTCTGGGGGGTAGTTGTCCTAGGGGGTAGTTGTCCGGGGGTAGTTGTCCTGGGGGTAGTTGTCCTAGGGGGACATAACTTTCATGAATACGATTCCATTATGCGTCTCGATGGGATTTTACAATTTTGGCACAAATTACCATTATCTGCCCATGCGCAAATTGTATAAAAGAAATGCTTATTGAACTAAGGAAATGCACTTACATGGGATAGATTTCTCACAGTAGAGTCCGCCACACCAATCCGGACATTCACACTTCACGCTATCAGGATTGTCTTCATCCTCCATGCAGATCCCTTCATTTTGACAAGGGTTATTAAACATGCATGCGTCTAGAATACAAATGAAACGGAGGAAATGTTTTAGAAAGAAGTAATCACCCCGTAAGTCCTAGCGACCAAAGGCTTTCAGTTACACCATGTGGTGGCCTTACTGAAAAGGATGTTGATAATATTCTTGCGTCAAAAGAACCCACTTTTGAGGCGTTTAGAGGGATTAGGGAAAAGTCCTATTCTGAACTTTATCATCTCTGAACTTCATCATCATCAGCATCATCATCACATCATCACATCATCACATTATCATCACTTCGAGTCATCATACAACTCTTTCCCAATATCTTGCAAAAACAAGAGCCACGTTGTTGGCCTCTGCCAGGTCCAACCAAGTACATGTATCATTCAGCATGTCACAGCTCAGTAGTCTCATACTCCGATTGAAGGCTTTCGGTAACACTCTGTGGGAGCCTTTACTGAAAAGGCTGTTGCTGTATTCTTTCGGTATATGTGTCATTCAGCATCATGTCACAGCTCAGTAGATGATCCATGGTCTAAACTTCATCACAACTAAACTGCGTATAGTAGTTTCGGATAAACTACTATGAATGAGAAGTTATATACTCTGGTATACTAGTAAAAAAAAAAGGTCAGATTCCAGGCCTTGAATATATAGATGGACAAACATGATAGAATGCATAGGAAATTGAAATTGTGATAATGCACTTACATGGGATAGATTCCTCACAGTAGAGTCCGCCATACCCATCCGGACATACACACTTCACGTTACCAGGATTGTCTTCATCCTCCATGCAGATCCCTTCATTTTGACATACATGTAGATTATTAAACATGCAGGCGTCTAGAATGATTAAGATATAATACAATATCATATGATATAAGACGGTACAATATAACATATGATATTGATATGATATTTTATTATGTCATACAATACAGGGTGGCACAGAAAGAACGCTACACATAAGATATGCTATTTCAACAAGATCATAGTAGAAACGTAAACAAATTAGATCAGAAAATAGAAAATAGATTTCCTTCCGATTGAAATGAGGCCAGGATCATTAATTTTGGGTAAGACGTTTTGATTATACAGCTATTTATGTAAAGCAATGTCGTTTTCAATATTTGCTAATTTTGCAACCGTAGTCATCCATGCAGATCCCTTCATTTTGACATACATGTAGATTATTAAACATGCAGGCGTCTAGAATGATTAAGATATAATACAATATCATATGATATAAGACGGTACATTATAACATATGATATTGATATGATATTTTATTATGTCATACAATACAGGGTGGCACAGAAAGAACGCTACACATAAAATATGCTATTTCAACAAGATCATAGTAGAAACGTAAACAAATTAGATCAGAAAATAGAAAATAGATTTCCTTCCGATTGAAATGAGGCCAGGATCATTAATTTTGGGTAAGACGTTTTGATTATACAGCTATTTATGTAAAGCAATGTCGTTTTCAATATTTGCTAATTTTGCAACCGTAGTCATCCATGCAGATCCCTTCATTTTGACATACATGTAGATTATTAAACATGCAGGCGTCTAGAATGATTAAGATATAATACAATATCATATGATATAAGACGGTACATTATAACATATGATATTGATATGATATTTTATTATGTCATACAATACAGGTGGCACAGAAAGAACACTACACATGAGATATGCTATTTCAACAAGATCATTGTAGAAGCGTAAACAAATTAGATCAGAAAATAGAAAATAGATTTCCTTCCGATTGAAATGAGGCCAGGATCATTAATTTTGGGTAAGACGTTTTGATTATACAGCTATTTATGTAAAGGAATGTCGTTTTTCAAAATTTGCTAATTTTGCAACCGTAGTCATCTTAGAGCAGAGCAGAGAGAATTTGCACACGACGGCTTCCCATACAATCATCTGTGTTCAAATGAAAGCATTCATGCGTTTGTCAACATAGCTGATTGTATGGGAAGCCGTCATACACAAATTTCTCGATATGCTTGTAAAGCAAATTTACAAAAGTTCAAAGGACTATTTGGAGTGTGAAAATAATCCTCTCTCTATTTATTGAGGGGGGATTCGGCTCCTACCCTTCCTTTCTTCTAGTGCCTATGGACGGGAACAATTAATTTCAAAATAATGTAAAATCAAAACTTCTTCTGAAGATTAATTCATCTCTTGTAGTACTAGCTATTTTTATTTTACCATCTCCACATCCTATTTCGGTACACGTGACAAGCATGGAAGGGACCATCTTGAAAGCAGGCATTTCCTGAACACGACACAGAAGTGAGTAAAACTGTCACAAGCGATCCCCGTCAGACTGAATGTTCTCTTGATGTTTGGGATTAGTACAATCGAACCAGGACCAATGTCCATTTCGAACTGAACCCGAGTTGAGTGAGCAACGCCCTGGGCCAACTTGGGTCTAGTTCCATTGAGTTCTACAGAAAGCAAGACTTTAAAAAAAAATCCAACAACATGAAAAGAGATGGGGCGAATACCACTTGTCTCACATTAAACAACTGGCATCCTTTGGCGAGGAGAAAATTGGCAGCTTTTTTTTTTCTTTGTATGCTTCCTTTCTCCTTGTTACAGATTACATGTTATTCACAGGACAACATTTTAGATTCATACATGACTGTATAGGTTAGAATTCTCTCCTGTATTTGTCCACATGACCTTATACATTTTATTCGGAACGAACTAAATCCTCCTAAATCAAAGAGTTTTGGTATGTCCGTTAATATGACAGTTATTTTTATTCACAACTTAACTGTAAGAATGTACAGAGGGGGGAATATTTGCCATTTAGGCTTTTGCAGGTCACTTTGTACTGTCCCTCCCCCATCCTGTGATGATGTGATTTCGAGGTTGAAAACGATGTCGTTTATCTTTCCATCGGACACCATTGATCATGACAGACCGGTAATTCTAAAAAACTTACTTCCAAACCTAATTATGAGAGACAGTAAGTCAAGTAAATATTGCTCATTAAACTTTGATTATGAGGAATGAAAGGTAAACAAAACAGCAATTTATTATTATTATTATTATATATATATATATATATTTTTTTTTTTTGGGGGGGGTAGATAATGTGTCACAGATACAACATAAAATATGATGTTGATAGATATGAATCTTAATTGAAACATTAAGCCATATTATCCTCTTTTGTTCATCAAATGGTTGCGTGTTCTGACACTTACAGTGTTGACAAAGTATAGGATCTGACGTATTAGAGAGTCTAATTGATAAATCTGCAATATCGATATAAGAAGAACACTTCTCTGGTCACGTGGCATATAATAGATGGTCGATTTGAAATTTGCCGGGACATTCCACTGGCCCGTAAGTTTATGAAACAAAAAATTACTTTTTTTTTTACTACGCTTCGGTGTCGTGGGCATACATATCATTCACAAGAAGGTCCGAGAGAACGAATATGTCCGGAAAGTAGAACGTCTGCGAGACCGCATAGTTTGGTCTGGTGGACCTTTTGTGTCGAAGACATTCAGTCAACTGGGCTGAGATGATGTGGCAATATTTTCTGGTTAAGCACCGAACTGTAAACAAAGACTTACCCCTACATGATCTCACGTGGACGGGAAGAAACAAAGATTATATGTTTACAAACTTCGTACTTCTGAAGAAGTATGATTCACACATATTCTGAGTAGAAGCTACGAATCACTTGTCATTTAGTCAAAACATGACATTCCACAGCTATGAGAGAGTTTATGACATACTGGTCACTTGGTCAAAGGTCATGCAACTCTCAAATGAGAGTGTTACCTATCAAAAGGGGCAGAGGTATTAGCTAGATTCACTCCTGCACTGCACCCCCATTCATGGGGCAGGCAGGGATGACGTCTCTTCAAGCTTTTGGGGTTACATTAGGTAAGAAGATTATCCTTTTTGTCAAGTTTTAATAATTATTGAGATAATTAGTATTTTTGTAGATGTATTCTGACGTTAGTTCATAACCTTGGTATTGTTCTGAATGATAAGTGGTGCTGAATTAATATGCATTCTGTAAGGTGTGGCATATTATCTGTTTAATCATTGATAGGTTGATTTCTCAGTTTAGTGAGTTAAGCACTTGATTCTGATTTGGTAATAGTAATTTGAGATGACTTGAATGTTACTATGTTATCTGTTATGTATTACTTGTAATCTTTAGGAGTTTTAGTTTTATAATGTGTTGTTGAGGTTAACTCTGGATAATCATATTTGGCGATACAGTTGTAAAGTAATGTTAATAGATTGCGGTTATAGTCATTGAATCGTCTTCAGTTTTGTGTTTTAGAGTAAAATTCACAATGATTTGTATTAATTATTATTCCTTTAGGTGTTGACAAACAACATGTAAGAAGCGGGTACCATCAGAGGAAAAGGTCCTCTAGGCCAGATTGCCAGGGTGAGTGGTTATCATATAAACCACTAATTCAATGTAGTTTTAATTGAAAATTATGTTTGATTTTTTGATAAAGCTCACTCGATAGTTGTATTCATTTATTTGTTGGGAGAGTTATCCATAACAATGGAAGAACTTTATTTTTATTTGTGATTAGATACTTTTTATGTTCATGCAATATTGATTAAGTTTTAATGAATGGAATATAAACAAACTGTTTATCATTTGTTATTATGTGTCGGCTTGACGTCATATTGTTGGAATTCGTATCTTGGAGTCATAAACGAATAATATGTTTATTGCTTTTATGTGTGTTTTTCAAACATGTCCTCATTTCTATTCAATTGTTTTAATTTTGTTTATTTATTCAGGTTTATTTTGCCTGGTAACTTCCACATGACAAGGAATGGTGTGGCATGTCATCTGTACCAGTTTCCACATGTTACATAAAAAACAAACTTAGGAAAAATAAACATAATTTAGACCACTGAGAGATTTTCTTTGCTCTCTTTTTCTGCAAAAATCCCATTCTTTTTAATTTTAATCAATGCTTACTTAGAAATATTTATAGCAAATACCGGTATATGAAGTCTGTTCCGAATATAGATAATGAAATAGAAATACTGTGTGATATATATGCGAGCAAGCACACACTTGGAGACATATATTCATAAATAATCGGTTCGTTCGTTCGTGTCTCCTTAGATAAAAATTAATGTAAAGTTCCTAAATTAAATTAAATTATATTTAAGTTCTTCCATTTCTTCATCTATGAAAGTATACAACAAAAGCATCAAGTGGAATCTAAAACAAATTGTGCTTGTTTTGTTGTAAAACTTGATAAGTTAGGCAGGCCACATCCATCAAAGTTATGTTCGAAGACAAGCCAGTTGTGTATCCAGACCTTAGCCTTAGAAGTGGCAAAACATCTTAACTTTACTACAATTCATATACTGATTGTAAGGAAACCACTTTTTAGGGCCATGGTTGCTATTACGGGGATACCCCCATAGTGGCTTATATCTGGCCTATTCTGGGAAGAAGAAAAAAAGGTAAAAATATGTCCTTATTTGTGCGTTTCTTGACTAACAACCCCTAACCTGTTAAATACTATATCTAGTATATAGCACGTACTAGATCTAGTAGTTGAATTTCGTTTTCTTGGTAAACAATCTGCCAGAGAGGGCGAGTTGCCCCCTTCCTCTTCTTTCAAACACACAAGTGACGTAAGACATACCTACCTGACAGTGACGTCTCGCAGTCTTGCCCAATGAAAGAGTCGGTACAATGGCAGATGTAACAATGGTAACTGCGATTTTCCTTCCCCACCATGTACGTGTTCATGCAGGTCCCTCCATTCTGACAGGGTCGTTCGGAGCATGTGATGCCGACTACAAGGAGAGGGGAGAGAAAGAAAGAAGGTAGGAGAGAGTGACAGAGTGTAAGAGAGGGTGTGTGAGGGAGAGAGTGTGTGAGGGAGAGAGAGAAAGAGAGAGAGAGAGAGAGATTAAGAGGTGGTTGGGGTTAGGGGTGGAGAAAGCGAGCTTATAAAAAAAATGAATATATATGTAGAGAATTAAATCACAAGCTCAAGTGCTTGGACCCCTCAAATTTGATCCCGTAATACCTTGAATAATACATTAATAAATGGGAATACATTTATATACATATATACAAAAATGAATAAAGAAATGAATGGATAAATATATAAATAAACATACAATTAGATAAATAATTAAATAAATGAATAGATAAATTAATTAATTAATCTATCAATTCATTCATTTATCAATAATGAAGGGAAGTACTGGTATTTATCTTACCTTGCTCCTGGCATGTCACAATGCAAATTAACATCAGAAGAATCAAAAGTATGCTACATCGTGTAGACAAGAAAGAGGACAAATCCATTATCTGCATGGGAAAGAAAAATCATGTTGAACTATGTTGTTGAGACCACGTTACTTGTAATGGTGTGTGATTGAGAGATTGGGAGACGGGGAGGAGATGGAAATGAGAAAGAAGAGAGAGAGACAGAACGTTGAAGGAAAGAGAGCGAGAGAGAGAGAGAAAGAAAGAGCAAGAGAGCGGTGGGGATTAAGTAGTCCATAATCTGACCAACTTTATTATTATCGAGAGATCATAGAAATCACAACATGTGGGCTCTGTGTATCGATGGCTCTGGTGTGAATACGTGGTTCACGCCATTTTCAGCTTCAGGTAGCAGGAAGGGAATGAGAGACCGTGTGTCTTATTTGGGGGTCGAAACGCTGATCAAGGGGTACTAGGGTCAGATCATGCCCCAGTGTCCCATGATGCCACTCCACCGGGTAGAGGGTAGGATAATACTAAAGAGAAAGTCAATCATTAAACCCTCATCACACCAAAGTACGAGACCAACACCGTGCACCAGACCAACAACAGACCAAGCAATAAAACAGGTCACATGATTCCGCGTCACCCTCCCAAGAAATCAAAATGGTTTACAAATGAGGACGGGAGCATCGTGCGAGGACCATGACGGTCGATGCTCTAGCATCCCCTTTTGAAAATTCCCTTGTTATACTATAGGTCTATGTGATCTTTTATCCAAAAATTATCTTGTTAGATAATTTCTTTTAAGTCTCGATTTACAAAAAAAAATGGCCGTTGTTCCTATAGAGTATGGTCTTGCGACGCAACGTCTGCAGCTAGCCTAGACTCTCTTTCATTCGTTATCCTCTTAAAAGTCTTATTTAGGTAGGGTTGGCTCCTCTCTTTAGTCTTTAGACTTAGAGACAGAAGCCGGCCATAGGGTCTCCTGTCAGGATCGTGCCACCAAAAGTGCCACCTAAAATGTACATGTCATATTAGCGGATTCATATCCGATGCATTTATTCTCGAAAATTAGGCCTAGGTCTAGGTTAATATATATCGGTTCCACTTACAGATTGACTGATTCTTGCAGCCGTATTTTAAACTGTTACTGAATACTGTCAATGGATGACGTCATCTTCCTTCATGCGCAGCTCAGTAACACAGTTTAAAATACGGCTGCAAGAATTTTAACAAGGAGTTCAATTTCGACGAAGAAAATCTGGAAAAAAGACCCTTAAACGCATCATACAGTCAATCTGGAAAGTGGAACTAGCATATATTAGGCCCTATTAATATTAGCCTAGGCGGCAGGCCTAATTTTCGAGAACAAATGCATCGGATATGAATCAGCTAAAAGCCTAAAATGAAATTTCAGTCCAAAGTTTGGTGGCACTTTTGGTGGCACGATGACAGGTAGACCGAAAGCTTCAGTCTCTGAAATCGACGGTTGTTCCGCTGAGATTGCATCTGGCTCCTCTGACCGCCTCTATACATGTATGGGGAATG
Source organism: Mesocentrotus franciscanus (assembly GCA_037976565.1). NCBI lineage: Eukaryota > Metazoa > Echinodermata > Echinoidea > Camarodonta > Strongylocentrotidae > Mesocentrotus > Mesocentrotus franciscanus. The sequence goes on from CP137685.1 coordinate 8,055,232, forward strand.
TCAACAAATGTCAGTTTTATTAAAGAATGACCCATACCAGACGGTTATTTCTGTCTAGATGACAGGATACCCTATGGCCGGCTTCTGTCTCTAAAGAGAGGAGCCGACCCTACCCAAATAAGAGGCTAACGTAGTAGTAGATCTAGATCTACTAGTAGTAGTAGTCTACTAGTACTAGTAACGAACGAAAGATACAAGAAATTTTCGGTCTAGATCTACAGCTAGCCCGGCCCAGCCGGGTGCGACAGCCGACTGGTAGCGGCGCGGCTGCGATGCATGATGGCACCGCAATTCCCGCAATAACTCTTGGAATAATAATCATTTTCTCATCCTTATACCAAAAAATATTCAATATGTCAACACTGTACTGAAAAAGTACTGAAAAATATTTTGAAATATACATGAACGGTTTTTGTAAAATTGTTCACCTCGGCTGATTGCAGGGAGAGGTCTCTCTTTAGCTCTCTACATCTTCCTGCGCTGCATCAAAATGGTGTAACGAGAAGTGAGTATAAGTAGTAAGTTATAGACACTCAAAATTTTGTTGTGAAAATGGAAGACTCGATCATCATGCCGACGGCTAGGCTATAGCTATTAATGGTGTTGTCAATTTGTTTTCTTGATCATGCATAATTTTTGTTATATGATCGTGTCTATACCTATTGTTTTGAGATCGACGTTTACCAAATGATAAATATAAACACTTTCGTACTCGATCCTTACTATCTAAAGTATCTAAAGGATTAATCCAGACGATTTTTGTTAATTGATAAAGCAGCTAATTTTTGAATAAAAATGGGCCATTAAATATATTGATAAAACGGATACAGAATTAAAACACGTAATATCTTTGTGGGAGTTTTTAATTTCATCAAATCACTGCTGTTTATATAATGTTCTATTCATGAACTTAATTTAAATATAGATACACGCATGTACAGGGGCGGATCCAGCCGGCGGCAAGGGAGGGGGCCTAAAAAGGGGCACACTTCGTGTGAAAATTTGAAAATCGTGCCGGTCGAGTTTTCGTTAAGTGGGGCTTGGGGGTTAGGTAGTGAGGAAAAAAAATTTTGGCACCCGAAAATTTTTTTTCCACCGCCTACCCCTTGGACGCCAGGGGTAGTGACCACAAATTTTTTTTTTTGGCACCCGAAAATTTTTTCACTACGGGAAGGGTGATTTTTTTTTCCACCGCCACCCCCGCTTGGGCGCAAGGGGAGGGGGCCCATCTACTTTTTTTTTCAAAAAAAGGGTGTTTTTACCTGTTTTTTTTCCTAGGGGCGGGGGCCCGGGCCCTCCCCCTGGATCCGCCACTGCGCATGTATCAATAATTTAACATGTACACTTGACTTACCTAGCTCCCCGGCAAAAAAAATCCTTATCATAACTATTCCTTATAGTGAATTGACTATGATGAGAAATAGTACTATACAATAAAATATCCATGATATAATCATTTATCAAATTTGTTGAATAATCATTCCCATGTAGGCCTAATCGCAGACGGTGATTTATAATATATGTAACGGTTATTCGCCAGAATATCATCAGGATATAACTGAGAGATGCCTTCATAGCAGAAATATGAAGGAAGTAACTCGTTGAGAAGGGAGGTATTGCCTGGTTCCACCCCGTCGAGCGTGATATGAATAACATTAACAGACCGAGGGCAAGACTGCTCCAAGGCTTTGTGATTTTCTCTCAAATCCTAATGAAATTTACACTTAGTTTATTATAGAAGGTAATGATTACTTGCGACGTAACTATATGTGAGGTTGAATGAGTACTTTTTGAGATGATACCAGATAAGATTTTGTTACATTTCTTCTTCTTCACCCAGATATACTTATTATACCAGATACGCTCTAAAATATAAGCATAATATTCCCCTTTTTTTGGGGTGCCGGGGTGGTGGTGGGGCTCCCCTTATAATAGGTGGCAAGTCACAAGGAATGAGAGTTTCTTCAAGTGTTTACCAAACAATATGTATCTTTGTTCAATATGGAACGGTACTTTCATTTGAAAGCAGGTTGCTTAGAAAGAAAACAGAAAAGCAGGTTTGCTTTGAGATTGACCGAAATCGGATAAATGATAATGAAAATATATCATTTTAGAAGCTGAATCACTGTCAGGCAATTTCAAATTAGGCCATTGGTAATATCACTCCATAGTGCTGCTCAATCGTACCAAGATACATGAAGTTTAGTAAAAAGATGGGTTTAACCAAAGAAACGTAGGCCTACGTAGTTGTAGAGCAGTAAGACTTCATTCTAAAAAAATATTGACAGGGGGCGTCGAAGGGGGGAAAGGAAAGGGGGAGGGGGCAGTTGCACCAAATATATTCGGAATCAACCATGTACCCTCTGTAACGGTTTAATGACAAGATGAATATTTGTTCCCAGCTACTGAAGAATGATCGACGCCCATATCAAATTGTTACTTTTGTATGACATGTGAACTCGGTATAAATTATTGAGAATAGTGCATGCGATAAAATTGATGAACATCACCCAGATTGCCATTATTATGTGACAAGAAAACCGTGAATTGTACATCATGCTGCAAACTAACCAGTTCCTCTGAAGTCATATATATATATATAACAGCGAGTGTTGACACACTTGTCACTTCGGCAAAATTCTTATAATGGTTCATAAAGGTTCATCTTTATTGTCCAATTAGCGATGAATAAATAAAAAGAATTGGGAAAAGATCCCGTGAGGTGCATAGTTGCTTTTCATTCATCATTTGACGTATCGAGTCTCATTGTATAAAAGCCATATATAAGAACAAAAACAAAAACAAACAAACAAAACAAACAGCTGAATATTTAAGCTAACCATTGGTTGTAGTATTATTCTATCCTGTAGGCCTATAATAGTGTTAATAAAACATGCATTTATATTTCCAACAAACTCATGCTAATATGTCGCTATCGACTTGACTTCGTTTGTGGAATTTTGTTTTTGCAACCACATCAAATTTTACCTTTGTCAGTCTCTAAGTAAATACAAACGTCAAAACTTATTTAGGTGGTTGATTAATTGTGGAAAAGCATTGGGGCGCCGACCGTCTCCTATTGTTCTTGTGAAGAAAAAAAATGTACAATCTGGATGCCAATCATACATGTTGCCAATTTTCTCACGTTGGAAAAGGCGGGGGCGCTGTTCGTGCAAAATATTACCACCAAAATTTACTTTAATGAATTTGTCAGTACATATTATAGAAGATTTTTTAAAGGGTTAAAGGTATTAGAAAATTATAAAAAATAATATTTCATTTTTGTTTGTTTGTTGCTTATGCCGTTTTAGTGTTACTGTTATCATGACATATAACGGTCTCTTTACTCTAATATTATGACGTTGAGCATGAAAGCAAATGAGAATGTGACGATGTTACGCTGAATGACTATAATGTCAGAGGGTGAGAGATGGGGTGGAGAGAAAGGAATGACAGAGGGAGAGTAAGAGAGAGAAAGAGAGGGAGGGAGAGAGAGAGAGAGATAGAGGGAGGGGTGTTGAGAGAGAACAGAGAGGGGGAGGGAGATGGAGAGGATGAAGGGAGGGAGCTAGTGAGAGAGATGAATTAGGAGAGAGGGAGGAGATAAGAGAGATAGAGAAAGAGAGTGGAACGGAGATAGAGTGATCAAGAGAGAGAGAGAAAGAGAGAGAGAGAGATTTAAGCGGGGAGTGAAGATCAGGGAGAGTTGGGGAGGGGGTAATGTGAGTAATCATTCGATCACTACTTGACAGTTTACTGACGGTCTGACCTGAACGCCAATACTTTAATGAGCCCTTATTGTTGAGATTAACTAAAAGGGATAAGATATAATATCAAATTGCTTCAATGGTGTACTCAAACTACGGCACACAGAGTCTGGAAGACATATCCCAGTCCCCTGCACGAAAATGAAAACATACCCATTTCACCCGTTCTCACCCTGTTTTTTTCCTCCTTCTCTGCTCTCTCTCTCTCTCTCTCTCTCACACAACTCTCCCTCCCCCCTCTCTCTCTCTCTCACACAACTCTCCCTCCCCCCCTCTCTCTCTCTCTCTCTCTCTCCCTCCCTCCCCCTCCCCCTCTCTCTATTACCCTTCTCTCTTTCCCTTTATTTCTTTATTTCTTTGTCTTTCCCCATCTTTCTCTCTTTCGTAACCTTACTTTGTATGTTGGTATGCGCCTGTGTGTGCGTTAGCGTGCATGTGTATGTGTGTTTCTGTCTGTGTTGCCGGGGTCTTGGAAAGCTTTGGAGGAGCAAGTGGCCACCGCGCGTGAACAACCCCGTCGCTGCACCACTGACATTAGATTACAAATTAATATTACGAAGCGTAATAATGTAAGTAATTTTTCGCAAGTTGAACAGAAATTCTGTTCATTCAGCAGTCATTAACTTTTATTACGCATAAAAAAAGATATGTACAATATTTTTAAAGATCTTGACAGAAAAAGGAAATCACATCAATGAAACGCATTAAAACAAATAAATTACAAATTTACTTACAGAGAAGCAAAGTACATTAGATGCAAACGAATCATAATTCATTTTAGAAGAAAAGCTGCACTAAGTACATTTGGCTTTGCCTATATATGAACACCAATGACCAAATGGATGAGAAATTTCGGCTAAACCACATTAATACCACAGAAAAATATTTTTGTTAATTGCCATATAAAACAAACTAACAAACTAATTGGCAGCCATTGTCTCAAGAAATTCAATGACATAATCTACAATAATTATATTTGCTTATATAGCGCTTAACACTTACTTTATCAGAAGTCTCTAAGCGCTCTACAATAATGCAGCATAATTACCCTGGCTTTAGTGCAGCTGTCACGCGCTCTGCGTTTCAAGGAATAAATTCCTACCAGGTCCCCATTTACTTCACCTGGGTGGAGTGTGGCAAATGTAGATCAATGTCTTGCCAAAGGACATTAGTGCCGCGGCGGAACTCGAACCGCGGACCTTGTGATCGACAGCCCGGCGACGTATCCACTCTATATTGTTTCTACTTTATTCTAGCATTTTCGATTCGTACCATTTGTTTATATTTACGAATACTGCCAATACTCTTCAAATTACCTACACATGTATATAATTCAGTAATTATATATTTTTTTAAAAGAATGTTATACTCTTCTGAACATACATTCAATAAATCCTCTCTTATATTTCAATTCAAGAAAGAAATCCCGAATACATACTCCTAAATATATATGTTAAACCAATGATATTTCTAAACTTTTAATTCTAGCTAGGATATCATTACAATAACAACCTCAAGATGCAGCTGATGAGGACATTTCTAGGCAAATCAAAGTGTAAAATGCAATAACAAATATATCTACATGCATTCCGTTTAATCATTGGCACCGATAGATCGAAGCAATCTACATACCTCACTCATCTCTTATCTCTTGAAGCTTTAGAATAAAAGTATTCGTTTTTTTTCTGACATAGTCATATAATTTACAAATGCATTCCATATTTCTACGATTGACGAATACAAGTATTTTTATAATATCATGTTATCATTAGGACCTGAGCAAATAATTTTTATATCGAAAATCAAGAAACGAAAGTCAAAACGTTTCGTTTTAAGACAACTATTTTATTTTATTTTGATATTTATTTATTCGTTTTATTTAAACAGGGTAGCTCTCTTGCAGTATTAAGAGTGTGAACACTTTTTATCAGCTTATTAATTCAGTATGCCCTTATTTTTTCATTATTTACTCAAACCTCGGGCTGAATAAAAGACACTTATAAATAGATTTCAAAGCCTGTTATTTCTTCAAAACACAGATCAGATTATCATTTGTTTTTGTACAGACGTATAAGGTACAAGAAGATGTACAAAAATAAGAGCTTGATATAGATTTAATCTCAGGTCAAATAGGTCAAAGGGGGTCAACATGGTCGAGGGGTCACAAAGATGAAGCTACAAGGTATTGCTTGGGGCTGGGGTGGAGAGGTTCTCAGAAAATGTGAAATTATGTTCGGATTACTTAATATGTCGTTGTCACGTTCGCAATTCAATGGGCTATCAAAATTGCATTAGGTTCACTTTTTGAAAGTATTTGTGATCGTGTTTTCCGAACATCTGTCGGCAAAATTCAAAGTATGACAAGTAATGTGTGCCCTTGTGGGCAATTTGAAAACGTGAGTACCCTATTCCTTTCAAATTGGAAATGCTATTTTTTTTTAAAGACAAACTATGATCCGACACCCCGCCCCCATCTTAAATGGGCTAGCGCTACCCCTCATGATTGCTTCTTGGTCTGATAAATCGTACTATGCTGGTCGCATAAGCATGGATACTCCGTCTTGGTTGGTCAGGTAAAGATCGAAAGGGTCTGTTTGCTTTGTCCATGTTTATCTGGCCCCTGTTTTCCTGGTCCCTGTTTTCTTGATTCCTGTTTTCCTGGTTCCCGTTTTCCTGACCCCTGTTTTCATGGTCCCTGCTTCGATCCTGGCCCCTGTTTTCCTGGCCCCTGTTTTCTTGGTCCCTATCCACTCCTTTCATCGGAATATCCGGTACGTTGGGTTCATCAGCCACTGCCTCGGGGTCGGGGGTCGGGCTCACCGCTGGGGTTCCCCGTTGACGACGTGAATTCGACATCACTGCCACAGCTCTCCCGACTGCGAACAGGAGATCTGATACGTTCGGCTCATTATTCGCGGAAGACGGTCTCCTCGCCTTGGCACTGGATGAGTCGAAATGAAAGCAACAAGATCAACCATTTCAATCTTTAATTCAAGTTTCTTCCAGTGAAGGGTATCACTTCCTATCACTTTTTAAATTAGCCTATCAGTGCATTCATGTAACTATATTCTTCAAATTGTAAATGAACTTAAATTGGGCAATGTTCTGAAAATAGAAGCAGTGATTGTTGCTAAAACAAAAAATGGCCCAAATAGCAGAATTTGATTTATTTATTTATTAATTGGTTGGTTCATTAATTCAATAGTATCCTATCTCTTGTAAATTAGGAGAGAGAAAAAACAGAGACAACTCTGAAATGAATAAACAAGTTACATCGTAACAGAGGTAAAATACTGTGAAAAAGATGTCGATGTATTTCCCTAGGTACTTACCAACTTATAATGAGAATGAGAATGACAAGTGCCGTGAATACTGCTAAACCACCAAGTGCAGCTATCAATACATTCACTCTCCCTGCAGAATTGATGAAATTAATTTTTTTTTCATCAGGATGGTTTGAATAATTTAGATGAGAGTTCTATGACACATCCAAAATCATTTACGTGTGTGATAGTCTCAGGAATCTTTCTCAGAAGAGTACTGACAGACTGAAGCAATAGTTGCCAATTTCCGATAGCCAAAGGATAAACAATTCAGAATTATGGCTAGAGCAACTTACGTCTGCACGACGCCCTTGTCTCCGCATATGCGAAACTGCTCTATTCTAATAAACAGAGCATGCAATGAACACAAAATTTCGTCTCCGATCAAAAATATTGAGAAAAGTTTAAATTAAGCAATTTCACTGACGAGCCTCGAAATACCATCTTTCACTTTACAAATCCCTAAATGCCGGTAGAATAAATGAGAGCGCAAACAGTGATGGGAAGTTGGGAACCTTTATTTTTGCAATGTGACTATGAAATGGCCACCTTTTCTTGTGACGAAGACATCGATCCCTGCTCGAACTTTAATGGGATTTTTGGCGCATTTACTCTTTAGATTTCAATTTTCTACTTATCAGCCGATGAAAATACGCAACTACTAAATTAATAACATTATTGAGTCCTCGACCGCTCGCGGGGGTGTTGGAGCATTATAGTCCTCTATCCTTACATGCACTGCTCTACTGTGTTTTTATTATGCCTATGAATGCTCATACTTCCGAGCAATGCATTTGTGTATTTTTATTTCTTTTTGTAAATGTAGTTATTAATCATATACGTATGAATTTTTATTCCTTTTTCTTTTTCTGTTTCTTTTTCTTTTCTTTCTTTCTTCCTTTATTTTTTCTTTTGTGAGTAATCCACACAAATACAAGCTCTGCTTTTTGGTGGATTTCCTTTTTCCTTTTAAAATACGACTTAATTTATTATATGCTTATGTATTTGGTATCCAAAAATGATGTGATTACTTGTCGACATTTAAGATTGTCTAATTACAAATAAGTTTAATTGTCTATGTTATATTGCAAATGTCTTTTGATATTCATTTTATGTCAGCATTCTTTTTTCTTCATTTTTTGATTGAATTATGGAAATAAAATTATTTGAATTGAATTGAATTGAATTTAAATAGATTATAAGGAACAATATCAGATTAAGCATTAGAGGAATGCTTAAGTACATGTTCGAAATGTTTAAATCAAATGTTAGGTGCTCGAGACATAGGGCTCTCCTTGGAACCCATAATAAGCTTTAATTGAATGCAAATGAAATAGACCAGTTCGTAGGTAGCTTTCGTACAAATGACTCCCAAATGTCCACAGACCTTTTACACATGGAGACGTCCTACTTTGTGCTTTTTATAATAATCATTGTCAAAGTGATGGAGGTGCTTCATGAATATCTTTTTTTTTTGCCCGCTTGAGAAGAATACTTCCATTTGTGTATATCAGAGAATGTGTCGTCGGTGCATAGATGACATAAATTTCATGAGCACGAATCCAGTATGCGTCTCGATGGGTTTTACAATTTTGGTACAAATGACCTCTATCTGCCCATGCGCAGATTGTATCTAAGAAATGCCTTATTGAACTGAGCAAATGCACTTACATGGGGTAGATTCTCCACAGTACAGTCCACTATACCCATCCGGACATACACACTTCACGTTACCAGGACTTTCTTCATCATCCATGCAGGTCCCTTCATTTTGACAAGGGTTCTCAAGCATGCAGTCGTCTAGAATATAAATCAAATGGTGACAACATTTTAGAAATAAGTACCAAAAGCTTTCAGTTACACCATGCGGTGGCCTTACTGAAAAGACATACATATTTATGTTGATATATTCTTGCGTCAAAATAACCTGAACCCACTTTTGAGGCGTTAGAAGGATTAAGGAAAATTCCTATTAAGTAAAAACAAAACAAAAAAAATTGAAAATGAGAAGTCTTATACACCGATTGAAAGCTTTCGGTAACACTCTGTTAAAATAATGTAAAAACAGAACGACTCCTGAAGACGAATTAATTTTTTTTGTAATACTAGCTGTTTCTATTTTAACATCTCCACATCCTATTTCAGTACACGTGACAAGCATGGAAGGGACCATCTTGATGAAAATACGCAACTACTAAATTAATAAAATTATGGAGTCCTCGGCCGCTCGCGGATGGTGTTTATTGTTTATGTTATGTTCCAAATGTTTTTTGACATTCATTTTATGTCAGCATTCTTTTTTCTTCTTTTTTTTTGGATTGAGTTATGGAAATAAAATTATTTGAACTGAATTGAATTAAATTGAAACATGTGACTATGTTCGAGCAATCATATGATTAGGGCCTATGAGTGATTAGTATAAAAATGAGGACACACTTGCCTTGACACTGGACTGCAGAACATGATGTCATCACACTTTCGTCTAAATCAGAAGCCGGTGAAAGTGAGAAAGGTGGATCAGATGATGGGTTTCGCGAGAGGATGGCGCACACGTACTGGACGTTTCTGCACACCGCTGAAGACAGGTCAAGAGTTGCGGAGAGTCCCTCTAGCGTGGTTGGAACACCTGGCGAAACAATGCCCGTTCCTGACTGGAAGGGAGTCAGGTCCACCTGACAATGTATCATACAGTAATAATAATACAGATAACACAAAGGGTGACAATTTACAACCGACCAAAGCGCTTACAATGCTATTATTAGCCGAGTTACTGGACTAATTGCAATGACGATCTTCGTCAAGAGGGACTTTTAGATTTACACGACGAGAATGTGGACCGCCACGTGTGACATCCTTTTAAGGTAATGTGACGTCCTTTAAGGCACTGCCGGGCACGGCCCAGTGCCTTAATTAACACTGTCACACGCGGCAGTCCACGCTCTCGTCGTGTAAATCTAAAAGTCCCTATTGCTCTGTTTTCGTTCACATTCTGCCCCATTAATATTCTTCTTCTCCTTATCCGTGTTTTCGTCAGGAAATCACATTCGTTTTGCATGTAGCGCTTATGATTCCTATCTAGGTCCTTTCCTTTTGCCCAATTCCTTTCAAATTTCGTAGGCATATTCTATAGCATCCCATTAAGGTCACTGTATACATTCTTCGTTTTTCGAAATCACTCATGCGTAACCGTCCAGGCGCCATTTTCTCCGTTTCTGGTCTGTTTTAAGGCCTTTCTTTCTTCCTTCTGGTCTATCTCAACTATCCTAGATCCTACAAACTTCTAACAAATTCCTCTGGATAGTCTAAGAGATGTTCTTTCATCTGCGATGCATAACCTGACCTTCAAAATGCCATCTTCGTACTCGAAATTCAAATCCGAAACCGACTCCCTCAAAAATCTCTAAAATTCTTGAAAAATGGACCCCTAAAAATCTAAAATTGCCATAACTTTCTTATACCAATTCCGTTTTGTGTCAATTTCTCGCAGTTTCTTTATCTCATAAATGCACAGCATAGCCTTGCCAAATTTCACGCTCCAAAGGCTATGCAAAAATAAATAGCGCCCTCTAAAGTTCTGGGAATTTGCTTTCTTTCTGTGGCCGTATATCTCCATTATAGCTTGGCAAACCCGTACCCTTTTGGGGATTTAGATACTTGAACATAATTATGCCCTTTCCAGCCTAATACAAAATTATATACCATAACGCTGACCGACTTTGCGAAAAATGCCCTCCAAATATGCAGTTTTCAAGAAAATTGCGAAATAACTTCAACTTGCTCTAAAATTACGATCCTTATAGCTACGTCAATGAAACTTGGCAGACACATGTATCCATATACGTGACAACTGTCTGCCAAATTTGGTAAATTTCGATGACGTCAGCGAAAAGTTATCACCAAAAATGATGAATTTACTATGCATGACGTAATAGCGCGCTATATACATGCGTGCGGTACATTGCGCGCAGATGACAAATGGTGTCAAACTGACCGCAATGAAGTCCCCCTTTTGAATGATACCAAATACGCTATAATCACAAAAATATTTGAGTAAATCGCGTTTGAACAAGGGTCACAAAACAAATTCCGCTGAGTTTCCGCCAAGTTATAACACGTATATTGGCTATGACGTCATTTTTTCAGACTGCTTTTCGCCCCCCTACCGTCCCTTTTTCCCTTGAAATTTTGCAAGCGTATTCCGGGTGGCCAAACGCAGGGCCTCTCGAAGCCGGATTTTATAATTCGTCAATGGGGCCATGTTAGACGCCATTTTATACTATGTATTAATTATGTTAGTATGGACGGCCGTTGGTGCCAGCTTGAGCACGCGTCATCACGTGTACGTGTTCATCATGCACGTACCAAAACCCATTGGTTTTGCACACAGTGCTTGCGAGCCCTTTCTAGGTTCTTTCCTCTATCCCAATTTCTTTCAAACTTCTTAGGCGTATGTAGTCGCTAGCAACCCTTCAAGGTCACTGTCATCTTTGTTCTCCGGAATCACTGATCATGCACAATCGTCCAGACGTCATTTTGTCCGTTTCGGGCCGTTTTGAAGCCTTTCTTTCGCCCTACCTATCTCCAGTATCACAGAAGCTATAGACCCCGTACAAATGGCTCTGGACAGTCTGAGAGATGCTCCTTCGTTTGACACGTAGAAACATGGCGTCATTGCACGCATATCGTTCTGACACGATTGCATTTCTAGTTACTATTCCGCACATTACAGGAGCATTCCAGCTAGCCACCTTTTTATGGGCCCACACGTGCTAATCTGATCACACCGACCTATATGCATCCTATAGGATACCCATTATCATCTACATATTGTACATGAACATTGTACATATTGTAGATGAAATGCCTTGCTCAAGGACAGTAATATCATGTTCACGTAGCTACTGAGGGTTCTTTTCAATTGACTTTCAATCCAAGGGTTCAAGTTGAGGGTTCAAATCCCAGCCCGGCACTAACGTCATTCGGCCAGTCAGACATCAATCTGCATTTGCCACTCTTCACCCAAGCATAAATAGGTGCTTGTTATATAGGTTGCTACATAATAGCAAGGGGAGGTGATACAAAAGTAATTGTGCCTTACAAAGGCCCCTACACATATACAATTATCTTTCTTGGAGAAGACACAGAAATGTAAAGCGCAGTATACTTGTATCGTCTTTATTTTGTTGTATATTTTTGGAAACGTAGTTTTCATCAATATGTGAACGGTGCTTCGTGATGATGAAACGTAAACTTACCGATACGCTGGGAGAAGAAACACCGTTTCCTGGTATGTCACTTGTGCTGTAATAAAGATTGACTTCCCACAGGTTGTTTCCTATTACCTTGCCACCTTTGTGACTAGTGCCGATGTTGAGGTTACAGGTGACCTGATGTTTGTTCTTTCGTTCCACGATGGGGTTGCCCCCGGCTACGGTGATGTACGTACCTGTGACTTCCACACCTGGTGTGCACATGAACAAAAGTCAAAGATGGTTTTCAAATGCTGTATAATTCTGCCTGGACTACGTCATAAAGGAATATACAAAAAAGAGACCTTGTCCTATAACACATAACTATAAATGTAAGGTTCGTGATGTGTAGTTTGAAATATTGTCCAACCAAAAAATATTGTTTTGATATTCTACTTACCAAAAGATTTAATTAATCCACCAACAGAATGGGAAGGGACCCATAACCAAAAGGTATTAAAGATTTTATTAATCCATTCAACATGCCTGCAATAAGTATCAAAACGTCTGCCACAGAAGTTAATGGTAGACCATAACCAGCCCCATTCATCCGTTTTTAGTACACATTTGAACCCATTTCAATTATTAAGTTTGTGTATTATCATGTATATATGAAGAAAATCTATAACTGTGCAATGTATTTCAATGAAAGAATGGGATCTGATTTAATCTAAAGGGAATGTTGAGTTTGGGTAAAAGTAAACAAATATCTTGGGGTTTTCATTCATTTTATGTATGGTGGGAAGAATATTATGGTTTAGAAATGTCCCTTGAAAAGGATTGCTCTACAAATACCCTCATATTCAAAATATTCAGAGAAATAGCTGAAATGTTTAGACCAAAATATCATGCCATATGTGTGTACAGCCCATACATATTTCCGTGTGTAGTGCATGTGACTTTCAGTAAGATTGAATTTCAGATGATTCCAAACCCTCATAGCCAGCATACACAAATTCTTATGTACCGCATGATAAACTTATGTAATTGCTTCTAGAGAGTGTTTATCTCAGTGTACTTGCTTGACCAGAACTCATTCTTATCTTTAAATGTAGCCAGTTGAATGTGATTACCTCGTCCATCACAACCCTCTCCACTGTACTGCACTGGACATTCGCAGGTATAGCTAATTCCGTTAGGTTGGCAGGTGGCACCACTTCGACACCGATTGTTGATGCATGGGTTGGAGTCTAAAAAGATAGGAGAAATATATCTCCTTGGAGAAATAGTACTCGTGGCAAATAGTGTGGCAAAAGGGAGCAACTATAATCAATTCTCAATTCTTTGATACTGGTACCAATATATTTGCGTTTTTCGTTCTTTCTTCCATGTTTTCAACCATTTTTGTTATAATTTGATGAAATCTAATGCTTTTATAACAGGTTTATATATATATAAAAGTATAAATATATATATATATATATATATATATATATATATATATTACATTCCATTTTTAAAGAGCCCTCAGAGCAAGTTGTACAGCAATATCAAACAAATTAAGCTGTATTACCAGGGGCGGCGATTTCTTTTCATGACCGGGGGGACGAAATGCGAGGGACGAGGGAGCAGTGGCGTAAGAGGGGTGAAGGTGACAGAAGTCACTACCCCCTCACAGGTTTTTGAAGTTTTGTTGTATTCAAAAATTACATTCCTAAGCAAAACTATAGTATAAAAACAAGCACAGTACTTTTATCACACTTCACTTTTCTACAATATTTACTTGTACATTTTGAAGGATATTATGCGAGAGAGCGTAGCTACCGAGCGAGAAGATTTTTGCATTTTAATTTGTCTAAACACTGCACTCTTGGGCCCTCCAGAGCCTAAAAGTGGTTTGCAGTCTTTAGTCAGTATTTGCTATACATTTTTTGTGTACACTTTTTCAAATTTTCAGGCGGGGACGATACCCCCTAAAAAAAAATTGAGGGGGGACGTGTCCCCCCCCCCGTCCCCCGGGATCTCCACCCCTGTGTATTACACATTTGGGTGATTCAGATACAGATTCGGATTCAAGCGATATTTATTCCCTCCTCGTAATCAAAGGAATACAAAACTAAATTTACATAATAAATTGAGGAAGGAGGCGAGATGCCTCTAAAATTACACGGCTTGGTGACAGGGTCACTATAGCTATACATATTTTGTACATACAGGTATTACTATCGTTATCATGATTATCACCGTTATCATCTTCACCATTTATAATTACATGTATTTACAAAGAATTGCAGCGCTTCAATTTCTTTCATTTCATACCAAAGTATCGTTGCTTTGACCTAGCTAGACCGAGAATTTTAATCGTTCATGGATTTTGCACCGCCGTATAAAGGATTTTGAGATTTCATCTTTATTTTTCAACTTGTAATGCATTGATAAATAAACAGATAATTATAACATGTTGTAACATTTTAAATATATTGAGGAATAATTTGGACCCAAACATCCTGAGTGCAATAAAACAATTCAAAATTCGTCCAGTTCATGTTTTTATGAACTCAGAGCGCACAGCAAAGCGTACCCATATCTAAGCGACTGGTACACAGGCATTAGGCAGGTAGATTTATCGAAATGATAGTTAGTGTACCCAAGGCTAAGGGTCAAGGCCTGTGAATTTCTTTTGGCAATCTTGTAATTAACATACATTAGGCCCAATAAACATCTCAAACACCGTTTCGAGAAATCATCGACCTTAAATTTGGGGTACCGTTTACACTACTGGGAAAACCGATTAAAAAACCGTAGAAGTTTGCTCATACCAATTTTTTAGGTGAGTAGTACGCATGCACGACTTTTCGGCGCCCTGCATGCCTTATTTAGCACGGAAACGAGGAGAGTCACGTGAGAAAAAAAAATCGGTATCTTACGGAGCTTGCTTTTACACTGCAAAAAAAATCGGTGAAACTTGGGCAGGCGTTAAAAAAAAACACACTCCACAGTGGATTTTTCGATTTCGATTTTCTTTAGTTTGTCTACTTACTCAGTGAGTTAAGGAACTGGCTTATCTAGCTATCATCATAAATATCGATTTTGATTTGCATCGCAACGCTTAAAACCAACGCTTTGAACACGAGTCAGCAGCCGCCAAAACTCACCGGGTCAACATTATTTTTTTTATTAGTTAGGGTCACTTTTACTATGATAATGTAACAAATTTACATCACTTTTATAAATTCGCATTACTTGTTGAAACTTGCATTACCTATATAAATCTCCATTACCTTTACGCTTTATAGTAGCACACGCACGCCGCATAGACACGCCTACACAGTACACATACACAACCCACACTTTCCAAAATGCTCTGCGGCTCCTGAGTCTGTGTACAAAGTAACTTTGACACCGATGCTATAACATTTTCAAAATTTCACATTTCCATTTAGTTCTTAAACCTGTACTTTGCATATCGATAACTATTGTAAATACGTTTTTGAGTACCCAATTAAAAGAAGAAAAAAAAATTATAAAAAAACTCACCTATGCTATAAGTTATGTTGAACCCAACGCTCTGAATACTAGAATCTGATTCCCACACAAATGTTATCTGGTTGGTATCATAACTGTAAGTCCCAAGTCGGGTCTCATTGCCGTTGAACTTGAAGCCAAAATTACTAGTATCGTTGGTAACAAAATCTGGGTCTGTTGTATAGTAGAGGTCGTCCTTTCGAAATTCACTTATGAAGGAATTCAAGTTCATAACGATTGTGGTAGCTGTTGGGATCCGGATCGAGTATATGCAGAGCTCGTTGATTCCTGCCCGATCCGGCCAATTGGGGGAGGTAAGGAGACCTGTGGTGTCGAAGTATGTCCGACTGCACGTAACGGGGCTAGGGCCTTTTCTCGGTAGGCCTATTACTGCCATGGTGTATCGGGTGAGAAAAGGTTAAGATAATGTTAACATGTCAATACGATCGTAACTACTTCAGGCAATTTCAATGTCCATGTACGTCAGCTTTTGAAAATTTTGAAATGTGAGAACATTAAAATGACATCCAAAGTAGGGTATTGAAAATGCACTTCGGTTGATTTTTCAAAAGGAAGTTGCGATCGTGCTAATTCCAGTTGACTAATAATACTGATAGCAAACCGTTCTCGTAAATTGCATTGCATTGCACATTAACCCTAATAAGGCCGGGTCATTGAGTTTTTAATACGGCCGGGGGGGGGCGGCATTATGGCCCCCCTAAGATCTCGGCCGTGAAACGGCCGATCGCCGCGAAAATTTGCATGCATGTCAAGTGAAGTGTATAGAATACTATAGTAATTTAAATTTTTTGAAAAATTACTCATTTGCATATTTATGGTAAATTATGCAAATAAGGTCAACAAATTCACATTTTTACCCATAAATCATATATTCTTCATATTTAAGCTTTCTTTTCCACTACATATATTTGTTAGACCATTTGGAATAATAATACCAAAAAAAATCTGGAAGAGCCAGGTTATTCATTATGTTATCTCTTGTTTTGATAATTTCTTATGTATTTCATTGTTTTTTTAACTTATGTATTTCATTGTTTTGTTATTTTATTTCATTTCTAACTATAATTCAACTATTTTGACCCCCAAACCAAACACCTAAACTTTAAACAAGACCAAATAACCAATGTGTTATCTCTTTTTAGGACAAATTACGAAAATGAGCGATTTTCGGGTCGACATGTAAATACAAAAGGTCACGTGACTTTGTAACGGTAGGTCCGATTAAAAAAAAAAAAAAAGTCTTAAAAGATGCGCAAGACTCGCAAGAATAAAGCGGCGGGGCGTCATCCGTATGCGTTCCCGAACAATCAGAAAAATCGCGGAGGGGGGGGGGGGGCATAATGCCCCCGGCCTTATTAGGGTTAAGATATAACGTCCCTAATGCGCTTCCAAGAAAGTTTGGATATTTTTACCCTTTGTTTAGCACTGATATGTTCAAATCTGTGGATAATTTTACTCAGAAGCCCCTGGCAGAAGCGTATTTAGGGATTTAGCAATCTACAATACAGCCTTGCCCCCCTTTAGATCCACATTGTCACGCGTCATGTAGACAAAAGAACAAACTTATTCTTGTTTTTGGCATTATACCCCCCCCACGATCCCCAGATAAACATCTGCTAGATATCCGCCCGTATTACATCTCTGTGGATTGAATCCACTCTGCAAAAGGTATTCATGAAGGACCTCCAGTGATTATTCCAAAATGCACAAAGTGGAACGTCTCCATATTTGTAAAAGCTCTGTGGATATTTGGGGGTCATTTTACAAGTGCTTTCTCCTAAACAACCATTTCATGACAATATGTATGAAAAAAAGTATTCCAACTTTATGGGCAACAATGTAATCATTATAACTTACTATCGACGTTGTAGTCACAGTTTCTCCCTATCCATTGTAGTGAACACAGGCAAACATATCCGGGTGCCAAGATGGCGGGTTCACACGTCGCACCATTTTGGCAGGGGTTGCTTCCGCACCCTGTTAGGAGTAAAACAGATAAATGTTTTAAGCTGCAATATCTATATTATAATTATGCATATGATGATGATGATGATGATGATAGTAATAATCATAATAATAATAATAATCATCATCATCATTATAATAATATCAGAAGTTAAAAATAATATTAACAATAATAATGATAGTAGATGACAATAATAATAATAATAATAATAATAATAATAATAATAACAATAATGATAATAATAAAAATAATGATAATGATAACAATAATAATGATGATGATAATAATAAAAATAATAATAATAATAAAAATAATAATAATAATAACAATAATGATAATAATAACAATAATGATAATGATAACAATAATAATAATGATGATGATAATAATAATAATAATGATAATAATAATAATAATGATAATGATAACAATAATAATAATGATAATGATAATAATAATAATAATAATAATAATAATAATAACAATAATGATAATAATAAAGATAATGATAATGATAACAATAATAATAATGATGATGATAATAATGATAATAATGATAATAATAATAATAATGATAATAATAACAATAATAATAATGATAATGATAATAATAATAATAATAATAATAATAACAATAATGATAATAATAAAAATAATGATAATGATAACAATAATAAAGATGATGATGATAATAATAATAATAATGATAATGATAACAAAAATGAAAATAATAATAATAATAACAATAATGATAATGATAACAATAATAATATAATGCTTTAATATACAGCAGTTCAACCCAGAATGTGTTCTCAAGGCGCTTTACAACCATAAATACACATAGTGATAAAAATATGACTGATAGGTATAATATGAGGGATCCAGTCAGTATAAACTGTTGTATCAGCGTAAAGGCTAAAAGAAGTCAAGTTGAACGATGGCCCACACACTGTGAGATTACCATTGTCTGTCTTGTTAACCCATATTAAATATATAATTGCACGTCTTGTTAAATGTCACAAAATTTTCACTAATATTAGAGATTTTAAAGGTATGTTCGAAAGATCCTACACGATGATTATTCAGTAAGCTTATTATCATGACTATAGTTTGTTTATGTTCAAGATTTTCATGGAGTTCAATATCTTCTTATCGCGATATGAAAAAAGGATCACCAATATAAATCTAACAGACTTGAAATAGGCAGATAATGCTTCGATACATCCACATAGTAACTTCATTGAATTATATACATACATACCATGTTAGCGGTGGGTACATCGGTACGAAATTAACATTTTAAAAATTTACTTACCTTCTGCTTCTATTACTGTAATACACGGCAGAAGTACGCTGAGACTAAACCAAAGCCACTTATGCCCCATATTGTAACTGCAAGATACAAATAAAGAAAAGAAAAGAAAATTGTAGAATGATTATGGGGAAATGTGCAATGTAGCATTTACAAAGCTGCTCGATCTTTAGCTGTCTTGTGTCATGGGTACATGCATGATGGATCGTTGTGAAATTATGGAACTACATGTAGGTTTGTCATGAACCAGTTTATTTTCTCACTGGGATCGAGATGAGGGAGAGTGTGAATGGAAAAATAGCGAATAAAATCATACTACAGATTAAGAGAGAGAGGGGGGGGGGGTGGAGAGTGTGAGATGGCAGATTCAAGAGGACAAAATGAATTCAAGTGGACGAGTGTGATTGAATTAGGTACCTTTTAAAACAATATGTCCAATCTATATCTTTACCCAATTTATTTTCCCAAAATGAACAGTACCTAGGTGCATCATTATTTAAATCAAAGAAATTGTAATACTGTTTCCCAGTTAATTCATTAAACAAATTATTTTACCTCTAACCAAGATCTTTGGAATTTTTGTTTTCTTTTCCTTTTCACCGTTTTCTACTTCCCTTAGACAATGTTTTGGAATAGATTTGTTCTGTTTTTCAAGTTCAAACAATACATCCTCTTTACCATGACTGGTTTTTAGGTCGCTGACAATTTGATCACTACTTTTAACAGTACCTCCAATAAGAACATCATTTACATAAACCAATCCACTCTTAAACCAGTGTTTAAAAAAAAAACATAATTTTCTTTCTGAACGTAATATTTCGATTATACCACAATATTTCTAAAGCACGGTTCTTTACAATTATTTTTCCCAAGCTAGTAGAATTTCACTATAAAAATGACGCTATTTTTAGATGCAGCATAATGCAAAATTCTTTCATCATAACTGCAGTTTGGCAGTGGTTTAAGACCGCCTAACTGGTCAAACCAAAAGTTTGCCATTTTCTTCCACATTGTATGATTGTATCTGACTCATCCGTTATTCTCCCTAACCAGCGTAACCTGTAATCATTATCTGTCTTTCAATATTCATCATATTAACCCCTTAAGTCTTATACATGTCAATCCTCCTTACTTTTTCACGCTTACCTGCCAAATTAATTATTAAAAAAAAAACATTTTTCATTCTTTTAACAAAGCCGTTTGGTACTCAAACATTAATAAATGTATCACCAAACTAATTTCTAGTGTTTTAATTACAAGTACTCTTCCAAATAATGTTGAATTTCTTCTTCTCCAGTTATCCATCTGTTTTTTCTTTTTTTAGTTTTCCATTTTACTTTCCCTTATAATAAACATAACCTTTTCTTTATCTTTTAAAATGGATACACCTAGGTATTTTACTAGAACGGACAAATTATGACCTATCAAACTCCCTTAATTAGTTATTAAAGATACAATGTCCCTTTTGCAGCCAACATCAAATTCTGTAGAACGTTGCAGGAATTATGAAAATGTCATGTATGTCCTATCTGTGAAATTTAAACGTTAGCAATGTCCTAACATTCAAATTATGCAAGGAAACCCGTTTACTTGCTAGACTTCACTGTCAGACACTATTGAGTGACTGACTGGCTTTTTCATCTTTGGTAATAACATACATAAAATGAGCTGTAAAGGGTACGTGAGCATTTGTCTGCATCAATAACCCACTTCTTGTAATGGCCGAAATTAAACTGATTGAATATTTGCGAAGCATAAAACGTACGACCATTCGGTACTGTAACAATGGTCTGACAAATCAGACTATTACTTACTGGCTCTATAGCTCCTAAGTCGATTCGACAACTAATAGTCGTTATTTTCTCACTTAAAGACATTTTCAAGCCCCCCCCCTTTTTATAATAATAATAATAATAGTTCGTCCTTATATAGCGCATTTCAGGACCGCAGGCCCTCTCAATGCGCTTTACAGATATATATTATGGAAGTTCTAAATTAGTATTGTCTTTCAAATGCCGTTGGAATTTAACCTTTTCATTTTTTTGGCCTGCAAATGGGACATAGTACCTTTAAGTGTTGTTTTATCTTTATTCAATTTTGGTCCTGCAACCCTCTCAAACCTTTTTCATTCTTTAAAGATAAACTTGAGTTCTGGTCATGCGATTGCATTGTGAAAGGAACGTTGTGGAATCGATCAGAAAAGGTTGATCATCTAGCATATAAGTATTGGTGTGTACTGCAAGGTTCTGGAATCATCAAAATGATAAGAAATTTGGCCTATAGAGTCTTGGTAAAGTTAAAGGCACAGTACCAGGGGTGTCGATTTGTATTCGTGGTTGGGGGGATGATAGGTGCCAAAATATTTTCGGCAATGGATCAAAGCAACCAAGAGGTAGAAGCGTGTGGCAGGTTGCACCCCCTCCCTTCCGAGTTATTAACTTTTTCAAGTCACCCTCAATAAAGATAACATTTCAGAGAATATAGAGTGGTAATAAAATTAATAACATGCTAAATGTTAGTCCTGACTCTTGCCTGCAGTGTAGGCCTACCAGACTGATATCATCTATTTTTAAACGAAATTTAGACATTACCACAAAAAAATCCAATGGTGAGGGATATCAACTTGTGAAAGTATTATGTTACCAGTGGGCAAATGCATTAATAAGCAACCAGGAAAGGTTCATGTAGACAGAAAATTCTTTATTTCCTGGTGATAGAAACATACATTTTATGAATATTGATGTCTCCAAACAACATTCATCGTGAAAAACCCATTCCAATATTCTGTGTAAGGAGATCTCAAAAACATAGTTCTCATTAGTAAATGAAAAACATATTGCTTTTGGTTCTTCATTTGACTCTCTTCCTTCTTTAATTAAACCAACTGAATCCTCTCTGCGGGAAACTCAATTCAATGAAACAGAATATCACTGATGCAAAATTTGGTTCTCAAAATGACAGAAAATTTCCACTCCTGATCTCATACAAACTGTCTGTTTCTTAAAAACATAATATAAAACTTACGTTCCAACTACCAAACAACAAACTTCCATTATCTCCTTCTTCACCCAGATATACTTATCATACCAGATACGCTCTAAAATATAAGCATAATATTCCCTAAGGCCCTGACCAGAGCACTATTTTTTTTCTCAAAAACTATAACCAGTCTTAGAAGGTGCATTATTATTGGAAGGGTGTTATAAACAAAACTTCAAACTTAATAACATTCTAACCTTCAAAAACACTTTAACTATCTTATGCCTGTTACGTTTGAATACAATACATAGGCCTACATCAGCTTTTCAATAAAACAAAAATAAGTTGTGACATAATAATCTTTCTCCAAAATATCGAACTGGAGTATTCTGTTGTATTGCTTGTTTATGTACATACAAAGAGCTTATTTTCAAGAGGCACTAGATCCATGTGTGTAACTTAAGAAAGAACTCTTTGTTTACCCGATTTTGTTCAGGTGTCTATGGAAAATTGTTATTAAAAGATGCATGTGTTCATAATTTCTCTCGTAATTTAGGTTAATAATTTTGTTCAAGGTAAATAGAGGAAAATGTATATCATTATTTCCATTTGCTATCAAAAGATTTTGCTCCTTTCGGAAAATAGCCCTTCAAATGTTTTACATGTAGAGATATAAATAAACAAAGAAATGGATGAAATCAATAAAACAAAATAGATACTGAGTATGAGTATATGAGTATGAACAAACTGAAAGTTTCGTCTCCTACATGCTGCCATTTGGACAAAACCGTCTTTCTCTTCAATGATACAATATTTTATTACTTTACTTGCATTATGAGAAAAAAAACGCATCATCAACCCCACATAGTCATATAGCTTTAAAAATCACTTCAGATTGAACTGGCCAAAAGTCATGTGATATTCTTGCTCAGATGCTTTCCTTCACCTTTAAGAGTTCTTTATATTGAGGAATTGGTTGATATTTTTTTCTTGGCAATAATGCCCAAATTAAAGAGTTAAACAAATACACGACTGTAACTCTTAGCGCGTTTTGAAAAATGTTTTAGGAAATATCAGGAAATAAAATTAGTGAAAAAATAAAAAATAAAGATACAATGACGTGAATTTTAAAAAGGGTGATCTTATAACTGTCTCTCATTATTTCTCTCTCCCACTCTCTACTTCTTTTTTGCACTTTTGCGCTTCGCGCTTAACATTTAGCTCGTTGCTTTTTAACGCTGCGGCTTTGCATTTGGCGCACTGCATTTCTATGATGCTGTTGATTGAATACATTGAATAAATTCATCAATTCCTGATGAAGCCGTATGAGCGAGAATTCAATTTATTCTTGTCTCATATACGGTTGTCTCATTTACTTCGTTTTCTATTTATATATGTATGTATTATGAAAATGAGATAGTAAAATGTGTATATTGATGGTCATCTTGCGAGTAATAACCATTAACTACTCTCATCGGGCTCTCATCATTAATTTTTCTCTTCATTTTTTTTTTGATGGTGAATTATTGGGGGATGATTGTACAGGCCATCCCCACCTGAAATATTGGGGGGATATATCCCCCATCCCCCCCGTGATCGACACCCATGCACAGTACACAGAAAATGTATATGGGACTACACGGACATGTGGCATAAAAATCAGTCCCGATTTTACATGCCATATTTAGAATATGAAGGCATTTGAAGAGTCATGCTTTTCAGGGAACATTTTTTCTCTGTTGTTCTTCCACACTTGCATAATACAATGATAACGCTCACAAATTATTTTTCATCTCTTCCCAGAACTCACTGCCGGGCACTGACAGTCTGCCCGGCAGTGCCTTAAAAGGACGTCACATTGCCTCAAAAGGATGTCCACGTAGCAGTCCACTTTCTCGTCGTGCAAATCTAAAAGTCCCTAATATTTCTGCTGCAAGTACAAAAGGAGTGCCGAGAGTGGGCATCCTTGCCTTATACCTCGTTACATTTCAAATTGTTCTGTCAGGAAACCATTTACAATTACTGTGTGCTCATACAGTGAAGAGGTCCATTAAATAAATTGTGTTCCAAAATTGAAGAAACTCAATGTTCGTTTTATGAAATCCATGTTAACCACATCGAAAGCTTTCACGAAGTCTACCATTATAATAGTTCCCTGCAATTTTCTTCAATTTCATGTAATCTATCATATCTGGAATTTACCTTATATTAAAACCATTTAATCTATTTTGTATATATCCAACCTGGTTTTTATTCATGTTTATTTATGACCTTTGTTAAGCGACTTGCTAAGTCCGCAGCGGCTATTTTGTAGTCGCAGTTTAACAGTGTTACTGGCCGCCAGTTCTTCAAAATTTCAGGGCAGCCTTTTTTTGAATAACAAAGTTACCAACCCTTTTCGTTGCGAATCAGATAAATGCCCGTTTACATATGAATCATTTAGGGAATTGACTAAAATCAGATCTATTTCATTCCAAAAGTTTTATAGAATTCGATTGGGAGTCCATGTATACCAGGTGATTTATTGTTTTTCATACTAAAAACTACTTTTTTACATTCCCTGGTTGTCATTGATCCTTCACAACTTTCTCTATCTTTATCTCTAAGTTTAGGACATTCATCATAACACAGATATTCATCAATAATAATAATAAAAATACAAATAATAATATTAGGTTCTTGTATAGCACTCATATCTGTCAGATTTGACACTCCTGGCGCTCCCGATTATTGATATTGATATTGATTTATTTCGTCCACGATGTGGAAATATGTTTCCCACCAGCATTACGATGATACAAGAAACAGAGTACAATAATATGAAACGTGCAAAACAATTAAGCAAACAATTTAAAAACAGAAAAATCTCGTCCTTTCACAGAAATAATGTTTACGACATCCAAAATTGTTCAGCTTCTTTTCTGATTAGATGATTAAAAATATCTCTAAACTGCTTTTAACGGGCTATTCAATATAATGTTCATTGTTTAACAGCTCTAAGAGAACAGATTTTGATTTCAAATAATTATGATCATTATGATTATGGTGGTGATGATGATGATGATGTTTATAATAATAATAATTATTATTATTGCTATTGTTGTTATTATTATTATCATCATCAACGCCATCATTATTTGTTAAATGGATAGTAAACTGTAGTGCAGTCACATCATTGTGGTCGTATTAAAATCATATACAGTAGGTTTAATCCATGTATGTTTACTAACAATAGTGGGTAACTTAGATGTTATCGTATTTTATCTCTTGACGAATTGATTGAACATGTGAATAGAGTTTTGGTACGAAGGATTGGCGGAAGCGTGCTCGGTTTGTGCGTGGGACGTTTAGTCGAATTCCAGAACGGTTGAAAGAATACTGGGTATTGAGAGGGTGACTTTGATCTTTCATGATCTTGTTTGTTTTGGACACGACTCTCTGTTCAAACAGACAGTTTATATCAGACAAATCATGCCCTATCACTCTCTGTCGCACCCGGTCTAAGCGAGCCCGGTTTTTCTGTGTCCCATTGCCGTAATAACAAATCACGTTATATGTCAGTATGCTTTGTATTAAACCGTGATAAAACAAAACCAGAATTGTTCTGTCCACGAGAATATTTTTCATCATTCTCAGAAAGTAGAGTCTTTGATTTGCCTTCTGAAACAATGTTTGTGTGTTTTTTGTCCAGTCTAGAGTGTCGGTGACTATGCTTCCCAGGTACTTGTACTCCTTCACCTGTTCAACCTCATTATTATGGAGAAATAACGGATCATGTTTCTTTGATTTTTTCCGAAAGTCAAACACCATTTCCTTTGTTTTAAATACGGTTAAGTGGAAGTAGTGTGCATCACACCACTCAATGAAAGACTTTACCGTTGTGACATAATCATTTTCATA
This sequence comes from Mesocentrotus franciscanus, assembly GCA_037976565.1. Taxonomy (NCBI): domain Eukaryota; kingdom Metazoa; phylum Echinodermata; class Echinoidea; order Camarodonta; family Strongylocentrotidae; genus Mesocentrotus; species Mesocentrotus franciscanus. The sequence goes on from CP137685.1 coordinate 8,081,214, forward strand.
TAGCGCTTAGAGATTTCGGTGGTAAGCGCTTTATAAGCAACGTTGTTATTAATATTATTATTCTCATCAGTAAGTTACCCAGTGATTACTATATCATCACCATATTTTATGATAGCACATTTTTCATTGTCACTGATATATTTACTAGTATACAGGGAGAAAAGGGCGGGGGATAGAACACATCCCTGCGGGGCACCTGTGCTAATTAGTTTGGTACAAGATTTAATTACTCCCAATCTTACTACCTGAGGTCTTTATAGCAAGAAATTGTGAATCCATCGAACATTTTTGGGGGAAGCATTCATTTCCAAGAGCTTGGCAGCAAGAAGGTGTGGCATAATTGTGTTAAAAGCACTGGAGAAATCTACAAAAAGTGCCTTTACAAAACTCCTACCGACATCTACGTGTTGATAAGCCCCATGAAGGAAACATAACACTGCGTCATCGACACCTCTGTTTGTGCGGTATGCAAACTGCAGTAGGTCAAGATTCTTACCGACCTGACTCATTAGCTTTTTCAAAACCAGTTTCTCTAAACACTTCATGGCATTGCAAGTTAGGGATACAGGCCTAAAGTCTTTGTACTCAGCACATTTATTATCTTTTGGTACAGGTATTATTATTGAAGTTTTCCACAAAGTTGGTACGATGCCTAGATTTAACGAGTTCTGGAATAATTTAGTGTACACACATGCAAGTTCGTCTTTACAAACTCTCAGAACTTTATTACTGATGTTATCCTGGCCTGCCTTTAGCATGGCTGCCATTACGGCGCTCTAGCATTTCAAGGAATTAATTCATGCCAGGTACCCATTTACATCACCTGGGTTGAGTGTGGCAAATGTAGACCAATGTCTTGCCAAAGGACATTAGTGCCGCGGCGGGACTCGAACCGCGGACCTTGCGATCCACAGTCCGGTGACGTATCCTCTCGACCACGACACCTCTACAAGATACTTTCTAAACTAATTTCTTCTTTCTTGTACAAATCGCTATAACATCTTTTGACCTCACTTATTATTTCTTGTTGACTTCTCATCAACGTATTTTTACCATCCTGTGTCTTTAGTTATGTAAAGACCTTTTTCTCACCAGTTCTTCATCATTTACACATTTAAAAATAATATTCTTAATACAATCTTGGAATGATTCATCCTCTAAAAGAGAAAAATTTAGTTTGCAATAAACAGGATCCTTTACACCTTTCCCAATTCTTAATTTCAGCGAAATGGCATTGTGGTCACTTCTTAACATTGGACTATTGTCAGAAGACACCTTCTCTTTGTTGGTGCATATAAATAATGTTGTGATTTCTATGATCTCTCAATAAAAATAAAGTCGGTCAGCTTCTGGACTACTTAATCCCCACCGCTCTCTTGCTCTTTTTCTCGCTCTCTTTCCTTCGACGATTCCTCACTCTCTCTCTTTCTCATTTCCATCTCCTCCCCGTCTCTCCCTCTCTCTTTTCTTACTCTCAATCACACACCTTTACAAGTAACGTGGTCTCAACAACATAGTTTTACATGAAATTTCTTTCCCATGCAGATAATGGATTTGTCCTCTTTCTTGTGTACACGTAGTGTATTGTAATTTTGATCCTTTCGATATTAATTTGCATTATGACATATCAGGGGCAAGGTAATATAAAATAGCAGTACTTCCCTTCATTATTAATGATTGAATATATTTATATATATGACAGTGCTCAACTGTAGGAGCAAATGTAGGTATAGAGGTTGGAAAAGTTCAACTTTATTAATAAGTTCAATTTATTTAGTTGCTGATGAGCCTCCGGGTGAAACATACTGTAAAACACTTACTAATAAAGTTGAACCTTTCCAACCTCTATATATATATATATTTGTCTATTAATTAGTTAATTTATTAGTCCAACGAGACCGACCAAAGACCAACACCAGACCAAACAATAAATTCCGCCTCACCGTCCCAAGATATCGGAACGGTTTACAAATGAGGACGGAAGCATTATGCGAGGACCGTCACGGTGAATTAAACTCTCCGTCACGAATGCTCTGGCGTCCCAATTTGAAAGGTCCCTGTACCGTGCGAGTCAAAAAAAAGTTTACACTCAGAAAATTGTCATTTGTTTTAAAATTCAGCTATGAACGAAAGGTTATCATACATGTTTTGAAAGAGTGTCATATCCCGAATCGTTTGGTATCATTTTTGTGTGGTATATGTTCACGCTTGGATAAACAGGAGGCATTGTTTGCGAGAGTGCAAAAATCTCGACTTGCGCCAAGTATCAAAGTGAGAGAATGAATTGAATGTATCAAATGAGATGCATTGCATTTGCTTTTTGCAGAACAAAGTCACACACACACACACACACAAACGCGCACAAATGTTCTTTGATATTTTATATTTTATATTTGATATGTGTGGCATGATTAATTTTGTTAGGGATGTTATTTGGATCTGCAAAGACCGAATTAATACCCAAATCCCAATTGTTTTATTCAAACATCACATGTACTACTTTGGCACAAGTCGATTTTTGCACTGTCTTAAACAATGCCTCCTGTTCATCCAAGTGTGAACACATACCACACAAATGATACCAAATGATTTGGGATAAAATACTCTTTCATAAGATGTATAATAATTTACTGTTCATAGATGATTTTTTAGGTGTAAAATTTTTTTTGACTCACGCTGTAGATGCCAAACTCAGATGGCCCTGGCCAAACTAATGTAAAAGCGCCATCTCTTGGAATTGGCCGAAAAAGATATAGAAAAGAGGAAAAGGAAAATTTACTGGCAGTAACTATCCCTGCGAAACAAAACAGATTGTTAAACTCTTCTCCCTACTTCGAATTCCGTTTTTTTTTTTTTTTTTTTTTTTTTTGGGGGTCTTGTTTTGTTCGGACAACAATAGGAATTGAATAGAATCATTGTATATAGCATTCTGATCGACTTGACGTACATGTAAGTAACGTGAGATGGAGTTACAGTAAAGAGTTCAAAATTTCAAAATTACAGTTTTCGAGACACATCTATATATTGGCAGTCGACAACTGATTTGTACACAGGTAGAAACTACGGTACGGTACAGTGCTGAATGATGTACGTGTGCCAGATAGTGATTGCGAGATAGAGCACGGAACGGAGAGGAGCGTTGAAGCAGTTAACGTGATCGTGATCAACAAGGGACCAGTCGGATAAAGCAGAATGTGAACAGGCTACGATCACCCGTAGGTGTATTTGAATTGATCATATTTGATGATGTAATTGGACAGGATACAGAGAAGATTAATGTCATAATGGGGCGTAGTCTAGATCTACGAGGAACTAAAGTTAGACTAATTCATAGTCTAACCAGTAAAAGCCTTGGAAATAAAAAGTTGCAAAAAGACGGTCACAACTGTAATAGACCATGGAATGGACGTGAAAAATGTGGCTATTTTTCCATATTCGTGGGTCACCTTCAGCAACCACACAATACCACTCTCATTAGGGGTATCAAAGGTGCTGAAACCAATTGTGAATGTTGCCATCCCTAAAAACTGCTCCCTGTAAAGATAAAAGCGTTCTTTGATGGCTTATCTTTGTGTACAGTTGTATTGTTTTCTAAAATTTTCATTTGAGCTTTTCCTTGACATAAAGTCAAATTTCCTTTCATGAACTTAATGATCATCGTGATATTGTGATGTAAACAAACTAACTATTAAAATATAAAAGAAATATAAGGAATGAGGAGAGCTCTAGCTATATATAATTATATAAAAAAACAATTAACAAAAAAATATTGTTGCAAACCCATAGATTAGTGTTTTATTGTTATTTAGCTTCCAACATTGTCAGATTATTGGTATGTTATCTTATGTTCCGGGCATTTGAATAAAAAGTAGTCATTTTAATGATTAGTACCTTAATATATACATATGATATATCAGTAAGTTTCAAAATGCTTCACTTCCAAAATGCTTCACTTCTTTGTAGAGTGGAAGTACAAGAGCATGATTGAGACAATGTTTGCATGGTATAACCAAACTTGAAGAATTCTGCCGATAATAAACAAGCATGGCATCATAAATGACACAAGATAAAGTGTTCAAATGGTTTTCAAAGTGCTCTATGATACATTTATGTAATCATGACTACTTAAAATGAAAGTTCATATGCTCATGAAAAACTATATGTAGCAGCAGATAATTATATTATAAAACAACTTCTTTTTAAAGGTTAGCATATTCCAATCTGTTTTTTGAAGAATAATGTATCATAAGTTTATAGTCCATTATAATGCTGAGAATCTCACTTATACTGTTAGATCCCCAAAATACATTCTTATACACTCCTTTTCTTATTCAAGTTAAAGGAAAATTACAATGTCGTTTTCGTTGTCGGAACCCGATGGTGACGACACCTAATCAATGCTTGCCATTATGGAACCTGCACGTGTGCAATGCAGTGAATTTGCAGTGCAAAAATAATTGCGAACGAGGCTGAGCAGCCCGAATGCCATGGAACGCTATTGCGCGCGTAGTGAAATCTCTAACACACGAGGTGAATAGCAGATTTGTCAATAAAATCGATGGTACAATTCCGCATAATTTATTTTTAAATTTAGAGTTCGGGAGCAAGTGTAAAGGTTGGCAACATATTAAATTTGCTTCTGTATATCTTTTTCATAAATTATATTTTCCCTCATTGAAACCTTTGAATTCATGACAATACTGAATTCGGTTGTCAAAAATCCCTTCTTTTCTTGCCAGTTAACAAAGTGTAAAGTCATTAGGAAATGCATTGCGACATAGTCAGGCTATGGGGAATTTTTGTGTAAAACCAGGACCCTGTCCACAAGTAATTTGCTTTTAAGGGTACCCCACCATTTTATTTTGTGATTTTATCGCTGTATTTGCCCTCGTGTTCACATTGTTTAAAATGGAAAATAAATGAATGAATTTAATTAAATTTTTAAGGTCTACGACCTCCTCCAAACGTGTTTGTTGTTATTATTAATGTCGAATGACTTCTTGTCCAAATTTGACACGTCCTTTCTTTTCATTTCTAATTTTGTGTTTATTAGGAAACTTTATTCATATGGTACATGAATGTTTAGTTTCAGAAAACATAAGTATGATAACTAGTATGGGAAAATTGAATAAAAGATGCACGGAAACGATTATACATGCAATTGAATAAGTACGCAAATATGCATTATTTCAAATTAATCTATAAATGTTCAAAAGACGGCCAAATAGTAATTCATGTCGAAACTCAGACTTTGGGCGAACTCGGCCTCGCTGTAAAAACGGTCATTTTTGGGGTCATTTTACCCTTACCCTATCCCTAAACCTAACCCTAACCCTAACCCTTACCTTAACCCTAACCCTAATCCTAACCCTAACCCTAAACCTAACCCTAAACCTGCAAAAAATTACCGTTTTTACAGCAAGGCCGAGTTCGCCTGAAGTCCGAGTTAGCTAGATTCCTTCATATCGAATCAATTGTGTTGACGCTTTACATGCTTGCCATGAGAACTAGACAAATTTTTGGCATATCATATATTGGTAGGTAAATCTGATAGTAGTTTATAACATATAAAACAAAGAATACAATGCAACTTATTTTGAGGTAAGGTTTTAATGGTCAGAAACACTTTCTCTGAAAGAAATCGGTTTATTGTAATTATATCACCTATCTATATCACAAGGTAGATGATTTAATTGTATCAAAATATATTGATTGTATTGTTCAATATTCCCCTGCCCCCAAATAAAAGGAATAAATTACTTTGTTATTTCTTCGCATGCCTTGATAAAAAACGAGAGATATAATATGATAATTTACAAGAAGTTTTTTTTTGCCTTTTGTACAAAATGCCACGCAATGAACGATGAGAGCATTATATTCACTGTGTGTTATTCGCTGTATTCCTAGAAATTGCATGCTCTCGGTTTTTCAAAGTTGTGCTGACTAGGCCAATTCGATATATTTTGAACAAGTGATAGTAGAATTATAGATGTACTATAAGGATGTATAACAAGCATTGGGCTGGTTTGTATCTCCCTGTTTGTATTTAGCATAAGAATTAACCCCCAAAATCAAATCAAACCTCAAAGACAACTACTCTAAAAGAAAGCAACAACAACAACAAAAAATCAGCGAAGCAGAATGCAGAGTTTGAATGAAATCGGAAATAAATTATAGGAAGTAATGATTTTTAAAAGTTGTAGTTTTCCCATTTGTTTCAACACCAAATGATTAAACTGTTAATTTAATAAGGTCTCATAAGAACGTGTTATCGATAATATTTGATATTGCCAAAAGGGAGATTACAATTAGGAGAAAACCTAAATTAATGATGTTTTTGTACACGACAAACAAGTTGTGAATACGTCACAATCATCTGACCAATTTGCCAATTTTAGATAAGCATAGACTTAGTGATCTCATATTTCAAACATTAAACTTTATTATTATTGGTCCGATTTATTTGAAACTTTCGCCACTCTCTTTCTCTTATTTTTCGGTTTCATGCAAATAAACTAATTACAAAGTTTGGATTGCCCCTTTAAATTGAAAGGTGCTATTGTGTGCCTTTTAGTTTTAGAGAGGACAAAATCACTTTCAAATGGATACAAATGCTGATTGAATTAATCCAATGTTTCCCCTTAAAAAAATACTTTCATCAGTATATCATGGCATGCAAACTTGGTGCATAAATGAATAATGACGCAGTGTTTGAAATGAGTAGGGGAACCTGGGGCAAAGTGGAACGCGGGGCAAAGTGAAACACGCCCGGTAAATTTTTTTTTTATGATGCCATCTATCTAAGGTCATGTGTCAATAACGCTGCAACGAGGATGCATCGTTTTTTACGTGAGTTACGCGAAAACGTCAGCTATGAGTACTTTTTACCGAAAATATCGGTTTTTCATACCTAAAAAACGATATTTAATATAAGTATATTATCTGCTAAAATACTTTGTTTATGCCCAATTATCACGAAAGCCATATTAATGATGGATGGGCTTAAGCTTAACTTTATACACCTTAGCACCGCTAGTAATCATTGGCCCACGTGAAGTAATACACGTCTGTAAAATTTCACTTGTTCGGGGCAAAGTGGATGGGGCGTAGTGGGATGTGTTACATGGTGTTTCACTTTGCCCCAGAGGTCCGGGGCAAAGTGGATTTTTAATATTTTTTTCAAGTTCATAGTATTTAATAAAACTGATTATTTGAGAAACATTGTTAGAATCCTTTGTTAGTGGTAGTCCTAAGGTAAAAGTATAGACCAAATGCTTTGCTTTACTTTGCTTTGTAATCCTGTTCTGGTTGCTTCAATTTTGTTGGTCCACTTTGCCCCGGGTTCCCCTAAATAAAGGAAATATAAAGTTCACAACGGCTTACAGGAAACACACAATTGCAGCATGGTTTTAACGTCACAAGCACTGTCGAATGAACGCGCTTAATTACCAATTTACCAATTTTAATTGATCTTATATAATATTTATATGATAAAGGTTATTTGAATTATCAACTTCAGTTCCTTGTGCATTTGCATTCATGTGAAATAGAAATTAGTCAATCAATATAACAATCTTGTTTGTACGTACGTGAGTTTGAAGTCTGATCCTCTGTCCCGAAGTAGGTGGTTACGAGAATCATTCAAACAAAATTATCTCAGAAAGTTTCTAAATTTTTCTACAACAGCGTGCAGTTAAAGAAATATTGTGCATGTATTTAAATATGAACCGAACCACACCATCGACGGATCAGAGCTATTTGTCTGCAGATTCACAGTCTAAGTTTGTTAACGTCTGTTGACGCTGTTGCGCACATTCTACATTATACATATAAAACATTTTTCTAAGGTTATTGAATCATCCTGCCAAATGAAGGGAGTCCAGTGTTCTCTGTAAACACATCATGTATTCTGCAATGCAATCACGTGACCAGTTAGCTAGCACCTGATTGGACCTAACCTTGTCCTTGGCAACGATGTTGACAAATGTTGGGCTTTCCCCAAAGTCTATAAAACGTCAATGAGATCACTGCCTTCCGTATTCTCCAATCTACAAAATTATCAGAATAAATGAAATCCTTAGTGGTTCGGTGAATCTTGAGCTATCTAGAGGGCTGAAACACAACAGCTTGCTGCACTTCATCTGATGATTGTATGATTAAAGTTAACCTTTAAAAAGGGAAAACACAGATCGAATGCAACTTACTTATCACGTTTATTGAAAATCCACACCTCCCCCCCCCTCCTCTCTCTCTCTCCCTCTTTCTGTCCTCCCCCTCTCTCTTTCTTCCTCTCTCTCTCTTTCTCTCTGTAAATGTACTGTTCAGCATGCCCAATAATTTACACTCCGGCCACCACTAGCCCTACTTAAAAACCCTATAGCACCCTAGAACAAAATATGCCCAAAGATATGACGTCATTGAAATTCTAGGCCAGCGCGTATGAAAAGGGCGCACTTTGGACTTTTCCGATCCAACGACACTGAAGATTACTTTTACGATATGAGTCTGTGTGACTGCTTTCTACTCAAGCTCTAGATCATACAAAATGTCGGCCATTTTCGGCTTTTCAGTATATTCATACGATGTAGAAAAGCAGAATTAGTGTTCAAATCAATTTGTAAACTTTTAAAGCAATACTGAACTGATGAACTGTCTGCCCTAGCATACTGTTTTTTTGCACCATCTCAAAGACAACTTTCCAATGTCTTGCCAAAGGACATTAGTGCCGCGGCGGGACTAAACTTGAACTTGAAGTGCAACATTGTCCTCTCACGCTTATTGATGAATAATGCTGATAAAGCTTCATTGAGTTATTTCGAAGGTCATGTTTAATGCAGCATTATACAAGAATGGAAAAAAACGAAACGGTGCCATGACACTCATTTCATCTAGTTATTGGTTCTACCCCTTCTCTCTTTCCCCCTCTCTCTTTCTATCGCTCTTTTCTCTTACCATATCTCATTGCTTTATTTACATCTCATTTAAAGCCCCTTTTAGGGATAAAAACTAATCTCAACATTTATCTGTAGGAGCAAGATGATTCAATTGTAATTTCAGATCAACCTTTTTGTGGTTTTCTCTCTATATGAGTGAAAATTTAAGCTCTCATTTTGTATCAGTCCCTAAATGCATGTCAGGCAGCCGCTGTTATCACCACCACCACAGTCTAAGGGACTGGACTTTGGGGCGGGATTTTTGCAGTCTCTAAAAGTTTTCTTTTTTTAAGCATAATGGTACACATTTCCATTGCAATCAAGGGTCTTTTCGCTACCTAAGTTCATTTTGATAGAATACAAATGTCCCAATTTATACATAAATGTCTACGAAAACATCCCATTTTTGTCATTTTAGTGTTCATTTGTATCATTCATTCAATCAAAAGGCTTATATACAAAACTAATTCGAGAAACGCTACCCCACAATCGGCAGGAAGGGGTATCTAGCTTTTGTCAATTGTCTGCGTCAACGCCACACCCCTTTAGGTTTTAAAAGAAATTATATTATTTATATTAAAAAAACCCTGTCGGAAAGTTAAGAATCAAAAAGACCCCCTCACAAACACACGCACACACACACACACACCCTCACACATGTATGGGTAGCCGAAATTTGATTGAGAAAATAGACCTATAATATAATAACCTTTATCGTGGTTACTGTCAAACGTTAATGTCATGTCATAATCATATTGGCTCTAAACTGTTCCATTTGTTCTCATTCTTGAACGGGGTCACGTTAGATAAAAGCAAAAATGTTATCCTTACCGAACATTGTACAATCTCCTTTCCAAGTTCAGATTTTTTTCGCTCAAATTTTCCTATTTATAATGTTCTCTATGCCTTTGCTTGAGTATATAGAAAGTGAACCCATCCGGCGTTCGATTCATCCCTCTCTACATTTCATTCCACTTATTACGACCTTTTTTCGAAATGAAAGAGTTCAATTTTATTGGGCAAGTTGTAAAGACTAAAGAGATAAGCCATAAGTCTCTTTTACCTCGTGAACTCTATTTTGTCACAAGCTGAATAACAAAGATGATATGATAAATGGAGTGTATACATGCTGAATGGTACGCCCTATATTATTTGAGGCGAGACCAAAAACAGGCGCAACATAATCAAAAGGGAAATCCCAAATAAATATTAGCGCTAAGAATACCAGGCAGAATAATGAATGTATGGGATTTACTTGCAGGGTCTGAACAACAGTGCTTTATTAAATGGCACAGTATGGATTATTATCACAAAATTGCGCATGAAATTCCATCCAATCATGCAAAAAACTGTATTGATCTAAGAAAGACTTGAAAGGTGTTTAGCACTCCTTTTAAGCAATGTACATATTTACCTTTCATGATGGAATCATAGATAATAAAGTACGATAACCCTTTACCGAGATGCAACATACGTCATGTAAGCGAGAAATAATCAAATCTTGAAGGCTGTATTAAAGCTGATACCCAGGGGCGGATCCAGCCGGCGGCATAGGGGGGGGGGGCCCAGTTCGTGAGAAAATATTTTGCTCTGACAACAGACAGCAAAGTGGTTCTTCCTTCCACATGACTTGCACTCTTTGCCAAAAGCAGGGCACTCTTCTTTAGTGGCTTATGTGACTTGCCACAGAACTTGCATTTGATGGTCCTTGGTCTAGTGCTCTTACAGGTCTTGGCCAATTCTTTGAGCATGGATACATAGGCTTCCACGCCTTCACCTGGCCTCTGATCTCTCTTATTAAAGATGTATCATTCATAGGTCTCATTCACATTACCTACGATGAGGCTCGTCATCTTCGCGATGATAACATCAACATCATGTTGGTTTGCTTCTCTCTCAAAGCTAAGAGCATTGTATATTCTGAGCCCTTCAGGACCTACGGTGTGCAGAAACACTGCCTTTTGGTATGCTTGGTCCTTTTCTTTCAACTTTGTGATGATACTGTAATTCTCAAACATTTGTTTGAACATCTTCCATTCCTCCACGTGGTCCTCCTTAAGCCTTAAGGGAGGTGGAGGGGCTACATTGAACGGTAATTGCTGTTGAGCCATGTCTGGTTTCCAAATCTGATACTGATAGGAGTCAAACAGTATAATGTAGATCTACAGCACTTTGCTAGACCCATGCAATGGATCTAGATCTATCCTAACAATATTACTATCATTGAATTATCAATACTCAATTACATATCAATCTAAAGCTGTCATTACACTTCCTGCATACTTAAATACCTTGAGAATGACTTGGTACTGGTCTAACTCTAGAAACAGTGCACTCAGCATGTAGACTAATGAAAATTCTTTCAAATCTAGATCTGTAGATCTATACACACATGAGAATAAGAGAATTGTTTATCCGTATCAGCTAATAGTGATAAGACCTTAATATTGGCTATACATGTACTGTAGGTATAAAGTTCACATCAAAAGTAGATAGACCTGACCTTCACATTCCTCAAGGTCAAATCAGACACAAATCAATGTGTAGACTCTATATAGGTCTAGACAAGTAGACTAGACTAGGCTAGTCTAGGTCTACTACTAGTCTGGTAGAATAGTAACAATTATTAATCAATAACCTGCTACTCTGAGTCTGATTAATTCTACACAATCATACTAACTTGTAGGTCTAGTCTATATTATACCTACAGACATTACACAGTTTAGGCCTACGTATATTCTACTATAAAGTATCAGAATTTACTCTCCGACCAGCGACGATGTGAAATGTACACAATAAGACAAGACAAGTTTTGACTTTGGCTACTTTCCTTGCACCACACCTGACTTGCAATGTACATGTAAAATACTCTGTTGTCAATTCTAAGCTGATCCCTTACTGCTACTTTCCAACGGGCCCCACCCCTGGCAAAACAAGTATTAAAAAAGATGGTAACCACAATTTTACCTTTTTTTTTCAAGGGGGGGTATTGAGTAAAACAAAATAGTGCTCAGTACGCCCCCGCTTATTCGCCAGCTACTTCGCCGCTAAATATTTTCTCATGAATTGGACCCCCTCGACGCCGGCTGGATCCGCCCCTGGTATGTACTTTGTACATGCACTGGCTTTGGCTATATACACACACTGTACAATGTTATACATTCATTCCACATCAGTTACAGTTTACTAAATTATAGGAAGACATCATACAATGAATTTATCAATAAGCTAAGATTGAATTTACCAATCTTCTACAGAATATTACTGTCTTTAAAGATGGCAGCTTTATGTATAACAAGTATAGAAAAATATCATGAGAATGTGTCCTTTCTTACCTGTAAATAAAGTAATAAAAGAAAACATTGATCAGTCAATTGGCTTTCAACAATAATAATGATGACCGATGCTCATGTTCTGATCAAGCTGCATGCACTGGGGTTAGTCCATTATACACTAGGGGGTGTTACTACATGTATATACAAAAATTAGTAAGGGTGCCCAATTTTTGGAGGGGCCTCACATGTATGTAACCATTTTGACCATCGAAGTTGAAGAAGATGGCTAATGCAATAGTTTTTAATATGGTTAACTGTATTGCAAACAGAAACAGCATGTGCACTCTCTTCTCCGCAAATTGAAACATGCCTACTACCAGCAATCAATAAGTGACTGTGGTAACGATTCCAAGAAGATGTTCAAAGTTGCTAATGTACTCTTGAATCGCAAAGAGGCATCTCCACTTCCAGCGAACGCATGCAGCAAATCCCTAGCGTCGCTCTTCAGTCAGTTCTTTGTTTCCAAGATTGACATTATTCGAAGGCACCTCTGTACTGAAGTTGCTCCACTTTCACCACTGTCTTGTATTGGACTTGCAACACTTGCAGATACTACTTCAGTGGAAATTGAGTCACTTAGCTGCAATAACCCTGTGAATCATGTGAGCTTGATCCAATTCCAACTAAGCTTCTGAAAGAATTTGCCGCTATCATATCTCCTTACCATGCCGATGTGGTCAATCTGAGCCTGCAGAGTGGGAAAGTTCCGAAAGCCTTAAAGATCGCTTACATTCATCCACTACTGAAGAAGCCTTCATTAGATTCAGAATGTCTCCAGAACTATCGTCCAGTCTCGAATCTACCTTACTAATTGTCGAAACTTCTGGAGCGGGTAGCCTTCTCTAGATTATATGATTACCTACCGGAGAATGATCTACTCGACAATCACCAGTCGGCCTACCGTGCAAATCACAGTGTTGAGACCCGTCAACCTGTCTAACAACATCCTGACAGAAATGGATGTTGGTAGGATCACAGCAGTCGTGTTATTAGACCTGTCGGCAGCATTTGATACTGTGGACCATCGTATTCTTGTCAATGTATTGTCATCCATTGGAATTCGTGACTGCGCACTCGAATGCTTCATGTCCTATTTGGATGAACGGCAGCATTTGGTATGTGTAAATCATGAAAGATCTGATCCTGTCAAGCTCAGGTGTGGTGTTCCGCAGGGGTCAGTCAGATGGCCGTTGCTGTTCTCCGTGTACTTCACTAGGCTCAAGCAAGTTTTACAGCAGCATGATGTCAAGCATCACTGCTATGCAGATGACATCCAGGTCTATCATCGTTCCCTCCCAATCAAAATGACGCAAGTCGGACTGTCAAACTACTCGAAGCTTGCGTCAAAGATGTAAACACTTGGATGAACTCAGACTCACTCAAACTGAATGACAGTAAAACTGAACTAATTTTATTTGGTTCGAAATCAAACCTTGCTAAGATACAGTCGTTTAATGTATCCATATCAGATTCTGTAATCAGTCCTTCCTCGCATTTTCGTAACCTTGGTGTCATGTTAAACTCTTCTATGTCATTTTCAACTCATGTGTCTAGTATTTGTAAGTCAGTCAGATATCAACTAAGAAATCTAGGTTTTATTAGGAAATACTTAAGTCGTTCAACCACAGAGAAACTTGTTCATGCTCTTATTTCATCACGCTTAGATTTTTGTAATTCCATTCCCTATCTGCTCCCTAACACACAACTTGTTCGACTCCAGAAAATGCAACATACTGCTGCACGTATTGTCACACTTTCTTCTCGTAGAACTCACATCACCCCATTCTCGAAACTCTTCACTGGCTCCCGGTATGTGACCGAATCATTTCATGCTCTCCCCCTCACTCTCTCTCTCTCTGTCTGTCTCTCCCACACCCTTCTCTCTTTATCTTTATTTCTCTATCTTTCCCCATCTTTTTCTCTTTCTTAACCTTACTATGTGTGTGGGTGTGTATGTGTGTTTCTGTCTTTGAAAAGCTTTAGAGGAGCAAGTGGCCACCGTGAACAACTCTGTCGCTGCACCACCGACATTAGATTACAACTTAATTTCCCGAAGCGTTATAATGTAAGCTATCTTCGCAAGTTGAGCAGAAATTCTGTTCATTCAGCAGTCATTAACTTTTATTTCGCATAAAAAAAAGATATGTACAGTATATTTAAACATCTTTACAGAAAAAGGAAATCACATCAATGAAACGCATTAAAACAAAAACATTACAAATTTACTTACAGAGAAGCAAAGTACATTAGATGCAAACAAATTCATAATTCATTTTAGAAGAAAAGCTGCACTAAGTGCATAAAACATCCTTACTGTTGTTGATTAGAAAAGATTTCCAGTATTTGGCTTTGACTTTATTAACGCCAATGACTAAATGGATGAGTAATTTCGGCTAAACCGCATTCATACCAAAGAAAAAAGCTTTTGATAATCGCCATATTAAACAAACTAACCAACTAATTGGCAGATATTGTCTCAAGAAATTCAATGATATAATCTATGTTTCTACTTTATTCTAGCATTTTTAAATCTTACCATTTGTTTATATCTACGAATACTGCCAATACTTTTCAAATTACCTACACATGTATATAATTCAGTCTTTATATGTTTTTTTTTGTTAAAGAATGTTATACTCTTCTGAACATACATTCAATAAATCCTCTCTTATATTTCATTTAAAGAAATAAATCTCGAATACATACTCCTAAATATATATGTTAAACCAATGATATTTCCAAACTTTTAATTCTAGGATATCATTACAAGAACGACCTCAAGATTCAGCTGATGAGGACATTTCTAGGCAAATCAAATTTTAAAATGCAATAACAAATATATCTACATGAATTCCGTTTAATCATTTGCACCGATAGATCGAAGCAATCTACATACCTCACTTATCTCTTATCTCTAGAAGCTTAAAATAAAATTATTCGTTTTTTCCCCGACGATAATAATCATATAGAGTTAATACAAGTGCATTCTATATTTCTACGATTGACGAATACAAGTGTTTTTATAATATCATGTTATCATTAAGACATGAGTAAATACACTGTATATTGAAAGACACTATTTATTTTATTCGTATTTATTTATTCCTTTTATTTTAAACAGGGTAGCTCTCTCAGTATTAAGAATGGGAAAACTTTTTATCAGCTTATTAATTCAGTATGCCCGTATTTTTTAACTATTTACTCAAAACTTGGGTGTATAGACGTAGGTACAAGAATATGTAAAAGAAAATAAGAGCTTTATATAGATTCAATCTCGGGTCAATTAGGTCAAATGAGGGTCAACATGGTCGAGGGGTCACAAAGATGAAGCTACACGGTATTGCTTGGGGTGGGGGAGGAGGGTTTCTCAGTAAATGTGAAATCGGTTCGGATTACAATTAAATGGGCTATCAAAATTGCCTTATGTTTTTAAACATTTGTGATCGTGGTTTCCGAACATCTGTCGGCAAATTTTGAAGTATGACAAGTATGATCCCTTTTGGTCAATTTGAAAACTTGAATACCCTATTCCTTTCTAATTGGAAATGTTTTTTTTTTTTTTGTAGACAAACTATGATTCGACACCCCGTCCCAATCTTAAATGGGCTAGCGCTGCCCCTCAAGATTGCGTCTTGGTCTGATTGATCGTCCTAACATGCTCAAATACTCATGGAAACCCCGTCTTAGCTGGACAGGTAAAGATGGAAGGGGCCTGTCTGCCAGGTCCATGTTTTCATGGCCCCTGTTTTTCTAGTCCCTGTTTTCTTGATTCCTTCTTGGTTCGATTAATCCTCGTACCATATTAAAATAATAATGGATATCCTGTCTTGGCTGGACAGGGCTTTCTGCCCTATGGCCCCCGTTTTCTTGGCCCCTATCCGCTCCTCTTATCGGTAGGTCGGGTTCAACAGCCCCTGCCTCGAGGCCGGGTGCTTGGGCTCTCAGTTGACGATGTGGATTCAACAGCACTGCCATAGCTCTCCCGACTACGAACAGGGAATTGGATGTGTCTGGCTCATGATTATTCCTCTCAGAAGACAGTTTCCTCGCCTTGGCACTGGATGAGTCGAAATGAAAGCAACAAGGATCAATCATTTCAATCTTTAATTCAAGTTTGTTCCAGTGAAGGCTATCACTCTTCCTATCGTTTTTTAAATAAGCCTTGTCAGTGCATTCATGTATATTCTTCAAAAAATAACCATCACACACACAATCAATTGTAAATGAACTTAAATTGGGCAATGTTCTGAAAATAGAAGCAGTGGTTGTTGCTAAAAAAAAAAAAAGTGGCCCAAATAGCAGAATTTGATTGATTGATTTATTGATTGATTGGTTCATTAAGTCAATAGTATCCTATCTCTTGTAAATTAGGAGCGAGAAATAAAAAACAAAGACAACTCTGAAATGAATAAACAAGTTACATCACAACAGAGGTAAAATACTGTAAAAAAGATGTTGATGTAATTCCCTAGGTACTTACCAACATATAATGAGAATGACAATGACAATCGCCATGAATACTGCTAAACCACCAAGTGCAGCTACTAATACATTCACTTTCCCTGCAGAATTGATGAAATTAAAATTTGGCTGATTTTGGCATCAGCTAGATGGTTTGGATAATTTAGATAAGAGTTCTATATGACACATCCAAAATCATTCACGTGTGTGTTAGTCTCAGACACCTTTCTCAGACGATTACTGACAGACTGAAGCAATAGTTGCCAATTTCCGATATCCAAAGGATAAACAATTCAGAATTATGGCTGGAGCAACTTACGTCTGCACAACGCCCTTGTCTATGCGTAACTGCACGATTCTAATAAACAGAGCATGCATTGAACCACAAAATTTCGTCTCCGATCAAAAGTATTGAGAAAAGTTTAACTTAAAAAGGGCAATCCAACCCTTCTAATAAGTTCATTTTAATGTAAGCATACAAATCAGAGAAACAGAATGGCGAAAGTTTGAAATAAATCGGACCAATATTAAGAAAGTTATGAGTGTTTGAAATATGAGATCACTACTGTGCGAATCTCAAATCGGCAATTTTGTCAGTGGATTGTGACGTAGTGACGGATTACTCTCCTGTTTGTCGCGTACAAAATTATCACTTATTTCTGTTTTTTTCCAAGTTCCTTCACCCTCGGGGCACTACTCAAAATATATCATGGAGAGTACATTATTGCAGGTCCTCTAAAAAGAACAGACCATCCCCAGTCATACATTTATGAAAAGCTGAAATTTTAGTCCTTTTGTGTATTGGAGCAAATGGGACAGTTGTACGCCACTACATCACACATATATTATCAATTCAGCCAATTTGAAGAGCCCATACCTATAGTAATTGCAACTTTCAAAAATTCGTAACTTTCTAATTTTTTGTCCGATTTTATTCAAACTTTCACCAGTATGCTACTCTGACTTTTCTGCTTTATTCTAGACAAGTTTGCTATCAAGGTCGGATTTTCCTTTAAGCCATTTCACTGACAAGCCTTTGACTTTAAAAATCCCTAAATGCAGGTCAAATAAATGAGAGCACAGACAGTCATGGGAACCTTTATTTTTGCAATGTGACTATGAAATGGCCACCTTTTCTTGTGACGAAGACATTATCCCTGCTCGAACTTTAATGGGATTTTTGGCGCACTTACTCTTTAGATTTTCAATTTTCGCAACTACTAAACTAATACAATTATTGAGTCCTCGACCGCTCGCGGGGGGTGTTGGAGCATAGTCCTCTATTCTTACATGCACTGCTCTACTGTGTTTTTCGTATGCCTATGAATGCTCATACTTCCGAGCAATGCATGTGTGTATTTTTTAAATCTTTTTTAATGTAGTTATTAATCATATACGTATGGATTTTTAGGTGGTCTATCATAGACAGACTACCTATTAATTTCGTGAGAATTTTCTTTCTTTATTCTCTCTTTTTATTTATTTGTCACCCTTTTTTGTGCAAGCGATTACTCAAAATTGGTTCAGTCAATTTCTTTCAGTTTTGGCACAGTCACAGGTCATTGTCATAAGACGTGACAGCAACCTTTCCAAGGTCATCAAAAATCGTGACGTCATCCAGGCGCCATTTTGTGAAAATCCACTTATGATCAAATCTTCATAACGGAAAGTCATTTCTCATTCATATTTATCATGATGAAGGTCAATATCCGTCCGGTCAATTTCAGGTCAATAAACGCACGCGTACGTGAACGTCCGCGCGTCAGTGCGCGCGCAGAAATTTAAAATGCTCAAAATCATTTTTTATTCAAAGTAGAGTACGTTTCAGGCCATTTTAGGCCAGAGTTGGAGCGGAGGTATTACTGGACCATCCTGTAAATTATTACAGAAAGCAAGACTTAGAGATGAATGCAAATTGCAATTCGTTAGCCCTGAATGCATCTGGAATAAAATAAAATCAAACAACATGAACAGCGACGGCGCGAATACCAATTGTCTCTCATTAAACAACGCGGGCGTTATTCACAGAACATCATTTTAGATTCATATAGGTTAGAATTCTCTCCAGTATTTGTCCAAATGATTTTATCAATTTTCTTTCGGAATTAAATAAATGCTCCTAAATCAAAGAGTTCTGGTATATGCGTTGATATGAAAGTTATTTTTTTATTCACAAACTTAACTGTAAGATTATCTTTCCATCAGACACCATTGATCGTGACAGACCGGTAATTCTGAAATTCGTTACTTTAAAACTAATCACGAGAGATAGTAAGTCAAGCAAATATTGCTCATTAAACTTTAATTATGAGGACTGAAAGGCAGCGACACAGCAATTTATTATTGTGGCAGATTTAAGACCAATTTATGTTCATAACACAATAATACTTATCTGGGATCCCATAAGACCATAGACTTGGCCCATTGTTAAGTGAATATTTGATCTCAAGGCAATAATCCAAGAAAAAAGGAATACAAAAAATAACTCCAATACGATTAACGGATCTACCATACACACAATAAGCAAAGAGCTGAACTTGATTTTATAAAAATAATGATTATACATTCAAGTATTTTGAATGCAATTCTTGTTCTATTTTGAAGACGTCCAACTTCAATTGAAAGGAAAATTCTTCAAGATGCCTGCCTTATCTTAGTAGGTCCATGCTTATATCAAGCCTTACACCCAGTGCATTTTTTAATGATGCAAAATAAATGCTGTTACCTGAATAAGAACCATTTCTTTGTATACTTTGTATACTCATAAAATCATGATTTATCAAGCTTCATTTCATGAACCTTTGACGAATCATTGGTAAGGAATTAATCCTCAAATTCTAGGGGCCCTCGGGTAGAACTTAAAGCTGGCATATACAAATATGTATATATATATATATATATATATATATAAACAATGCAAACATAGCAATTGAATAGCACTGGAAACTACAGCACAAATTGTGGTAAAACAACAAGTGTGATAGTGTAAAAACATGTGACTATGTTCGAGCAATCATATGATTAGGGTCTAGGAGTGAGTAGTATAAAAATGAGGACACACTTACCTTGACACTGGACTGGAGAACATGATTTCATCACACTTTCGTCTAAACCAGGAGACGGTGAAAGTGAGAAAGGTGGGTCAGATGATGGGTTTCGCGAGAGGATGGCGCACACGTACTGGACGTTTCTGCACACCGCTGAAGTCAGGTTAAGAGTTGCGGAGAGTTCCTCTAGCGTGGTTGGAACACCCGGCAAAACAATGCCCGTTCCTGACTGGAAGGCAGTCAGGACCACCTGACAATGTATCATAGAGTAATAATAATACAGATAACACAAAGGATGACAATTTACAACCGACCAAAACGCTTACAATGCTATAATTACCCGAGTAAGTAGACTCAACTACTATTCCGCACATTACAGGAGCATTCCAGCTCGCCACCTTTTTATGGGCCCACACGTGCTAATCTGATGCTGATCACACCGACCTATGCACCCTATTGGATACCCATTAGCATCTACATATTGTAGATGAAATGCCTTGCTCAAGAACAGTAATTTCTTGTTCACGTAGCTACTGAAGTATAGTGGGTTGAGGTATAGTAGGTTATTTTCGATTGACCTTCAAACCAACGGTTGAGGGTTCAAATCCCAGCCCGGCACTAACGTCATTCGGCAAGACATCAATCTGCATTTGACACTCTTCACCCAAGCATACAGAGGTGCTTGTTAGGTTGCTACATAATAGCAAGGGGAGGTGAGAAAAAGTAACTGTGCCTCACATAGGCCCCTACACATATAACAATTATCTTTCTTGGTGAAGACACAGAAATGTAAAGCGCAGTATACTTGTATCGTCTCTATTTTGTTGTATATTTTTTGGAAACGTAGTTTTCATCAACATATGTGATCGGTGCTTCGTGATGATGAAACGTAAACTTACCGATGAGCTGGGAGAAGAAACACCGTTTCCTGATATGTCACTTGTGCTGTAATAAAGATTTACTGCCCACAGGTTGTTTCCTATTACCCTGCCACCCTCCGGATTAGTCGCAATGTGGAGGTTACAGGTGACCTGATGTTGGTTCTTTCGTTCCACGATGGGGTTGCCCCCGGCAACGGCGATGGACGTGCCTGTGACTTCCACACCTGGTGTGCACATGAACAAGAGTCAAAGATGGTTTTCAAATGCTGTATAAATTCTGCCTGGACTACGTCATTAAGGAATATACAAAAAAAGAGACCTTGGCTTATAACGTAGAACTTAGCAATTGATTGCACGATCAATTACTTGTACATAGCTATCCTTAGCAATATAGCATTCAATCACCAACATCTAGTTGTGTTGCTGGGCCATCAACAATATCAATGCTCCATATCACAGCACTTCCCAAAAACTTTAAAGACAGAGCAGGGCCCCGTCTGATAAAGAGTTGATATTAATCGCAACTTATTTGCTATTGATATCAATCACAACTATGTCCATATAGGAGACTGCAAACTTGCGATCGATTTGGATCAATCGCAACTCTTTATAATACAAGGCCCTGGACCCTTATTAAGGTCAGGGTTCAAAGCTAAATAGCCACTTTGTTCACTGAATATTTAGTCCTAGATAACTTGGCCTTAATCAAAATCAGCCTGTATTCAGCTACCAGTTCTTAAAACTAAGAATGATCCCCTAAATTTCAATAAGGAATTCATTTACCAATAATAGCAGTATTCTATTTTTGTAAAGAACATATCTTTTGTCGAGAGAAAGAATGTCACTAACTTGTATACTTTACAAGACGTGGACACTCTTCTGGCTCTGAAGACACAACATCACACCAACATAATGTTAATTTAATTCCTTAAAGCTTCATAATTCGTTTCACCTGCTTGTAGCTCTGTAATTATACCTGTGTGGATTCCTTTTCAGTATCTACACCATTCAGCAAAAATCAGTGGTCTACCATGACTATGATGGTTCCAAAGTATACATAATTATACTCTGTAATACTGGGCGAATCCGTGCAATGCGTTCCGTATGACATGTGACATTTATTCAAATATTTCATCCAAGAATTACAAATCTCTTGATATGACGATAACTACAAATGGTAGTGAGTTCAGAAAGCAACATTTTTTAATGGTCGTATATCGAGAGATTCTTCATTTTTTGATGAAATATTTATAAAGAAAAAGAGGAATATATGGTGCTGGACACATTGCAAAGAATCACCTTATCATAAAACTAATATTATTTCCTGAATTAAAATCCGCTTCTTCTTCTTTCATTTAATGTTAATTGCAGCTATAGGGACAATCAAAGTTAGAGAGTCAAGCAAGAGCCTTATCTGATACATGATGGAGTTTCTTGGTGCCTCCTGAAACTTATCAGCATACATTCTCTGATGATATGTGATGAACATTTTAGAATGCTTCTAGACAGTGGATATAGAGTGAGATTCTTCAAGTAGTACTTTGCTTTTCTTTTTAAAAAACATACAAATGTATTTTATAGTTGCATATGTTTCAAGGAATTCTTCAGCATGTTGGTGTCCAACAAGTACATTTGAGAATTTACCTCTGCATGTGATAGACTGGCATGCAATCTGCGGTGGCTCGGACAAGAAGAAATCCGGGCTGGGCTTATCGCTTTTTTCCACCAGAGCGCAAAAGTAAGGGATCTCGGCACAACTGGTTCCTGAGTTCAGGTTCCACAGCGCACTGATCCCCTGAAGGACAGTATCCTTGTCGAAGACCACATCTGCGCCGGCTTGGGTCTGATCCAGATTCACCTGGGTCTCACCAACCCTGGTACCCACTCCAGTGGAGTTGGCGCTGCCAAAGACGGTCACTTTCCACAAATTGGAGCCAGATACGCTTCCCGTTGTTGCACTTGGAGACATGGTTATGTCAAAACCAATACTAGTACTCTGGGATGGGTATCCCTCACGCAAGGTACCCCCCGATTTGATTTCCAAATCGGTGGAGGAGATTTTGACTTCCGAAAAAAAGAGATAAAAAAGGTTAGAATTTGAGCTATTTCACTTCTTTTTATCACAGAACTCTGTTGATCTCCAGCCTTGACCACACTAATTATTTCTTTATTGTACAATTCCAGTTTTACTTATGTACTTCACTTCATGGTGATCTCTCTAGAGACTCAACCCTAATATCAATTCTAACCCATCTTACTGCATGACCACTTCGAACAGTCGAGTTTACTGCTTAAAAAATATTTACAACATATCCATCAATATCACATTGTCACTGCAATAATCACAGCATTCATTCATAAAAAAGTTCACCATGCATATACCGGGTCCATGTTTTATTCTTATGTTACAATTTTGGTTTTCGTCCATCCGTGAACCAGCGCCCGTAGGGCTACTGCTCAAGAACGTATCCACACGCCACAGTCCGTTTCCGATCAGTTTCTGATCGACAGTGGAGAGGGGTCGAATCGGAGGCTAAATGAGACTGTTTGAGTCTGTCTTCCTTTAACAACTTGGGCATCTGCAGCCAGGAATGGACCTTTTACCCAACAGTACAACCACTGTGATCAGGAAGGAGACATTAGCTTTTATCAACACCTTTAGAGTTTGTTAAACAGGTCGTTTGATAATCACTTTAAAAAATATATATAGCAAAATGTAAGGTGCGTGATGTGTAGTTTGAAATATTGTCCAAGAAAAATTTAGTATTTTGATATTCTACTTACCAAAATATTTAATCTATCCACCAACAGAATGGGAAGGGACCCATAACCAAAAGGGAATACAATATTCCTTAATCCATTCATTATGCTTGCAAAGTATCAAAAAGCCTGCCACAGAAGTCAGGCTGCAATGGTAGACCCCCATTCATTCGTTTTGATTACGCATTTGAACCCATTTCAATTATTTAGTTTTTGTATTATCCTGATAATATTATGAGAAAATCTGTAACTGGGTAATAGATTTCAATGAATGGATGTGATCCTAATTGATTTAAAGGGAAGGTTGAGTTTGGGTAAAGGTACAACATATCTCGAGGATTCTCATTCTTTTTATGTATGGTGGGAAGAACATTATAGTTTGGAAATGTCCCTTGAAAAGGATTGCTCTTCAAATACCCTCATATTCAAAATATTCAGAGAAATGGCTGAAACATTTGGACGAAACTATCATGCCATACATGTATGTGTGTGTAGCCCATACATATTTCTGTGTGTAGTGTATGTGACTTTCAGCAAGAGTGAATTTCAGATGATTCCAAACCCTCATAGCCAGCATACACAAATTCTTATGTACCGCATGATAAACTTATGTAATTGCTTCTAGAGAGTGTTTATCTCAGTGTACTTGCTTGACCAGAACTCATTCTTATCTTTAAATGTAGCCAGTTGAATGTGATTACCTCGTCCATCACAAACCTCTCCACTGTTTTGCACTGGACATTCGCAGGTATAGCTAATTCCGTTAGGTTGGCAGGTGGCACCACTTCGACACTGATTGTTGATGCATGGGTTGGAGGCTAAAAAGATAGGAGAAATAGTACTCGTGGCAAATAGTGTGGCAAAAGGGAGTACCTGTGGCAACTATAATCAATTCTCAATTCTTTGATACTGGTTACCAATATTAAAGAATTGAGAATCCACTGATTTGATATTTTTTTCGTTTTTGCGTTCTTTCTTCCATGTTTTCAACCATTTTTGTTATAATTTGATGAAATCTAATGCTTTTATAACAGGTTTATATATAAATATAATTATATTCCATTTTGAAAGAGCCCTCAAAGCAAGTTGTTCAGCAATATCAAACAAATTAAGCTGTATTACACATTTATGTGACTCAGATACAGATTTGGATTCAAGAGATATATATTTCCTCCTCGTAATCAAAGGAATACAAATTTAAATTTACATAATACATGGAGGAAAGAGGCGAGATGTCTCGAAAAAACACGGCTTGTGACGGGGTCACCATAACTACACATATTTTGAAAAACACAGTGATGATATTGCCATCGCCCTACAAGTATTATTATCATTATTATGATTATCACCGTTTTCATCTTCACCTTTGTAATTTTTCACGTTTCAATTTCTTTCATGTCTATTTTGTTCTCTTGGCAATACCAAAGTATCGTTGCCCCGACCTAGCTAGACCGAGAATTTTAATCGTTCGTGGATTTTGCACCGCCGCACAGTGGGCCAGGGAGGAACCAAAATGCGCCCAAACTCATTTTTTGATATGTTTTGTCTTCTTTTTCTTTCCCAGTTGAAAGATAATACATTGAAGAATACCTCAGTAAAATATTTAATTCCGGTAAGCACAATAAGGGTATAAACATAGATAATTAGTCCATTTTCAGTGAATTACCCTATAATATACCGTATTATGAAAATTGTGTTTCTATCAATTTTAAACCCATTCATGCAGTGAAATGAACTAACATGAATATGTGAGAGCAATTTCATATCAATAGCTTAAAAACTGCATGTTAAATTGAAAGATTTATAAAATAAGTCACTTTTGCACTAAGACTGTGAATATGTAAGATTTTGCTCTATGTAGAAGTAAATTTATACCCTTATTGTGCATAAATATTTTACTGAGGTAATCTTCAATGTATTATCTTTCAACTGGGAAAGAAAAAAAATAAAAATAAAGAAATATTTATGTGGGACTACAATTACTAAATTCTTCTTCTTCTTCTACGGTTGCAGTACAGGCCACCGTCGGGTGTATTGTCGTACTGTTGAAGTGCAGTGCCGATGTGTGTACAGTAATGTCTGATAAAAGGTACTACAGTTGACTGAGTGCGAGTAAAAACAATTACCGTTTTAATAATGATAATAATAATAAAGACATTTTTATATAGCGCATAATAAAGAATTCTCTATGCGCTTTACAACAATCAATTATACAAATATATTACATGATTAATCTAAAGATTTAAATATGCATGAATTAACAGAAAATACATTTCGTATACAATGATGAAAAAACAGATATAATATAAATGATATAAACTTATGAACACAATTATAATAGTTGAATAATTACGATCTTATTGTAGTAAAGAAATAACATTATTTGGCATAAACTAGTATATAATTAACAGACTATTGGATGAACATAAATGTCTTCAGAAGTGATTTGAATGCAATCGACCGTCGGGGCGTTACGAATAATGTGAGGGAGGTTGTTCCAAAGGGTGGGTCCATAGTAGCTGAGGGATCTTTCGCCGTATAATCGAGTATGGGTGCGTGGGACTTGTAGGAGACTTTGTTGCTGAGATCGGAGAGTGCGGGCAGTAACATATGGATTGATTAACTCACATAGATATGAAGGGGCTTTGCCGTGGAGTATGTTGTATGTGAGGAGTAGGACTTTGAAGTCTTTAGCGGTGGTGGGTCTTTTGTACCTCTTGCTTGAAGCTATTAACAGAGGTACAATAAACGGTGTTCTGAGGGAGGGAGTTCCAGAGTCTTATTGCATTGAGGAAGAAGCTCATCTGGTAGACCAGCGTTCTGGCAAAAGGAACTATGACCTTCTTGGAATGCCCTCTGTGCAGGGAAGTGATAAACATTGTATGATAATGGGCGATTTTAATCTTAACCTATTTAATTATAATGAAAAACCACACTGTCGAGATTTCTTGGATATCATGACTTCAAAATCACTTTTCCCATGTATAACGAAACCAACACGAATTTCTCATAATGCATCAACCCTCATTGATAATGTGTTCTCCAATATTTCCTATTGTATGGATCAAGGCATTATAGTTTCTGACATATCAGATCATTTCCCAGTGTTTACATGTACCCCCCATATTTCTAACCCATTCAAGCCTGATATTCAGCATATCAAAGTGGGTTCACGCCATATGTCAGAAGACAACATAGCTAGACTCAGAGCAAATCTGATACTCACTGACTGGTCTGTAGTCCTTGACAATAATGATGTTAATGATGCTTATAACAAGCTAGTTGATATAATTATGGCTTTATGTGATATTTATATTCCAGTGAAATCACCTTCCAAGTCAAGTTATAAAAAGGTACCTAGATCCCCCTGGATCTCCAAGTCTATACTCAGATCTATCAACCGGAAAATTAGTCTTTTTTACAAATATAAATCTAAAAGAACAGACGAATCTAAGCTAAAATATTCTTCCTATCGTAATTCCCTAACATCTGTAATACGTAGGGCAAAAAAGAATTATTATTCAACCCAATTCACCGCTAACAAAAAGACATAAAATCAACCTGGAAAATTATCAATAATGTTCTCAGAAAGGTGAAAAGAAAAAAATAGAATTCAGTAAGATCGTCTACAACGGAAACGAAATAAAAGACCCTCTCGGCATAGCAGAGACATTCAACTCCTTTTTTGTAAAAATAGGGCCAGATCTTGCCAGTAAAATCCCTGCCACGAATAGTTATTTCCACTCGTTCCTAAGAAACCCAAATGCTCAATCATTATTTCTTGTACCCATACATGAAACAGAGATTATTGATATCGTGAATAACTTAAATGTAAATAAAAGTTCTGGCTGTGATGGTATTTCAAATTATCTACTTAAAACTATCATCCATGAAATAGTCTCTCCACTGACATTTGTATTTAATTTGTCTTTGGTAGATGGAATAGTCCCAAGAAAAATGAAAATTGCGAAGGTTATTCCAGTCTTTAAAAGGGTAATGTCGACGATGTAGGCAATTATCGCCCAATATCTTTACTGACATCATTCTCCAAATTACTCGAAAAAATAATATATTCTCGCACCATCCGATTTTTAAACACCTGCAACATCTTAGCAAATTCTCAATTTGGTTTCCGCCGAAGACATTCAACCACGCACGCGATAATAATGTTAATTGATAAAGTAGCAAAGCTATCGATAATATGTCTCATACGGTTGGTATCTTTCTGGACTTCTCCAAGGCCTTCGACACAATCAACCACGATATTCTACTTTACAAATTATCCCATTACGGGATCCGAGGGAAGGCCTTGGAGTGGTTCCGAAGCTACCTTACCGGTAGAACCCAATTTGTGTCTATTAATAACCAAACCTCAAACTCAGAATTAATATCTTGCGGGGTACCACAAGGCTCCCTCCTTGGCCCACTCCTCTTTATTCTTTATATCAATGATTTCCAAAACTCATCAACAGTTCTCTCGTTCCTCCTCTTCGCGGACGATTCAAATATATTTCTTTCTCACAAAAACCCCAACATGCTTCTTGATATTTTGAATTATGAACTATATTTTGTATTTGAATGGATACAGGCTAACAAACCGTCGCTGTTTTCACGAAGTGACGGTAGTGAAATAAAATCGCATACAGTTTGCGTGACGATTTTCCTCACTACCGTCACTTCGTGAAAATAGGGACGACTGTCTCTCAATTTGAATAAGACTAATTTTATGCTCTTTAGCAACACATTAATTACTCTTCCGGGGCAGGTGCAAATAAATGGACTAAGTCTGGCTCAGACAAATTCCACGAAATTTCTAGGCCTGTTCATTGACAGTAAATTATCATGGAATGTTCATATTGATTATTTGTGTAAAATTCTGTCAGAAATACAGGTATTATACATAAACTGAAATGTTATTTTCCTTCTCATGTATTACACATCTTATATGCTACATTATTATCACCCTATCTAAATGATGGTATATTAGCATGGGGGAACTGTTCGAAAGTAAATATTGATAAAATTTGCAATATTCAAAAAAGATCAATACGAACAATTAACTTTGCTGATTTTCGCTCACATACTGATAGATATTTTCGTACTGACAAAATACTCAAAATTTCCGATTTGTACTATTATTGTCTTGGTATCTTCATTGTACCAGCTAAACAAAGGTGATTTACCCAGTGTATTTACTCCCATGTTTATTAAAAACAATGCCGTCCACTCATATCCCACCAGACAAATTGATCATTTTCACCTTTTCCGCGTCCGCACTGCATTTGCACTCAAAACAATAATCCACTCAGGACCAACATTTTGGAACGCGCTGAACAAGGAGATAATAGAATCCCCGTCGTTGAATTGTTTCAAGCGCAAGCTTAAACAGTCCCTTTTAAATTCATATAACCCACATTGTAACCATATTACTTATGATATTCTGCATTGAACATTCCATGAATATGGTCGCCTCGGTATGATTGCATTATGATCTTGTATATTAGTATAATGATTTTTCATGTCTACTGCCTCGCTCGAATGACCTCGACCAATGACCTCGTTCAATGACCTCAATTATATTTTAAAGTGACTAACGTGACACTTCGTTGGTAACAAATCAATTTGTTTGCTAATTTTGCTTGTTTTAACTTTGTATATCATCTTATGTTAAGGCCTTCTTGCCCACCTATTATTATTGTTACGTCCTTCACCATTGCAACCACTTCAACAAAATATTAGTTTTATTCAGGGGAACCTATAATCTACAAGCTGAGCTTTTTAATAGGTTCCCCACATTTCACCTTGTATAACCTACTATTCAATACAATTAATTTCGACGTTTTTACAAAGATTTGATTATATAATGTGTTACTTCTAGTATACCTCATTATGTTCTAATCTTGTCAATTATGTAAACTCTTTTTTGTGAAATGTGAAATAAACTTGAAACTTGAACTTGAAACTTGAAGTGGATGGAGTGAGGAAAGTGTGTGGGATGTCTATCAGCGAGTTGGTGATGCGATAGATGCGATAGATCACCACCTTAGCCTGTACCCTGCGTTCTTGTAATGTTGGCCACTTGAGCTGGTTCGGCATGGCTGCTACGCTGCTTGTCCTGCGGTGGTCATTAAAGATGAAGCGGACATAGCGCCGTTGAACCATTTTAAGCTTCTCGATGTTTGCTTTCGTGCGAGGGTCCCATATGATGCTGGCATACTCCGTGATTGGTTGAAGGAGAGTATTGTAGCACAGTTCGTTAACCTAGGACATGGTCGGATATTTCTTTGAAGAAAGGCACGGGTGGGGTTAGCCTTTTTTGGTGACAGTGTTGACGTGTTGGTTCCAGCTGAGGTTCTGCAACTCAACACCTAGATACTTTGCTGTATTTGACATTTAAGGTCTGTCCGTGGATGGAATAGGATTTGATGATGGGTTTGCGTTTATTTGTGACATGGAGAACCTGACATTTCTGTGAGTTGAGTTCCATCAGCTGCAATCACGCTCCCAGCGTTGGAGCGAGTCAAGATCCTCTTGGAAACGTAGAGCATCTTCCTCTGTCTTGATGTTGCTGTATAGCATACAATCATCAGCGAATAGCCTTACTGTTGAGTTTGGGAAGAGGTATTCTGGCAGATCGTTGATGAAGAGGAGAAACAGCATTTGGCCGATACCACTGCCTTGCGGGACGCCAGATGTTACTTGGCTGGTGTTGGAGATGGATCCTTCCAGTACAATCTTTTGGGCCCTGTTACTCAGGAAGTCAGAAACCCATGCGCGTGTGTGTTCCTGGATTCCATAGAATTGGAGCTTGTGTAACAGCCTTCCATGGGAACCTTGTCAAATGCTTTGGAGAAATCAAGTAGCCTAGTACCATTTCCAATTGTTCTCTGTCATCGATGGCTTTGGCGAGGTCCTGGACAGCAAGGTCAAGCTGAGAGACGCAGGATCGTTTCTTGCGAAAGCCATGTTGTGCATTAGAAAAGATGTTGTGGTCTTCACCTTCACTACTCAGTTATTTTAGAAATTTCACTAAGAACAGAAACCAATTACTATTCTATGTACTTACTCAGTGAGTTAAGAAACTAGTTTATCTAGCTATCATCATAAATATCGATTTTGATTTGCATCGCAACGCTTAAAATCAAAGCTTTAAACACGAGTCAGCAACCGCCAGAACTCTCCGGGTCAACATTATTTTCACGCATGCGCACCACACTGATTCCGCAAAAGGTAAGGCCATGCAAAACTTTTGTCCAATCAGATGCAAGCTTTCCAAAGACGGAGTTTAAAGTTGATGAATTATTCAGCGTCCCCGTCATTTCTTTGATTCATTTTCATTTTCATTTTTTAAGTTTCAGTTAATTGTTTCATATTTCACATATATTTCATATTTTGCAATGATTTCACAAAGTAAATGGCACAAATAAACATGAAGTCTACTGGCAGAGACCAATACCCCCAGAAAGTTAAAGAAAAGGTTGAGTTCTGGGGAGAGGTGAAAAATAATTTGTGAGCGTTCAATTGTTATTATGCAAGTGTGGAAGAACATCAGATGAAAAATGATCCCCGAAAAAGCATGGCTCTTCAAATGCCTTCATTTTCCAAATATGACATACAACAGCTTTAAAATGTGGGCCTCATTTTTATGCCACATGTTTGTGTAGTCCCATATACATCTTTCTGAGTACAGTGCTTGTTACTTTTACCAAGACTGGGCCACAGCTTGCAGTACACACCAATACTTATGTGATTAACCTTTTCTGATCGGTTCCACGCCGTTTCTTCCACAATACAATCGCATGACCAGAACTCATCTTTATCTTTAAGACCTTATATCAATTTGAATATTTGAAATATGAAGGGTCCCATGGTGAAAGCCATTCTTCTAGGCCCCAACGGGTAGGTAATTTCATAATAGTCAATTAGTGTCGACCAAAGTAATAACATTATGGGGTTTTTTTTACGTCAGAGTCACTTTCATGATAATGTAACAAATTTACATCGCTGTAATAAATTCGCATTATTTGTAGAAACTTGCATTACCTGTATAAATCTGCATTACCTTACGCTTTAGTAGCACACGCACACCGCATATATGCCTACACAGTACACATACACAACCCACACTCACACACTTTTAAAATGCTCTGCGGCTCCTGAGTCTACAAAGAAACTCACCGATGCTATAATATTTTCGAAATTTTTATATTTCCATTTAGTTCATAAATCTGTACTTTGCACATCGATTACCATTGTAAATACGTCTTTGAGTACCCAATTAAATTAAAATAAACACAATTAAAAAAAAACTCACCGATGCTATAAGTTATGTTGAATCCTTCGCTGTGAACATTAAAATCTGATTCCCACACAAACGTTATCTGGTTGGTATCATAACTGTAAATCCCAAGTCGGGTCTGATTGCCATTGAAGCCAACATTACTAGGATTGTTGATATCAAAATCTGGGCCTGTTTTATAGAAGAGGTTGTCCTTTTGAAATTCACTCATGAAGAAATTCAAGTTTATAACGATAGTGGTAGCTGTAGGGATCCGGATCGAGTATATGTAGAGCTCGTTAAATCCTGCCCGATCCGGCCAATTGGGGGAGGTAAGGAGACCTGTGGTGCTGAAGTATGTCCGACTGCACATTACGGGGCTAGGGCCTTTACTCGGCATTACTGCCATGGTGTATTGGGTGAGAAAAGGTTAAGATAATGTTAACATGTCAATACGATCGTAACTACTTCAGGCAATATCAATGTCCATGTACGTCAGCTTTCAAAAATTTGAAATGTGAGAACATTACAATGACACCCAAAGTAGGGTATTGAAAATATTTCAAAAGGAAGTTGCGATCGAGCTCATTCCAGTTGACTAATAATATAGCAAACCGTTCTCGTAAAGTGCATATCACATTAAAGGCCAAGTCCACTCCAAAAATTACTTACTTTCAATAGAACCAGAAGAATCAGACAAACCAATCAAAAAAGTTTGAGCAAATCGAATAACTAATAAGAAAGTTATGAATTTTTAATGACATGAAAAACTTTGAAAATCACTACACAAATTGGCAACTCACCCATGAGTCTGTGACGTCATGTCCTCACTATCCACTAATTATTTTCTTTATATTGATAATATAAATTTCCTATTTTCCCCCTAAGAATCTTATTTCTTCACACCAGCATCCAAGTTAGATTGATAGTAATATGTTTTTGTGTGGATGCACTAATAGAGAGTAATTTTTTCCAGTTAAATCATGAAAAATGTGAATTTTGATAAACTATTTATATAAAAATCAATAATTATGAATATACAATATTCAGAAAATAGTATCAATTCTTCAAAGTTTATAGGATATTGTGCGAAATGTCATGCAAGCAATATGATACAAATATAACTTGGGCAAAGGCATGGGGAAATCAAGTTTTGGGGGATAAAAAGGGAAATTAATGGGATTAAACTATATTTATATAAAGCAATTGACAAATAGTGTGGGCATGACGTCACAAACTGATAACCAAATTGGCAATTTGTGTAGTGATTTCCATTGTTTTTTAGTTTTACATACTTTTTCAAAATTTAATAACTTTCTTATTAGTTATCCGATTTTGCTCAAACCTTTTATGATTGGTTTGTCTGATTTTTCTGCTTCTATTTAAGGCAAGTTATTTTTGGAGTGGACTTGTACTTTAAGATATAATGTCCGTAATGCGCTTCCAAGAAAGTTTGGATATTATTACACTATGTTTAGCACTGATATGTTCAAATCTTTGGATAAGTTTACTCAGAAGCCCCTGTCAGAGGCGTATAGGTATTTAACAATCTACAATCAAATATGCAGGTTTGCCCCCTTTAGAGCCGCAATGTCACATGTCATGTTTATACATGTAGACAACAACAACAACAACACAATCTCATTTTTGGCATTATACCCCCAACCCCCCTAACCCCAACCCCCGATCCCCAGATAAACATCTGCTAGATATCCGCCCGTATTATATCCCTGTGGATTGAATCCACTCTGCAAAAGGTATTTATGAAGGACCTCCAGTGATTATTCCAAAATGCACAAATTGGAACGTCTCCATATATGTAAAAGATCTGTGGATATTTGGGGGTCATTTTACAAGTGCTTTCTCCTTAACAACCATTTCATGACAAGATGTATGAAAAAAATATTCCAACTTTATGGGCAACAGTGTAATCATTATAACTTACTATCGACGTTGTAGTCACAGTTTCTCCCTATCCATTGTAGTGAACACAGGCAAACATATCCGGGTGCCAAGATGGCGGGTTCACACGTCGCACCATTTTGGCAGGGGTTGCTTCCGGGGTTGCTTCCGCACCCTGTTAGGAGTAAAACAGATAAATGTTCTAAGCTGCAATATTTATATTATAATTATGATTATGATGATGATGATGATGAAATTAATGATAATAATAATAATAATAACTAGAAAAGTCAACGCAAAGCGTAGCATCCCCTCGCAGGGTACAAATGGCCTTTATACGTCAGAACAAGTTACCTCCATTTGACTATACTATTATATTACTAGGCAAGGATGTTAACCACATTTTCACATATATATAAATAGGTGTTTTTGCATATTTAATGAGCTATGACCTTTCGCCTTTGACCTACATACTCCGAAATCAAACTTAGGCTGTGTTTTGATACCATGTACCTTCATATCAAATTTCATTAAAATCCGTCAAACATTACTAAAGTTATCGATCAGAAACCAGATATGCATATTTAATGAGCTATGACTTTTGACCTACATACTCGGAAATCAAACTTAGGCTGTGTTTTGATACCATGTACCTTCATATCAAATTTGATTAAAATCCGTCAAACATTATTAAAGTTATCGAACGGAAACCAGATTAGCATATTTAATGAGCTATGACCTTTGACCTACATACTCGGAAATTGAACTTAGGCTGTGTTTTGATACCATGTACCTTCATATCAAATTTGATTAAAATCCGTCAAACATTATTAAAGTTATCGAACGGAAACCAGATTCGCATATTTAATGAGCTATGACCTTTGACCTACATACTCCGAAATCGAACTTAAGGCTGTGTTTTGATACCATGAACCTTCATATCAAAATTCATTAAAATCCGTCAAACATTACTTGGGGTAATGGATCGGAAACGAGATGTGTATTTTTTCGCATATTTAATGAGCGATGACCTTTGACCTACATACTCCGAAATCGAACTTGGCCTGTATTTTGATACCATGTACCTTCATATCAAATTTCATGAAAATCCGTCAATCATTACTGAAGTTATCGATCGGAAACCAGATGTGTATTTTTCGCATATTTAATGAGCTATGACCTTTGACCTTTGACCTTTGACCTACATACTCCGAAATCGAACTTAGCCTGTATTTTGATACCATGTACCTTCATATCAAACTTCATTAAAATCCGTCAAACATTACTGAAGTTATTGATCGGAAACCAGATTTGTTACGAACGGACGGACGGACGGACGGACGCACGGAAGGAAGGAAGGACGGACAGCGGCGTTTCTATATCCCCTCCGACTTCGTCGGCGAGGGGATAATAATCATCATCATTATAATAATATCAGACGACAAAAATAATATTAACAATAATAATGATAAAAGATGACAATAATAATAATAATAATAATAATAATAATAATAATAATAATGATAATAATAACAATAATATTAATAATAATAATACTAATAATAACAATAATGATAATAATAATAACAATAATGATAATGATAACAATAATGTTAATAATAATGACAATAATAATAATAATAATGATAATGATAACAATAATAATAATAATAATAATAATAATAATAATAATATTAATAATAATAATAATGATAATAATAATATTAATAATAATAACAATAATGATAATAATAACAATAATGATAATAATAATAATGATAATGATAACAATAATGATCATAATGATAATAAAAATAATAATAATAATAACAATAATAATAATAATAATAATAATAATAATAATGATGATAATAATAATGATAACAATAACACTATAATGCTTTCATAAACAGCATTTCAACCCAGAATGTGTTCTCAAGGCGCTTTACCATCATCAATACACATATTGATAAAAATATGATTGATAGATATAATATGATGGATCCAGTCAGTATAAACTGTTGTATCAGCGTAAAGGCTAAATTAAATCAAATTGAACGACGGCCCACACACTGCGAGATCACCAATGTCAGTCTTGTTAACCCAGATTAAATATATAATTGCACGTCGTGTTAAATGTCACAAAATTTTCACTAAAATTAGAAATGTTAAAGGTATGTTCGAAAGATCCTACACGATGATAATTTAGTAAGCATATTATCATGAATATAGTTTGTTTATGTTCAAGATTTTCATGAAGTTCAATATCTTCTCATCGTGATGTGAAAAAAAGGATCACCAACATGAATTTAACAAACTTGGACCTGGGGGTGTTTCACAAAGATCCTAAGTCGAACTTAACTCTAAGTTGGACTTAAGAATTATGGAGAGCCATTTGTAGCCTTAAAATAAAATATATTCAAAAGCGAAAATTCAAGTATTTTAGACTTTTTATAAATCTCCTTGATAATTGAAAATATGAATAATTTGAATCAACATTTTATGTCTTTTAAAATAACTTTAAAGAAATATTTTCATAGATGCTAACGGCTTTCCATAATTTTTAAGTCCATCTTAGAGATAAGTTCATCTTAGGATCTTTGTGAAACACCCCCAGGTCGATATTGCTTCAATATATCCACATAGTAATTTCATTGAACTACCGTGTGAGTCAAAAAAAAGTTTACACCTAGAAAATTGCTAATAACTTTAAATATCATCTATGAACAGTAAATTATTATACATCTTATGAAAGAGTGTTTTATCCCAAATCATTTGGTATCATTTTTGTGTGGTATGTGTTCACGCTTCGATGAACAGGAGGCATTGTTTGCGAGAGTGCAAAAATCGACTTGCGCCAAAGTGATGCCTACAGCATGTATTATGTTGGGATTAGTGGAGTGAGAGAATGAACTGAATGTATCAAATGAAATGCATTGCATTGCTTTTTGCAGAAGCAAAGTCACACACGCACACAAACACGCACACAAATGTTCTTTGATATATTATATTCGATAATTGACATGTGTGGCATGATTAATTTTGTTAGGGATGTTATTTGGATCTGCTAAAACCAATTTAATACCCAAATCCCAATTGTTTTATTTAAACATCAGATAAGCAACTTTGGCGCGAGTCGATTTTTGCACTCTCGCAAACAATGCCTCCTGTTCATTCAAGCGTGAACACATACCACACAAAAATGATACCAAATGATTTGGGATAAAACACTCTTTCATAAGATGTATGATAATGCACTGTTCATAGATGATTTTTAAAATAATTAGCAATTTTCTAGGTGTAAACTTTTTTTTGACTCACACGGTATATACATATATACAATATAGGTCTGTTTAGCGGTGGGTACATCAGTACGAAATTAACTGTTTTTTAATAACTCACCTTGTGCTTCTGTTACTGTAATACACCCCAGAATTAGAATAAAAACAAACTTTAAGATATGCTCCATCGTGTAACTGCAATATACAAATAAATAAAGAAACGAAAAGAAAATTGTAGAATGATTATGGTGAAATTTGCGATGTAGCATTTATAAAGCTATTCGATCTTTAGCTGTCTTGTGTCATGAGTACATGCACGATGGATCGTTGTGAAAATTATGGAACTACATATAAAGTTTGTCATGGAGCAGTTTATTTTCTCACTGGGATCGAGATGAGGGAGAAAACATGAAGAGTGTAAATGGAAGAATAGCGAATAAAAACATACTACAGAGAGAGAGAGGGGCGCGGAGAGTGTGAGATGGCAAATTCAAGAGGACAAAATGAATTCGAGTGATTATGTTGACCAATATCAATGCTGTTGATAAATTAAGGAACCCCTTATCATAATCTACAAACATCTAACTTACCGTGAAAGAATACCAAATCCCAACAAAAAATTATTGAGTCAATTCATCTTCAAAGATCGAGGCAACGTTCCATAATTCCAGAGTAATTCCAGGTATCAATGCATACAGCAACAGAAGAAGACCTGAGTGTGTTACCAATTTAGGCCTCTATCACCTCTCGTGACTGTACTGATATGAATATATTTTTTAGTTTAAAAAATTGAAGCTATCTTGTCTTTTAAACTTGAAATAGCCTAGTGAATTAGTATCTATAATATTTCGTGACAAAACGAAAGCGTTATAGTACATGCAGACAGTCATTTAAAAGTTAAAGGTGACGAATCAACATGGCTACTATTTTAAAAACTAGCAACGTGTCAATAGGACGATTTTTAATTGGTATAAAAAGCTGTCTTTTAAAGATATTTCCACATGTGTTCTTCTAATCTGCAAGTAAGACTGAATATCTGAGACTACGTACGGGCACCTCTTTTTTCCTAAACTCAAAATCAGACTGTCAAAAACGTGCAAAACAGACGAACTTGGTGACAAAATAGAAACACCCTACCAAAGAATACTATTGAGTGGTTGCTGCTATTGTCCGAATCAACCTTTCTCGACATTCGATTGAATATGAATTACACGCCGCGCATTTATTAAAAAAGGAAATATTGATTTTTAATGTCAGGTACGATTGTGGTTGAACTATGTTCCTCATCTGTTATTCTCCCTAACCAGCATAACCTGTAATCATTATCTGTCTTTCAATATTCATCATATTAACCCCTTAAGTCTTATACATGTCAATCCTCCTTACTTTTTCACGCTTACCTGCCAAATTAATTATTTAAAAAAAAAAATCATTCTTTTAACAAAGCCGTTTGATACAACCTCAAACAGTAATAAATGTATCACCAAACTAATTTCTAGTGTTTTATTTACAAGTACTCTTCCAAAAAATATTGAATTTCGTCTTCTCCAGTTATCCAACTGTTTTTTAGTTTTCCACTTTACTTTCCCTCATAATAAACATAGCATTTTCTTTATCTTTTGACATTGATACACTTAGATATGTTACTGGAACGTTAGTCCATGACAAATTATGACCTATCAAACTCCCTTAATTAATTATGAAGTGTTCTTTTATCTTTATTCAATTTTGGTCCTGCAACCCTCTTAAACTTTTTTCGTTCTTTAAGTATCATTTCCAAAGATTCCTTATCATTAACAAAGAAAACATTTTGTTATCACAGTCATTCCACTAATACCGTAATTATTGCGTATTTGTATTGCTAACATTTTGCTCTTTCAGGAAACCAGTACAGAGCTAACTGTGTGCTCATACAGTACAGTGACCCATTAAATAAATTGTGTTCCAAAATTGAAGAAACTCAATGTTCATTTCATGAAATCCATGTTAACCACAACGAAAGCTTTCATGAAGTCTACCATTATAATAGTTCCCTGCAATTTTTTTTCAAATTCATGTAATCTATCATATCTGAAAGTAACCTTATATTAAAACCATTTAATCTATTTTGTATATATCCAACCTGGTTTTCATTCACAATTATATATTTGATATGACCTTTGTTGACCAGAATTGACCAGACTAGAGTTGACAAAAGATTTAACTCCGTTTCGTTGACGATCAGCCATGCACAAAGAAGACGAAAGACTTCATGCATGGCTGATCGTCAACGAAACGGAGTTAAGTCTTTTGACAACTATGTTTTTTTCTACGGCAGGCAGCCAGTGAAAGCGAATTCGTTTACTAAAATTATGGAAATGCAAGCATTACTTTAAACAAACAGAACTTTGATATTACTGGCTCATTTTTCCTGATTGAGGTGTCATATGAAAGGGCAGAAAATGAAAATTCTAGAAATGTGATTTTCTCTTTGAAATTCAGATACCGTTCGCCAAATGAATTTTTGGTACCCTTTCTAGAAATTGTTTTTAATCACTCGTGCATGAAATATGCATCATATTGGTTGCATCAAATGCAAAAAGAGGATCTAAGCTTTAAAAATATATGTCAGTTAATAATTATAATTGTGATGAAGTTAAATGGTAAAACATCGATAATTCTCGGTTTCGTTTTTTCTGGGACGCACTGTATATATATATATATATATATATACATACATATATAAGCAAGTTTAGTAAAACTGCAATTTCTGACAGTGCTCAACTATAGGAGCAAATGTAGGTATAGAGGTTGGAAGGTTCAATTTTATTAGTGAGTTCAAT
Organism: Mesocentrotus franciscanus; assembly: GCA_037976565.1. Classification (NCBI taxonomy): domain Eukaryota; kingdom Metazoa; phylum Echinodermata; class Echinoidea; order Camarodonta; family Strongylocentrotidae; genus Mesocentrotus; species Mesocentrotus franciscanus. Next base: position 8,120,914 of record CP137685.1, read on the forward strand.
GTATTTAGTTGCTGATGAACCTTCGGGTGAAACAGACTGTACAACACTTACTAATAAAGTTGAACCTTTCCAACCTCTAAATCTCTCTCTCTCTCTCTATATATATATTTATATATATATATATATATATATATATATATATATGTATATATGTATATTTGTCTATTGATTAATTTATTTTAGGTCCAACGAGACCGACACCAGACCAACACCAGACCAAACAATAAAACAGGTCACATGATTCCGCGTCACCGTCCCAAGATATCGGAATGGTTAAAAAAAAAAGGACGGAAGCATTATGCGAGCACCGTCACGGTGAATTAAACTCTCCGTCATGAATGCTCTAGCGTCCCCTTTCGAAAGGTCCCTGTAGATGCCAAACTCAGATGGCCCTGGCCCTGGCCATCAGCTAGCCATATCCCATCGCATGCACACTCTCCTCTGTCTGTTCCCTCCCTCAACCTTTCCGGGTCGTTAACTGACTTGCTCAATTATAATCTTACTACATGTATTTTGAATACTAAAAACACTGATGGAGTTTTGGGACTCTTTACAATGTCGTTATGGCATTAGTAACGGAATTTCCTTTGGCACTATCGATGATGATGAATTCTTATTCCAGTTATATAGCGATAGGCAAAACAGACCCGTTAATAATCAGGAATACGATACACGCATTTCCAGTGAATTAAATACAAACTCAGAGGAGTTGATTCTTAACCTTGACAACAATGACCTTGCGCAACATTTAACATCCTCCAAATACTTTACGATTAATGAATACAAATCCAACTTGTTAAACGACACAACTAATAACATCTTCCTTTTACATTTAAACATCAGGAGTCTGAATAAGAATTTTGATCAGCTTGGTCTACTTCTTGAACATTTTAATCCACAAAATAGTCCAGTCATTGGTCTCACTGAAACTTGGTTACACGAGTCTAGTAACTCTCTTCTAAACATTGACAGTTATAATTTACTTACCAACAATAGGCAAGAAAAAGTAGGAGGCGGTGTAGGAATATACGTTCCAAACAGACTAGAATACTCTTATATCAATAGTCTGACTCACATGACTGAAACTTTGGAGTCACTTTTTATAGAGGTAGAAATGCAAACCAGTAGAAATGTAATAATAGGAGTCATTTACCGCCCACCGCATTGTCCCCATGGCGATTTTTTAACAGACTTCCACAATATTTTACACAGTCCTATAATTCAAAATAAATATTGTTTCATCATGGGTGACTTCAATGTCAATCTGTTGCAGTCTAATGCACAAGGATTTTCTCATGATTTCCTGGAATTAATTTTATCTGCCTCATTTTTACCTACTATCTCCAAACCAACTAGAGTGACAGACCAATCAGCCACTTTAATCGACAATATCTTTACTAATAAGCAACAGCCTTTAGAATCAGGAATCATCGTTTCGGACATATCTGATCATTACCCAATCTTTTGTAAAACTTCACTTTCTAACACACCAGGTGATAGGCGTTCCCAAAAAATTAAAACCCGCAAATTAAATGCTGGAAATATAGAACGCCTTAATGAAAATTTAAGTACAGTGGACTGGCATCAAATTTATATTTCTGAAGATGTGAATGAAGCTTACGAAAGATTTATAAGCATACTTAAGGGCCAATTTGATATTTGTATACCATTAACAGAACAAATCAATAACTATAAAAGATACCAAGATCCCCCTGGGTAACAAAGTCTATTTTAAGATCAATAAACCGGAAAAACAACCTCTATTATAAATACAAAACTAATCCAACAAATAAAACCCGTGACAAATACACCCGATATAAAAATGTTTTGACAAAAGTACTACGTCAAGCAAAAAACATCATTATACTACGCAGTTTGAACTTAACAAGAATAACCCTAAAAACACATGGAAAATAATAAATACAACCTTAAACAGAAACAATAAGACACAAAAATAACGAAAATTAAATCTGACACTGACACTTTGATCGAAGACCCTCAAGCAATGGCTGAAACCTTCAACTCGTACTTCTCACAGATAGGACAAAAATTAGCAGAAAACATCCCAACAACCGAAAGAAAATTTGATAACTTTCTAAGTAACAAAAATCCATCTTCTTTGTTTTTCGTCCCAACTAACCGCGAGGAAATAATTCGTAAAGTAAATAAATTGGAAAGTAAAAGAAGTTCAGGGCATGACGAGATCGACAATCATCTACTCAAATCAATTACCTTAACGATTGCAAATCCTCTGGTCCATATTTTAAACTTATCAATAACAACGGGTATAGTACCTAATAGCGTTAAAATAGCAAAAGTCATCCCAATATTTAAGAAAGGTGATGCTTCTGAAACAAATAATTATAGGCCAATTTCATTATTACCATCCTTATCCAAAGTCATGGAAAGAATTGTCTTTATTAGAGTTACAGATTTTTTAAACAAACATAATATCTTTTGCGAATCCCAATTTGGCTTTCGACCAAAACGCAACACAACTCAAGCAATATTGAAATGCGTAGATACTATATCCCAAGCCATTGATCACCACTTACATACTATAGCAATATTCCTGGACTTTTCCAAGGCTTTTGATACAATAAACCATAATATTCTCTTACATAAATTGTCGCACTATGGTGTTCGAGGGAAAGCCTTGGAATGGTTCAGGAATTATTTAACAAACAGAAAACAATTTGTAGAAATAAATAATCAAAGGTCATCGCTACAATCCATTAGTTGTGGTGTTCCACAGGGAAGCATCCTAGGTCCCTTATTGTTTATCATATACATAAATGACTTTCATAAGTCTTCAGATGTATTATCTTTCACTTTATTTGCAGACGATTCAAACTTATTTTATTCTCACTCTAATCCAACTAACCTTCTTCCAACAATAAACACAGAACTTAAACGTGTAGTAGAATGGGTTAAAGCTAAACAAGTTATCGTTAAACGTTCTGAAGACTAACTTCATGTTGTTTAGTAACACCTTGCAAAATTTACCTGGAAATATCTTTCTGGAAGACACGCCCCTTGTTAGGGTAACATCAACCAGATTCTTAGGGCTCACGATCGATGATAAATTGAAATGGAACATACACATTCAAAATATATCCAAAATTGTCTCACGAAATACTGGAATCATGAATAAACTTAAATATTTTTTCCCAAAGTCTACACTATTCACATTATACTTCTCACTAATTTTACCCTACCTTAATTATGGAATAATGGCGTGGGGTAATGCTAGCAAATACCTTACTGATAAAATTTTTACCTTACAAAAGAAAAGCATAAGAATTATACATAATGCTCCTACTCGTTCACATACTGATCCTTTGTTTTATGAGTCAAAAATTTTGAAATTTTCAAACTTATTTCTTTTTCAAACAGGACAGTTCATGTATAAATTGAATAAAAACGAACTGCCACACACATTCATTAACATGTTCACAAAAAACAGCGCCATTCATAATTACCCAACCAGGCAATCCAACCGTTTCCACCTTTTCCGTACCCGCACTCTTTTCGTACATAAAACAATTTCTTTCTACGGTCCGAAATACTGGAACTCACTTAGCAACGATATAATTAATTCTTTAAGCTTAAACTGCTTCAAAATAAAGTTGAAAAAAAATATTCTCGAAACATATAAAGAAAATTCAAATTGAGCGATCGGGACCCAACTCTCTTTCTCTCTCTCTCTCTCTCCCTTTCTCTCTACCTCTCCGTCTTTCTTTCTCTCTCTTTCTCTCTTTCTTTCTGTCTCTCTCTTTCTTCCTTTCTCTCTCTCTCTCTTTCTCTTTTTAAATTACTTTTATCTTTCTCTTTTCTTCCCACACAGACGCGCCAGCTTTCTCCTCTCACTCTTCTTCCATCTTCATTTTCTTTTCTGCATCTCCATATACCATTGGCACCATATCACCTCTCACACTTAGATATTTTTTCCTTACGATATTTGTCTTAATTTCATTTTCTATCTTTAAAGAGATCTATTCTACTCACTATTTGAGGGATCCACACTAAACAAGCCCTGCTTCTTAGTGGACCTCTCCATTTCCTCAATTTTAGTATACAAAAATAATAGATAAAAATAAAACAACTTTAAGAATCATAATATTTACTTTCCATGTTAACTCTGTATTTTTTTAATAATCCAAATTATGAATAATGTTTTAGTCATTAATTAGTATTTTCGTCACGCTTGATTTGATTCTTTTGCATTGCTTACTGTATATTGATTTGTATATTCATGTTGTATACTATACAATTATTGTTCACTGCATATTGAATTGTATTGTGGTTGCAATGATGCTAAAAAAAAACGGAAATGAATTAAACTAAACTGAAACTGAAACTGAAACTAATGTAAGAGCGCCATCTCTTGGAATTGGCCGAATAAGGTTTAGAAAAAAGGGAAAAGGAAAAATGACTGGCAGTAACCTTGGGAAACAAGACAGATTTTTAACCTCTTCTCCCTACTTCGTATTCCGCTTTTTTTTTTTTGGGGGGGGGGAGGGGTCTTGTTTTGTTCGGACAACAATAGGAATTGTATAGAATCATTGTATCATTCTGATCGACTTGACGTACATGTAAGTAACGTGAGATGGAGTTACAGTAAAGAGTTCAAAATTAAAGTTTTCGAGACACATCTATATATTGGCAGTCAACAACTGGTACGATGATGAATGATGTAGGCTTACGTGTGTCAGATAGTGATTACGAGATAAAGCACAGAACGGAGAGGAGCGTTGAAGCTAGTTAGTAGTACAATGTGGACTTGGGTTAGTGGCCAGTCAACGTGATCGTGATCAACATGGGACTAGTCGGATAAAGCAGAATGTGAACAGGGCACGATCACACGTGGGTGTATTTGAATTGATGATGTAATTGGACCGAGTACAGAGAAGATTAATGTCATAATGAGGCGTAGTCTAGATCTAAAGGGAACTAAAGTTGAATTCATAGTCATTTTGCACCCACAGTCGCTAATATGCGCACCCAGGGGCGGATCCAGCCGGCGGCAAGGGAGTGGGCCAGAGAGGGGGCCCAATTCGTGAGAAAATATGTACCGGCGAATCAGCTAGAAATATCAAACCTACTAGGCCTATCACGCTATCACCGTATGGTGGTTATGAAATACTGAGATGTTATGCCTGAGTCACACCTTTGCGTATTTGGCTTGCGTATTGCTGCGTATTACCCGAACGCAGACATAGGCAGTCATACCCAATAAAGCGCAATAAAACGTGCTCACTACGTACTCAATACGCAGACTAGCGCAAATGCCTGCGTTGGTCGCTCGCTAGTTTTAAAATTTTCTAAACTATCGCAAGCAAACGCAAGGTCAAATCGCCAACGTGCGGATACGAGTGGCAACCAGTGAATGCGAGCGACAGCGAGTGGCTTAGCGCAGGTATACGCAATCACACGCACCTCTTTTTCGGAGCGCGTGTCACTGCCTATAGCTTCGTTTCCTGCACGATTTACCTCGCTTTAGCTCGTTGTCGTTCGCATGATTGCGCGTATTGTTGCGCCGTTGTTCGCACACCGCTCGCAGCAGGAAGAACCCTTGTAATTGCCGCTCGCTACGCTGCGAGTCTAGCTCGTACGCCGTTCGCTTTAGCTCGCTGTCGCTGGTTTGCCGCTCGCTTTAGCTCGCTATCACTGCGATTACTTGCCTATATGCGCTGCATATCGGCAATAAAAGGCAGGGCGGGGCGCTACACCGCAGTCAACATTTGAAGAAGAAAGAACTACTGAACAAGAAGAAGTAGTTTCAATGTCGTCAATGCCGAGGGGTTGGGGTGGTGTTATCCAGAGCATCTGGCCTGCATGACTCCAACATTTAAATCTTTGACTCCTGCCAGGGAACAGAACCAGCAGGGCTGTTGTAGTAGGCCTTGATATAATTCCTTTGGACCTGAGCTGCCTGAGTAGACGAGCGACCTCTAGCCAGCTGCCTAAGTTCAGCTAGGGTCTGCTCTTCTCGCCAGGAACCAGGCACTATGTTATGCTCGGCGTCCTCCCTGTCCAAGGCTGAATTCTGGATGGAAGGGTAGCGGGTTCTCATCAAGTTGTGCAGGCATACACATGCCTGTACCATGGTCCTGACGGTTGAAGGGGTTTGTCGGAGAGTGGTCAGCAGGCACTGAAATCGGTTGGCAGGAATTAATGCCGAAAGCATTCTCCACCACTCTCCTTGCACGGGACAGCCGGTAGTTGTAAATTCTTTCTTGTCTAGCCATAGCCGTCCTTGCATACGGCTTCATTAGCCATGTCCTCAGGGCGAAGGCCTCGTCTGCCACAAAGAAGTAGGGGGTGTCTTCATCATCGTTTGGCATGGGCTCTGGTGGAGGCACTCAAGGGTTTCAGATTCAAGGCGTTGATTTAGTTCACACGAGTTGAAGAGCTGTGCATCAGAGGTAGAGCCTTCGTAACCGACATCTACCCACAAAAACTTGTACTTGGCGTCGACCAGGGCCATGAGTACAATAGAGTAGAAACCCTTGTAGTTGTACAATATTGACCCACTATTCTCGGGGCACTTGATTGCAACATGCTTGCCGTCCAAAGCACCAATAGTATGGGGGAATTCCAGCGGTCTTCGAAGCCCTGTGCGACTGCTTTCCATTCCTGTGGGCTGCATGTTAGGGCACCTCACCAGGTCGTCACCATATTCCTCAATGATGGTAGTGCATTCCTCACGTACTAGAAGTGAAATGGTATTGTGGACTACCCTGAAGCTATACATGAGTGTCATGTACGTAGCTGTCACCCGTAGCCAGGGGGGTGATTCACTAACAGCTAAAATCGATCCCAAATGAGATATAATCGCTCTTAGGCTCAATATCACTCCTAAGAGCAATATCGCTCTTAGGAACTGATTCACTAAGGCATTTGGGATTGATTTTAGCATTAAAATCGCTATTAAGGTTAAGAGTGATCCGGATCACTCTTACTAAATACTAGTTGTACTTAGCCTACACGTTCTGGCAAAGTCAAAGACAAAACTGTCAAACTGAAGCTAAATTAGAGCAAACAAGAGGAAGATAGATATTGTTAGTCACTGTTAAAGTGATATATCGAATCGCTTTGATTTATACTATGATAGGGTAGGCCTAACTCAACTTAGTGCCAACAACATATGTAAAACATTAAAGTAGTAAATTAAGGCCAAGACTAAAGTTAGTCCGCTTTCTGCTAACATGTGCTAGCTGCATGGGGACGGTAGGTCTAACTTACGTACATTAGTCATTACGTAGATCTAGGCCCTACGTTAAATCCGGCATTTTACTCGAAACAAGCATAAAGAAAGACAAACTACACCCACAGAAAATCGTATGAATCCTCACACTGCTACATGAAACAGTCATGAATGATTTTTGTCATGTCTTATGCAAAATTTCACTCAGCTTTCTTCTAATGTTAAAACGAAATCAACATAGAAATGAACGTCATTGACAAGTAAAGCGACGATAGCTAGCTAATTATCGTTATGTCGATCGGCTACGCGATTGATTGATGCCCAGTGACCAAAATTTGAGTCTGTTGATTGGTTGGATTGATCGCGCACATGAATATTCATATGCGCGCATGATTATTCACGCTGGGATTGATCCCAGCCTAAAAGCGATTTAGTGAACCAGTCAGGGAGAATCGATTTTAAGCTGGGATTGAAATCAATCCCAAAAATTGCTCTTAGGAACGATATCGTTCCCAGTTAGTGAATCACCCCCCTGGTGTCTAAGGGTGATGGCCAGCTTCAGCGCGGGCGAGAGGGCTTCCCTGAAAAAGGTGCCCTGCTTCTCCAGCCTTTCATTTAGTCTCTGCTCTAACTCTTTAACATTGCAGGGGTTGCCCTCAAAAAGTTCGTTTGCCCCTTGGTCCTCGTCTTCCAGCTCCCTCATCAGTAGGTCGAATTGTCCCTGGTTCTTCCTCCGGCAGATCCAGGACCGCACCCGCATCCGAGGGACACTTCGGTGATGCAGCTCAAGCAGCAGTTTCCCTTGCTCATAATCATCATTCGTCTCTTCTTCTTCCAACTGAACCAAAAGATTAAGCTTTTGCAAGGCAGAGCTCTGCTGCAGGGCCATTGTTGTCATCAGATTTATTTTTCTTGTAGATGTAGAATCTTCAGAAGCTAAGATGTTTATGCCCAGTCCCGCAGAATGACTAGCATTTATACACCGCCGCAGCCCGAGCGAGCTGGTACGCTGTAGCGCGAGCTGGTACGCTGTAGCGCGAGCTGGCACGCATCATTACCAACAACAGACGAGCGAAAGCGAGCGAACACGCAGTGAGACGCATCGAGACCAACTGGTGCGAGCAGCTAGCGAGCAGTAAACGAGCAAAGAACGAGCTACATACGCAACGTGGCGAGCAAACTGTGTATTGAATCGTACTGCTATGAGCAACATCGAGCTATAGCGTGGTCATAGGCAACCATAGGCAACCGTAGGCAGTCTTTGTACGAGCGGCATACGACCTACGAGCTATATACGCAATAGTGTGACTGCTACCTTCAAATTGGCCACGTATTGCTGGGCACGGCTGCGTATTGATATACCCCGCATAGCGCAGCAATACGCAGCAACATACGCAAAGGTGTGACTCGGGCATTACACACACACACACATAGTGATTACTATGAAGCAACAACTTATATACAAATCAGTAAGTTCCTAAATGCTTCACCTCTTTGTAGAGTGGAAGTACAAGAGCATGATTGAGACAATGTTTGCATGGTATATCCAAGCTTGTAGAATTCTACCGATAATAAACTAGCATGTCATCATAAATTACACATTGGTTTTCAAAGTGCTCTATGATACATTAATGTACTCATGACTACTTAAAATGAAAGTTCGTATGCTCATGAAAAACTATATGTAGCAGCAGATATTATATAAAAACAACTTCTTTTTAAAGTTTAGCATATTCCAATCAGTTTCTTGAAGAATAATGTATAATAAGTTTATAGTCCATTATAATGCTGGGAATCTCACTACTGTTAGATCCAAATAATACATTCTTATACAATCCTTTTCTTATCAATTTAAAGGAAAATTACAATGTCGTTTTCGTTATCGGAACCCGATGGTGACGACACCTAATTAATGCTTGCCTTCATGGATACTGCACGTGTGCATTTGCAGTGCAAAAATAATTGCAAACTAGGCTGAGCAGCCCGAATGCTATGGGACGTTATCAGATGATGACGTGGATCCTAATCAAATGATTGGTTGTTAGCGTACACGTGACCAGGCATTTATTTTGCCTAACACGTTATTTTGATAATGACCAGTCATTATCAAATGCTAATGACCGGTCATTAGTAAAATCATGTTATAAAACATCATTTTATAAAACAAACAAAACATAATCTTATAAAACAAATAATACACATCATTTTGTTCGGGCATTAGTAAAAATTACCCACACTCGGTACCTTCAAAACAGTCGAAACACCCTCGGCTATCGCCTCGGGCGTGTTAGACTGTTCCAAAGGTACCTTGTGTGGGTAATTCTTACTAATGCCCTCACTGCTGTGTATTATTTGTATACTATTGCGCGCGTAGTGAAATCTCTAAGACACGCAGTGAATGGCAGATTTGTCAATAAAATCGATGGTACAATTCCGCTTAATTTATTTTTATATTTAGAGTTCGGGAGCAAGTGTGAAGGTTGGCAACATATCAAATTTGCTTCTGTATATCTTTTTCATGAATTATATTTTCCCTCACTGAAACCTTTGAATTATTGACAATACTGAATTCGGTTGTCAAAAATCCCTTCTTTTCTTGCCAGTTAACAAAGCGTAAAGTCATCAGAAAATGCATTGCGACATAGTTAGGCTATGGGGATTTTTGGGGTAAAACTGGGACCCTCGCTGTCCACAAGCAATATGCTTTTAAGGGTACCCCATCATATCGCTGTATTTTGCCCTCGTGTTCACATTCTTTAAAATGGAAATTAAATGAATGAATTTAATTTACAATTTTAGGTAAAACTACCTCCTCCAACCGTTTTTGTTGTTGTTATTGATGTCGATTGACTTCTTGTCTAAATTTGACACGTCATTTCTTTTCATTTCTAATGTTGTGTTTATTAGGAAACTTTATACATATGGTACATGAACGTTTAGTTTCAGAAAACATAAGTATGATAACAAGTATGGGAAAATTGAATAAAAGATGCACGGAAACAATTATATGTACATGCAATTGAATAAGTACGCAAATATGCATTATTTCAAATTAATCTATAAATGTTCAGAAGACGACCAAACAGTAGTTCATATCGAAACTCAGACTTCGGGCGAACTCGGCCTCGCTGTAAAACGGTCATTTTGGGGTCATTTTACCCTAACCCTAACCCTAACCCTTACCCTAAACCTAACCCTAATCCTAACCCTAAACCTAACCCTAAACCTGCAAAAAATGACCGTTTTTACAGCGAGGCCGAGTTCGCCTGAAGTCCGAGTTAGCTAGACTCCTTCATATCAAATCAATTGTGTTGACGCTTTACATGCTTGCCATGAGGACTAGACAAATTTTTGGCATATCGTATATTGGTAGGTAAATCTCATAGTAGTTTATAACATATAAAACCAAGATTACGATGCAACTTATTTTGAGGTAAGGTTTTAATGGTCAGAAACACATCGGTTTATTGTAATTATATCATTTATCTATATCACAAGGTAGATGTTTTAATTGTATCAAAGTATATTGCTTGGATTGTTCAATATTCCCCTGCCCCCATATAAAAGGAATAAATTGCTTTTTTTCTTTCTTTGCCTTTTGTTTTGCCTTTTGTACATAATGCCACGCAATTAACGATGAGAGCATTATATTCACTGTGTGTTATTCGCTGTATTTCCTAGAAATTGCATGCTCTCGGTTTTTCAAAGTTGTGCTGACTACGCCAATTCGATATATTTTGAAAAAGACAGTGATAGTGGAATTATAAATGTACTAGGATGTATTAACAAGCATTGGGCTGGTTTGTATTTAGCATAAGAAATTACCCCCAAAATCCACAGATCTTTAAAGGAAAATCAAACCTTAAAGACAACTACTCTAAAAGAAAGCAAAACAATTAGCGAAGCAGACTGGTTAGATTTTGAATGAAATTGTACAAAATTATTAGAGGTTATGATTTTTTTAAAGTTGTAATCACCATACATATGGGTACTTCAAATTTGCTGAATCGGTAATCATGGTAATATCACTGTGACGTAGTGCCGAACAGTTTTCCCATTTGTTTCAACAAAAAATGATTAAACTGTCAATTCAATAAGGATCGTAGTACGTGTTATCGATAATATTTGATACTGCCAAAAGGGAGAATGCAATTAGGAAAAAAAAAAAAAATCGAAATTAATGATGTATTTGTACATGACAAACAAGTTGTGAATTCGTCACAATCAACGGACCAATTTGCCAATTTTAGATAAGCATAGACTTAGTGATCTCATATTTCAAACATTAAACTTTATTATTATTGGTCCGATTTATTTCAAACTTTCGCCATTCTCTTTCTCTTATTTTTCCGTTTCATGCAAATAAACTACTTACAAAGTTTGGATTGCCCTTTAAAATTGAGAGGTGATTTTGTGTGCCTTTTAGAGAGGACAAAATCACTTCCAAATGAATACAAGCGCTGATTGAATTAATCCACTGTTTCCCATAAAAAGTAATACTTTCACCAGTATATCATGGCATGCAAATTTAGTGCATAAATGAATAATGACGCAGTGTCACGGTGACATCCTTTAAGGGTAATGTGACGTCCTTTTAAGGCACTGCCGGGCACGGGCCAGTGCCTTGAAAGAATGGCAAACGTGGCAGTCCACGCTCTCGTCGTGTAAATCTAAAAGTCCCTAATTGCAGCATGGTTTTAACGTCACAAGCACTTTCGAATGAACGCGCTTAATTACCAATTTACCAATTTTAATTCGATCTTATATAATATTCATATGATAAAGCTTATTCGAATTATCAACTTCAGTTCCATGCGTATTTGCATTCATGTGAAATAGAAATTAGTCGATCAATATAAAAATCTTGTTTGTACGTACGTGAGTTTGAAGTCTGGTCCTCTGTCCCGAAGTAGGTGGCTACGAGAATCATTCCAACAAAATTATCTCAGAAAGTTTCCAAACTTTTCTACAACAGCGTGCAGTAAAATAAATATTGTGCATGTATTTAAATATGAACTGATCCACAACATCGACGGATCAGAGCTATTTGTGAGAGTCTGCAGATTCACAGTCTAAGTTTGTTAACGCCTGTTTACATATTTCTAAGGTTCTTGAACCATCGTGCCAAATGAAGGGAGTCCAGTGTTCTCTGTAAACACATCAGGTATTCTGCAATGCGATCACGTGACCAGTAAGCTATCACCTTATTGGATCTAACCTTGTCCTTGGCAACGATGTTGAGAAATGTTAAGCTTTCCCCCGAAGTCTATAAAACGTCAATGAGATCACTGCCTTTTGTATTCTCCAATCAACAAAATTATCAGAATAAATTAAATGAATGAACAAAAATATGCCCATAGATATGACGTCATTGAAATTTTTAGTTCAGCGCGTATGAAAAGGGTGCACTTCAAACTTTTCCGAACCAACGACACTGAAGATTACTTCTACGATATGAGTCTGTGTGACTGCTTTCTACTCAACCTCTAGATCATACAAAATGTCGGCCATTTTCGGCTTTTCAGTATATTCATAAGATGTAGAAAAAACAGAATTAGTGTTCAAATCAATTTGTAAACTTTTAAAGCGATACTGAACTGATGAACTGTCTGCCTTAGCATACTGTTTTTTGCACCATCTCAAGGACAACTTTCCAATAGTGCGTAACCCAATACCTAATTTCAACTGCGCAGACAGCGGACTCGATGCGAGAACCAACAGCGCAGCTAGGGTAGCAGCGAAGTACGTGACTAATAATAATGTATTAATATTGGGTTCTTGCATTGCGCTCATAATATCTGTAAGACTTGACACTCCTGGCGCTCCCGATTACTACCCTGGCTTTAGCATGGCTGCCATTACGGCGCTCGAGCATTTCAAGGAATTAATTTTACATCACCTGGGTTGAGTGTGGCAAAATGTAGATCAATGTCTTGCCAAAGGACATAAGTGCCGCGGCGGGGCTAGACTTGAACTTGAAGTGCAACATGTCTCACGTTTATTGATGGATAATGCTGATAAAGCCTCATTGAGTTTTTTCGAAGGTCATTTTATGCAGCATGCATTATACAAGGATGTCAAAAACGAAACTGTCCCATGACATCCATTTCATCTAGTTCTTGGTCCTACCCCTCCCTTTTTCCCTCTCTCTCTCTCTCTCTTTCTCTCCCTTTCTCTCTCTTTCTCTCTCTCTCTCTCTTCTTTAACCATATTTCATTGCTTCATTTACATCTCATGTAAAGTCCCTTTCAGGGATTAAAAACTCATCCCACCATTTATCTGTACGAGCAAGATGACTCAATTGTAATTTCAGGGGGTGTTTCATAAAGCTGTTCTTAAGTTATGCACGACGTTATGCACGACTTCATGCACGACTGGTGATATGTTCTTGTGCTACATTTAAATGATTGAAAATCTGATTAGCACCCAAGAACATGTTCCAGTCGTGCGTAAAGTCGTGCGTAACTTACGAACAGCTTTATGAAACACCCCCCTGATCAACTTTTTTTGAGGTTTTCTCTCTAGTCGGGTCAATATACGGTAAAAAACACCCCAACAAAAAAATTGCAACAAAAGGTTTTTCAACGGTTTCTAGTAGTATTCGACCTCCGGAATAACATACTAAAAGTATACCAAAATCGAAGGTTCGGAAAGCTGTTATTTTCAAGATGGCGTCCAAGATGGCCGCCGATACCTAAAAATGACAATAAATCACTTATTTTCCATCAAAGAGACACAATTTTGGTGTCAATCGCATGGTTTCGGGGGTCAGAGAATCCATTGAGACAAGTAAGAATGGTGTGTGATGGTCTAGGAAACCCCAAAATCCAAGATGGCGTCCAAAATGGCCGCCATAACCTAAAAATGGCCATAAGTCACCTATTACCCATGCGAGAGACATAATTGGGGTGGTAATGCTATGGTTTTCGGGGTCATAGAATCCATTAGGATAAGTTAAAACGTTAAGCAGTGGTTCAGGAACCCTCCAAATCTAAGATGGCGTCCAAAATGGCCGCCATAACATAAAAATGGCCATAAGTCACTTAGTATCCATCCGAGAGACATAATTGGGGTGTCTTTGCTATGGTTTTCGGGGTCACAGAATCCATTAGGATAAGTTTGAATGTTAAGCAGTGGTTCAGGAAGCCACAACATCCAATATGGCGTCCAAATGGCCACAAAACCACTAATATTTCTCAATAGAGGGCGCACTTCATGAACAGGAAATGAACTTATAATGTTTCTCTCTCCCTTATGGTGTCACCGACCCCCCACCCCCCCAGAAAAGGGGTCAATTGAACTATTGACAGGTCATTGTCAACACTGGGGGAGGGGGGAGTGACAAAGACAAAGTAAAAACTTAATAATAATATCTAGGCACAAATTTATAATACCCACCATACAATTAAAAATGTTTAAAACCTCGTGTTGTTCATGTCATCTTATAGCGAATACACATGCAGATCTTCACGTTCCTTCATTTTGATGAGGAATGTACTTTAGGTAAGGAAAAATCATCTTCTGCTTCACGATCAAGTGACTCGTTATATGGATTGTGGCATACATCAAGTAGTCAAGATCCCCACACACTGTTACATGAAGTCCATTACATCTGCAGGTATAGCGAGTTGTGCTACAAGCAGTACAGAAGTTTCAGTGAATCAACTTAAGAAGATTACTAGGTGCAGCCTCCGCATTTGACATCAGTGGAACCAGGTGATTGTCCTCTAATTTCCAGCCCCAGTCTGTGATGTCCATGTCTTCTTCGCTCTCCATCCATGCCATAACCTGGTAGCCCGGGGTAATCACATATTAAGACATACAGGGTGCCGGTGCCGCTCTAATGGGACACTTTTGAAACAAAAATATCCCTAAACATGGGTCGGTGTTTTCAAAATTTACAAAATTTTCGGGTCCCGACAATTGTGAAAAATTGGCTAGGGGTTTTCGAGACTTGAGCGGCACACGTACCCTGGCCAAACCAAATCTGAGTAACCCCCCCCCCCCCCTGGGCTTGGTATTATGTTCTGAGGGAGTGAATTTGGAGGAGGCTGGCATAGTAGGGAGTTGCATTGGCAATTTTCTTCACGAACAAGTTGTATCGTAATGATGCAAGTGAGTCATTACAGCGGTCACCAAACATGACTGTCATTGCTTTGATACTAAGGTCCTCTATTAGTTACTTTGGCCGACTTGGTAGAAGGAAAGTACTAGCATAGGATTTCAAAGTGAGGTTGCATTTCACAAGCTTCTGGAAGACTGCTTTCTTTCCGATTCCGAATAACAGGGAAGTCGAATCGTAATTGGTGTAGGCATCCAGAAAAAGTAGTTGTGAGCATAGATCCTGTACCCAGGTCCACTTTCAACTGCTTACAGTTCTACACCTTCGGAGCCTTGGCTGCATTGTAAGAGAGGAAGTATAGTTCACTGCTATCTGTTCCAAGGATTTTGCGAAGTCCAGTTCCTTTCATCAGGGTACCGATTGCTTCCAGCAAAATCATGAAGGTCTGGAAGCAACCTAAGCGCAAGTCAATCCCTTTCAGTGGGCTATTCTGGGGTACATCGATGATTAGTTCAGCGGCCTTCCAATATGCTGTTTTTACAGTCTCGTTCAAAAGGAAAGACAAAGCTACGACTCTGGGAGAGATTTCGAAAGTTAAAATTGTCCCTGACCAAACCATAAATGCTGCTTTGCTGTTTCAACGGTTCCTGGTAGTAAACAAAAAAAAACATGGGACTTGAAGTAGCAGAGGTGATGAGCTATGAGCTCATTCCTTTCCCACTTTCACTTTTCGAGGCTAGGAATGTCTTTCGGAAGGCTGATAAGCCTCAGCTAGCTCATGCTATAACCGATCATGCAAGTAAAGTGTCGAGTGAACCCGTGAAAGAACACAGAACAGAATGTCCTTGATGGTGGTTCATTGGTGCATCGGATACCATGGAAGACAGGAGACAGCTATGGCAGAATAGCACGATCATATGCTGATTTCACAACCCCCCACTATATGGTTCTGCAAATTTAATTTTTGACGGCTATGGTGGAGGGCCGTCAATTAATGATAATACACACCAGCGACGTGGGCAGAATGCCCATCCAGTTGTCAGATTCAATGCAGACACAGTATTTTCAGGCAAGAAGGATGAGTTTTTATCAAGAGACTGCAATATTAAAGCAGGGACTCATAAATCTCATTAGTGAGGAAATGAGGAAGAGTAATTGCACCGTATCAATGTATCCGGGGGTGCAGATGTAAATATTGCTAAAGCTGCAATGAATTCTTCTCGTCGTCAGTCAACTACTCTGATTTGAAAAGGCACTTACATATTGGTGTTACTCTTGCATTACGCGGATGTAGATAGCAGGGTACTATACTTCCGGTCTGGCAATGCAGCCAAGGCTCCGGATTTGTATAACATTGAGCAGTGATCTATGCTCACAACTACTTGTTCGACATGCCTACAATGGTTGCGATTCGACTTCAAGGATATTCGGAAAGAAAGCAGTCTTCCAGAAGCTTGTGAAATACAGCCCCAGGAATCCTGTGCTAGAACTTTCCTTCTTCCAAGTCAGCCAAAGGAACTAATAGAGGAACTTGGTATCAAAGCAATGTCTTTCATTTTTGGTGACCGCTGTAATGACTCACTTGCATCATTACGATACAACTTGTTCGTCAAGAAAATTGCCAATGCAACTCCCTCCTACGCCAACCTCCACCAAATTCTACTCCCTCAGAACATACTACCAAATAATGGCATGGACCAAGAGTGAATTAGGAGACATGGACGTCACAGACTGGGGCTGGAAATTAGAGAACAATCACTTGGTTCCACTGATGTTGAATACGGAGGCTGCACCTAGTAATCTACTTAAGTTGATTCATTGCAACTGCTGTACTGCTTGTAGCACACCTCGCTGTACCTGCAGAGGTTACGGACTGCCATGTAACAGTCGGTGTGGACCTTGCCAACTTGATGTATGCCACAATCCATATAACGAGTACATTCCTCATCAAAATGAAGGAACGTGAAGATCTGCATGTGTATTCGCTATAGATGACATGAACAACACGAGGTTTTAAACATTTTTAATTGACTGTATGGTGGGTATTATAAATGTGTGCCTAGATATTATTATTAAGTTTTTACTTTGTCTTTGTCACTCCCCCCCCCCCCCCCCAGTATTGACAATGACCTGTCAATAGTTCAATTGACCCTTTTCTGGGGGGTTGGGGTCGGTGACACCATAAGGGAGAGAAACATTATAAGTTCATTTCCTGTTCATGAAGTGCGCCCTCTATTGAGAAATATTAGTGGTTTTGTGGCCATTTGGACGCCATATTGGATTTTGTGGCTTCCTGAACCACTTCTTAACGTTCTAACTTATCCTAATGGATTCTGTGACCCCGAAAACCATAGCTTTGACACCCAAATTATGTCTCTCGGATGGATACTAATTGACTTATGGCCATTTTTATGTTATGGCGGCCATTTTGGACGCCATCTTGGATTTGGAGGGTTCCTGAACCACTGCTTAACGTTTTAACTTATCCTAATGGATTCTCTGACCCCCGAAACCATGGGATTGACACCAAAATTGTGTCTCTATGATGGAAAATAAGTGATTTATGGTCATTTTTAGGTATCGGCGGCCATCTTGGACGCCATCTTGAAAATAACAGCTTTCCGAACCTTCGATTTTGGTATACTTTTAGTATGTTATTCCGGAGGTCGAATACTACTAGAAACCGTTGAAAAACCTTTTGTTGCAATTTTTTGGGGTCAAACCATATCTTGACCTGACTACTCTATGAGTGAAAATTTAAGCTCTCATCTTGTATCAGTCCCTAAATGCATGTCAGGCAGCCGCTGTTATCGCCACCACCACAGTCTAAGGGACTGGACTTTGGGGCGGGATTTTTGCAGTCTCTAAAAGTTTTTTTTTTAAAGCATAATTGTACAACAAATGATAGACCTGTGTACTTTAATGATAATACCATTGAGAATGTTGAAAGTTATAGATACCTAGGCACAGAAATCGATAATAAGCTGTCTTGTGAGGACAAGTCAAAGTGCACCCTAACAAAATGCAACCAGCATATGTATTTTCTTAGAAAGTTAAAGTACTTTCATGTTAACAATAGAGTTCTGTTTCTCTTTTACCAGTCGATCATTCAGAGTACTATCACATTTGATTCCATCATCTGGTTTAATAATGCAAATCAAAGAGACAAACAAAAGCTGAGAAGGGTTGTAAAACAAGCCAGCAAAATAATGAACCATACCGTTGACCTAGATGAAGTTTGTAAGGAAAGAGTAGTTTCTAAGGCCCTATCCATTATGTCTGATCCAACCCACCCCCTTAATGACCAGTACATACACCTGAGAAGCGGACGAAGATTGAGATCTGTAAAAGCAAGAACTAGTCGCCGCATTAATTAATTTGTTGTTAATGAAATCCAGTAGAGGGAAGAGTTCTAAACGAAGACAAGAACGGTAGAGAATGTGAAAATATGCACATTCCTTATAGACACGTTACACGAAAATGATTTGTTAGTATACTTACTTATACTGTTGTACCCCCTACTGTTATACCATGATGTCAAGGAATAATTAAAAAAAAAGTTAAAATACCTACTTCAGATAGAGAGTATAAGAAGAAAAGAAAAGGAAGGGTATATAAGAAGAGAGACAAAAGAAGAAGAAGAAGAAGAAGAAGAAGAAGGAGGAGAAAGAAAGTAAAAAGTATATTCATCATGATCATGTATATTGAGTGTATACTAAAAACAGGGCCTTAATAATAAATCAGAAACGAGGTTGAACAAAATTCAGACAAACATGAAGTATGTGTTTATTGTGGAAAAAATACAATTCACATGTCTCCAATTAAGTACTTATGATTGTCAATTATATGTTGTTCTTGTGAAATTACTTTGAAGCAAGATTGTTAATGTAAATATGAACAATTATCCTCTAATGGACATAATAAATGAAATAAAATGAAATGAAATGAAACAAGAAAAATTACATTGCAATCAAGGGTATTTTTGCTACCTAAGTTCATTGTGATGGAATACAAATGTCCCAATTTATACCTAAATGTCTACCCTATGCTTTGATCGTGCCAGAAACTCTTAGAGAGTAAAATAAGATTCACGAGTTACGAAAACATCCCATTTTTGTCATTTTAGTTTTCATTTGTATCATTCATTCAATCAAAAGGTTTATAATTATACAAAACTAATTCGAGAAACGCTTACCTACAATTGGCAGGGAGTGGTATCTGGCTTTTGTCATTCTGCGTCAACGCCACACCCCTTCAGCATAAGCAGTTCATACCTCTTTCCAACTGTTTCGAGGTTTTAAAAGAAATTATATTATTTATATAACAAAAAAAAACAAAAAAATCTGAAGACCCTGTCGGAAAGTGAAAAATCAAAAAGACCTCTTCACAAACACACAAACACACCCGCACGCACGCACACACACACACCGTCACACATGTATGGGTAGCCGAAAATTGATTGAGAAAATAGACCTATAATATAATAACCGTTATCGTGGTTACTGTCAAACGTTAATGTCATTTCATAATCATATTGGCTATAAACTGTTCAATTTCTTCTCATTCTTGAACGGGGTCATGTTAGATAAAAAGCCAGAAATGTTATCCTTATCGAACATTGTAAAATCTCTATTCCAAGTTCAGCTTTTTTTCGCTCAAAATTCAGTTGTGAAGAGATAAGCCATAAGTCTCTTTTACCTCGTGAACTCTATTTTGTCACAAGCTGAATAACAAAGATGATATGATAAATGGAGCGTACACAGACATGCTGAATGGTACGCCATATATTATTTGAGGCGAGACCAAAAACAGGCGCAGCATAATCAAAAGGGAAATCCCAAATAAATATTAGCGCTAAGAATACCAGGCAGAATAATGAATGTAGGGGATTTACTTGCAGGGTCTGAACAACAGTGCTGTATTAAATGGCACAGTACGGGTTGCGCGTGAAGTCCCAACCAATCATGCAAAAAACTCTATTGATCTAAAATAGACTTGAAAGGTGTTTTGCACTCCTTTTAAACAATGTACATATTTTCCTTTCATGATGGAATCATACATAATAAAGTACGTTAACCCTTTACCGAGATGCAACATACGTCATGAAAGCGAGAATTAATCAAGTCCAGAAGACTCTAAGCTGCTACCATTGGTATTTGACCAGGGAAAAGACGTGTGTCATTTTGAACAGGTCAAAATTCAAAAGTACTTGCAAAAATCCTTATTTACTACAATACTTAGCAGTATTGAGCACAAAGTTTTCCCAAATATTCATATGTAACCATATTGACATTCGAAGCTAAAGAAGATGACTAATGCAATAGTTGTTTTTATGGTTAAAATTGTCCAATTTTTCAAACTTGTTTATTATAATGTATGTATTGTATGCATTAATATTTTTAATCGAGGTAATGCCGTGATAACCTCAATGTCATCATAAAGTAACCGAATTGAAATATGCTGTTTCATGGCTGCATAAGTCAGGGTGCAGATATCAAATTATTATGACAGAAACACATATTCAGTCAAGCAAAGAATATCTTTCTTCTGCCGTAAAAAAACATACATTGGCAGCACCTGAAATAGATGTGGTTTACGAGTCAGGCTATTCAATAACTCATGACTGTGTAAACAAAAAACGGTTCATGAGTTTTGCTGTAGCTGGGCCTCTTCCCACTAAATACAAAAGTTCCAAACATTAAAAAAAAAAAAAATTTCCCCCGAAACGGGGGAAACATCGTTACATTTATCGGAACGTATGGAAACCGCGGTGGTGTGCTCCAAAAATATAAAATATATATATTCAACGGTAAGGATTGCCCTGATTCGTACAAAGGATACTTAAAATTATTTTTTCAAAAGTCTTTGAAATGGTGTAAAAGGGAGGACATTCCTTAATTATCATAAAAACTGGGAAATTGATATAGCCATTTAGGCTAAATCCGCTCAGGTTGGCTTACTTCGTTCATTCAGGTCTTTGCGTCTTCATGTTACACGAATTTTCGTGAACATATAGATCCGTTTGCTTGGGTTTGTCTCATAAATAATAGTAATAATTATCCGCTTTTACATAGATACATCCTTACCCAATACATCCTTTCCCAATACATCAACGATGTGTCTAAGCGCTTTACAGAAATATTATTACCCCGGTCATCGAATCCAGGCTTACCCGCACACAATGTATGCACATTCTCCACTCCCTGGGGAGCAACCCAGCCACACTTGCTCATCCAACCACATTAACTTTCGCATCCGACCGGGTACCCATTTAACACCTGGGTGGAGAGTGGCAAATGTAGATTAACGTCTTGCCAAAGGGCATTAGTTCCGCGGCGGGACTTGAACCCCGTACCTTGTGATCTGCAGTCGGGTGATTTATCCACTATACCACAGCACCTCTACATAAAAGAAGTTGACCACAATTAACTTCCACACAGTGTTGAGTGTTGAGACTTTAATCCGAGATAACTAATCACGAAAGTTCTGAAAAAGGCAAGCGATTGACACTTCACAAATGTACATGTAAAAAAGATAAACCTTATCTCAGGGGCCATCTTTGAAAAAACAGGTGTGAATATTTGCATTCAGTTTACCCGACCATGCGTGCATATAGGGTTATTTTTTCACAAAATATCTGTAGCCCGAAAACTTGAAATACTCTACCTTTATGTGAATATGGGGGCATGTTTTCACGAAAGGTGTAGTAACCCGACAACCCGACCCGACGCCTAGTTCCGTTGGAACGGAGTAAGCCCTCAGGCTCGTTCAGAATACACCCTCGCACACACCATTCATACACGTACACCCCTACATTCACCCTCTCATACACGCATAATGTAAAAAAATTGTTAATCTTGCCGTTTCGGCCTTATAAATCATACACTTGAATGGTGGGGTGGAAGTAATATGATTTAAGCGCACATAAGATTTGAAGTCTCATTCCATAGTGTTTAGTTCTTCCTGAAGTTGTCCAGCGAAACACAAAGTAAATCTTTGGCATTGCTTGTACATATAGTGCAACATCGCCCTTTCACGTTTACTGATTAATAATGCTGACAAAGCCTCATCGAGTTATTTCGAAGGTCAATTTATTCAGCATTATACAAGAATGAAAAATACGAAATGTGCCATGACATTCACTTCATCTAGCTTTTGTCCCAACCCCCTCTCTCTCTCTCTTTCTCTCTCTCTCTCTTTCTCTCTTTCTCTCCCTCTCTATCTCTCTCTCTCTCTCTCTCTCTCTCTCTATCTCTCTCTCTTTCTCTCTCTCCCTCTCTATCTCTCTCTCTCCTCTCTCTCTCTCTTTTTTTCTCTCTCTCTCTCTCTCTCCCTCTCTACCTCTCTCTCTCTCCCCCTCGCTCTCTCTATCGCTCTCTTCTCTTACCATATCTCATTGCTTCATTTACATCTCATGTAAAAGCCCGATCGGGGATTGCAACTTTATCATTTAATTAATTTGCAGCAGCAAGATGATTTAACTGTAATTTCAGATCAAAAGATTGTTGTTTTATCTCTATGAGTGAACATGCCCTCATTTTGTATCAGTCCCTGTTATCACCACCACCACAGTATGTAAGGCACTGGAGTTTGGGATGGGATTTTTGCAGTCACTAATAAATGTCTTTTTTAAGCATAATGGTACACGTTTCCATTGCAGTTAAGGGTTCTTTCCCTTTGATGATGATTTTATTTCTCATGCAAAAACATAATACAGTGAATACGTATATTACAAAAAATATACAATGAAACGACAAATATAATAGAAATAGCACGAGAAAGGAGGAACTAACTAAAAGCAGAGCTTGTTGAAGTGTTAGTTCCTCAGATGCTATTTTACAATATATCTTGAACAAAGTATACTTAGAAAATCAATAAATAAAACAAATATGTAGCAAAGAAATTATGAATTTAGGGGGAAAAATAAAGAATAAAAGATAGGAACAAAAAAATATAGAGGAAAGTAGTAGAAGTCAAAAAGAAAGAAGATTAAAAAAGAGGAAAATGAATGATTGCAAAAGCTCTAGAAAAAGGGGTTAGATCAGTAGAATGGGGGAGAAAGGGATCGAGTCGAGAGTCAAACAAACCGAGATTCATGTATAGCGACGTATCAGCAATATCAGCAATGCAGCTGACCGGCGACGGCACATCCAATCATGCATATGTGTTTAAAAATTTAATTTTCAGTTTTTTTTTAAATGTACATAGACTGGTACTTTGTTTAAGAGATGGATCTATGTTATTCCAAAATACTGGACCGGTGTAAGTAATTGTTTTTTGTGCGAAAGCTGTTCTCATTCGAGGAGTGTGGAAGTTGTGAGACTGTCTAGTGGGGTATGAATGTATCTCGTTATTTTGATGGAATACAAATGTTCCAATGTATACTTAAATGCCTACCCTATGTTTTGTTCGTGCCAGAAACTCTTATAGAGTAAAATAAGATTCACGAGTTACGAAAACATATGATTTTTGTCATTTTAGTTTTCATTTGTATCATTCATTCAATCAAATGGCTTATATACAAAACTAATTCGAGAAACGCTATACCCCACAATCGGCAGGGAGGGGTATCTGGCTTTCGTCAATATTGTCTGCGTCAACGCCACACCCCTTCAGCATGAGCAGTTCATACTTTTTTCAACTGTTTTGAGGTTCTTACAGAAATTATATTATTTATATAATAAAAACAAAACAAAAAAATCTGAAGACCCTGTCGGAAGGTGAAAAATTAAAAAGATCCCCTCACAAACACACACCCACACACCCACACACCTACACCCTCACACATGCATGGGTAGCCGAAAATTGATTGAGAAAATAGACCTACAATATAATGACCTTTATCATGGTTACTGTCGAACGTTAATGTCATGTCATAATCATATTAGCTATAAACTGTTCCCTTTTCTCATTCTTGAACGGGGTCACGTAACATAAAAAGCCAGAAATGTTATCCAAATCGAACCATAGCCAGACATTGTAAAATCTCCATTTCAAGTTCAGCTTTTTTTTCGGTCAAATGTTCTTATTTATAATGTACTCTATGCCTTTGTTTGAACCGTTGAGCATATACAAAGTAGAACCATCCAGTGTTCGATTCATCCCTCTCTTCATTTCATTCCACTTATAACGACATTTTTTTTCTCGAAATGAATGAGTTCAATACTTTGTTGGGTTAGTTGTAAAGAGATAAGCCATGAAGTCTCTTTTACTTCGTGAATTCTATTTTTCCCAAACTGAATAACAAGAAGGAAATGATTCATGGAGTGTACACATGATGAATGGTACCCCCTACAGTATTTGAAGCGATGCCCAAAGAAGGCGCCACATAATCAAAAGGAGAATCCACAAAAAAAAAAACAATTTAAACAATGTACATATTTTCCTTTCATGATGGAATCATAGAAAATAAAGTACGAAAACCCTTTACCGAGAAGCAACATACGTCATGTAAGCGAGAAATAATCAAGTCCATAAGACTGTAAGCTGCTACCATTGGTATTTGGCAAGGGAACAGACGTGTGTCATTTTGTACAGGTCAAAATTCAAAAGTATTTGCAAACATCCTTATTTACTACAATACTTAGCAGTGTTGAGCAAAAAGTTTTCCCAAATGAATGTATGTAACCATATTGGCATTCGAAGCTGAAGAAGATGACTAATGCAATAGTTTTTCATATGGTTAAAATTGTCCATGAATTTTCAAACTTGTTTATTATATTGTATGTATTGTATGCATTAAGACTTTTAATCGAGGCAATTCCGTGATAATCTCAATGTCATCATAAATGAAATTAAAGTAACCGAATTGAAATATGCTGTTTCATGGCTGCAAGAAGCCAGGGTGAAGATATCAAATTATTATGAAAGGAACGCATATTCAGTCAAGCAAAGAATATCTTTCTTCCAATGTAAACTATTTAATCGTGTCTCCCAAACGCCGTACAAAAAAACATACATTGGCAGCACCTGAAATGGAAGTGGTTTACGGGTCAGGCTATTCCATAACTCATGTGTAAACAAACAAAAAAACGTTTATGGGTTTTGCTTTAGCTAGGCCTTTTCCCACTAAATACAAAAGTTCCAAACATTAAAAAAAAACTTTCCCCCGAAATGGGGGAAACATCGTTACAGTTATCGGAACGTATGGAAACCGCGGTGGTGTGCTCCAAAAATATAAAATGAATATATTCAACGGTAAGGATTGCCCTGATTCGTAGAAAGGATAGTTTATAAAATTAATATTCAAAAGTCTTTGAAATGGTGTAACAGGAAGGACATTCCTTAATCATCATAAAAACTGAAACACTACACTGACTACAGAGTACAGAAGTACTTATCAATTGCACTCAGCACTCAAAGTCCTATGAACTGTCTGCATTACTACATGTCCAATTACTATACTGGCCAAAATTAGGTGGAAAAATATCCCAAAATAGCATTTTTTCGGCTCAAATTTATATTTTACTCACTACATAATTCATGAAATTGATATCAACTTGAAGGTAATTTAATTATCCATCATATGGCACCAAACCCATGGGGATTTGAGGTTTTACTCAAAAGTTATCTTTAAAACTCGTGTTAAAATACTAAACGCGCCCTTAATACACTAATACACGTATATGCATAGTTAATACACATACGGGTAAAAATGTCGTTATTGTGGAAATCAAATCAATAACTCTGGGTTACTATAACTTTTTACTGAAAATAGATATAAGTTTCTCCTTCGCACAAGATATTGTCCTTGTACATGAGCAAATTTCTAGAAAGTTACACAAAAATGCCTTATTCTGATTTTGATATATGGAAAATAACGTTTTTTGTTAAAATTCAATTTTTTTTTATAAAAAAATCACCCAAAATCATGTTTTGTACTTAAAATTGTGATCATTAATAATTCCAATTTCGTTGAAATTGATATAAAAATGCAAATAATTTAATTTTCTTTCATATGATATCAAACATTAGTCCCGTCGCGGCACTAATATCCTTTGGCAAAACATTCATCTACATTTGCCACACTCAACCCAGGTGAGGTAAATGGGTACCTGGTAGGATTATTCCTTGAAATGCACTGTGCGCTGATAACGACTGCCGGAGCTAAAGCTATGGTAATAATTTCCAAGACTCTTTGGAAGCGCATAGAGACGTTAGTTCTTAATGTATTATGCGCTATACAAGAACTGATTATTATGATAAGTACATGGTGGTTCAAGGTTTCTTCCAAATATTATTGACAAAATACTATTTTTCGTCAAAAGGGCCGCTTTTTGGACGCCACCTCCAATTTTAGAGGTGTTCGCTACAAATTAAAAAAACACCTCTGAAATATGGTGTATTATGATATAATCTCTCGAATAAACAAGGTGTGCTTAATTTGTGAGGTAGTGGCAACCAACTCAAAAACTAAGCATGATATTTGACTTTGGCCCTCCGCTTATTCGTAAAAGAATGTATTAAAAGGCCATGTAAGTTCCATGGACTCCAATGAAACATATAAAAACTGTTCACTGGAAATATCCTCATCTTCGCCTCCATTACCATGATCACCATAATCATTAGAATACTGTACAAATCATTGTCGTCGTCGTCCTTATTGTTATCACAATTACGAATATCTTCAGTCGGCCCGGATTTTTGTTCCAACCTTTACTGCATTATAATTACCATACATAGTGCCATTATCAGCGATAATATATTTTTTCTTCATGAGTGTTCAATTATTAAAAGACAGGAATCAGCATCCTCCATGCATAGTTAGATTTTAATTATTTTGTAGTGAGATACGTCATTGGGGGGGGGGAAATTAATGCTTCTTTATTTAGTGACTGTTTGTCCTTCTTTGGGCAAGACGATTTCCCTCCTTGAAAATGCTTCTACGTAGTTTCACGTGAATGTATGTCTCGTTCAAAAGACGAACAGAACAACGTTTCCACCCTTATTTTAGAGTGAAAGGGAAGGGGGTAAAATGCTCTCGCTTTATATTTATTGAAATCTTGATGGTTGCTGATTGTTGATGCGAAAGAAGAAAAAGAGACAGATAAAAGCCAGTACGATTCAGTTCACTGCACAGGACTTTAGAACTTATTGAAAACGACAAAAATGACAATAATTGCCCGTTGCTATTATGAATTTGAAGAAGAAAAAAAAGACAAATCAGTGCAGTGTATACTTACGCTTGTAACACGCACAATGCAACCGAATTATCTGCAACGAAAGGTTTAGATTCTTAATCGTAACATTTCGAAGTCGAGAGTAATGAGAGAAGTAGACGATTACAAGAAACTGTGCTGGACTAGGATGTCTGGGAAACCGGTGCTTCTTCAAGTATGGAGGACATACAGCTTCGCGAGGCAGAATTGATTGAAAAAATCAAAAGCGTCAAAAAACAGATAGAACAAGCTTCTAAGAAAAACCAGACAGACCAAGATGAAAACACAAGTTTACATAGTGCGGTAAAGAAAGACCATAGAACCGTCACTGAGTATCCCATAAACCAAGGTGCTGATGTGAAGGAGGCGACTCCAGATGGACAAACCCCCTTACATCTTGCTGCATCACTTGGACGTCTTAAAGCAACGAAAATTATACCCATCCATGGAGCTAATATGGACAAAGAAGACAAGGACGGCGACTCTGGTTTTCACAGTACTGCTCTGAGAGATAATCTTCATGTCACCAAATATCTGATTTGTCAAGGAGCTGAGGGTAGGACTGCATTACACTGTGCTGCTCAGCAGGGTTATCTTGATGTCACCGAATATATGATCAGTCAAGGGGCTGAGGTGAATAAGGGAGATAATAACGGTTCGACTGCATTACACATTGCTGCTCAGGAGGGTCATCTTGATGTCGCGAAATATCTCATCAGTCAAGGAGCTGAGGTGAATAAGGGAGATAATGACGGTCGGACTGCATTTTCCATTGCCGACCACAGTGGTCATCTTAATGTTACTGAATATCTCACCAGTCAAGGAGCTGACGTGAGTAAGGGAGATAATGACGATACGACTGAATTAAACAGTGCTGCACAGAGAGGTCATATTAAAGGCACCAAATATCTCATCGGTAAAGGAGCTGAGGTGAATGAGGGAAATAACGACGGTTGTACTCCATTACACAGTGCTGCTCAAGAGGGTCATCTTCATGTCATCGAATATCTGATCAGTAAAGGAGCTGAGGTGGATAAGGGAGATAATAAGGGTTGGACTGCATTACAGAGTGCTGCTCAGGGTGGTCATCTTGACGTCACCAAATATCTCATCGGTCAAGGAGCCGAGGTGAATAAGGGGTACAGCGGCAGGACTGCATTGCACATTGCTGCTCAATGGGGTCATCTTGATGTCATCAAATATCTCATCATCCAAAAAGCTGAGGTGAATAAGGGAGATAATGACGGTATAACTGCATTACACAGTGCTGCTCAAAACGCCCATCTTGCTGTCATCAAATATCTCATTGGAGGAGGAGCTGAGGTGAATAAGGGGAATAATGACGGCAGGACTGCATTACATGCTACTGCTCACCAGGGTCACCTTAAAGTCACCAAATATCTCATCTGTCAAGGAGCTGAGGTGAATCAAAGCAGAACTGATGGTCGCGCAGCCTTGCACTGGTCTGCTAAGATGGGTCATCTTGATGTCACCAAATATCTCATCAGTAAAGGAGCTGAGGTGGATAAGGGAGATAATGAGGGTTGGACTGCATTACACAGTGCTGCATTCAGTGGTCATCTTGATGTCACCAAATGTCTCATCGGTAAAGAAGCTGAGGTGAATAAGGGAAATAGTGACGGTTGGACTGCATTACACGGTGCTGCTCACCAGGGTCACCTTGAAGTCACCAAATATCTCGTCAGTCAAGGAGCTGAGGTTAAAAAACGAAATAATGAGGGTTGGACTGCATTACACAGTGCTGCTTTCAATGGTCATCTCAATGTCACCAAATATCTCATCAGTCAAGGAGCTGAGGTGAATAAGGGACATAATGATGGTAGGACGCCTTTACACCATGCTGTTCAGAATGGTTACCTTGATGTAGTTAAAGTCCTTCTGGCAGGAGGAGCACGTTTTGACACAGGAGACATTCACAGGCACACACCTCTACAATTGTCTTCATTCCTCGGGTACCAAAGCATCACTGATCTATTCATTGACCGTTCAAATTCCAAGGTAAACATATTAAAAACACACTTTATGTCGAATTCATCTACTTGATGTATTCAATACATGCATGTAGAATAACAACCACTGAAAATCAATTTTAAGTGAATATTAGGCATATCATTATTTTTTCGAACATGACCAGCTCAATTTTGTATTACCAATAATAACCATACGTGATTATAACACAGTTAGACTTCAATGATGTTTTATTTATTGACTTAGTAGACAAGTTACAAAGTTTGCTTCAAATGTATTCGAATCATTGGATCTAAATGATCACATGGCATTACTTGTGTTCACAGAAATTTGGCTTTCTTAGCATTTAAACAAATCAAATCTCAAGTTTTCATGCTGCGTATTTTCTTATATCCAGCTCGCCCAGAATGATTTATCTGATATCCATCTCGCCATCCAACACGGTCATACCTCCGTCATTGAGAAGTTAGTTTCTGAGGGAGCTGATCTCAATGTCCAGTCAACTGATGGCCAGACGTGTCTCCACAAAGCCATTAAGCTCTGCTATAAGACAGAGAGAATAGTGCAGGAAGCTAATACACTACAAAAGGTGAGTCACACCAAAGCAACTCCAACTATAGACCGACACCAGACGGACGAGAGTCCGAAAAACAAAATTACATTTCCCCGAACGGCCAAATATTTGGTAGGTGTTGTAACCTGCGTAGAGTCGTTAAGGCGGTGTGACTGATCGGATATACTGCTTCCCTTGATCATTATCACGCAATATACACTCACACAACACACTCACATACCCATACACAAAGATCGTATAACACATTTTCATTTTCAATTTCAACTCAAGAATTTTTCTTTTGAGGCCGCTATCCTAGTCAAGCATCGCTTATGATTGCGGTCTCCTACACTTTTTGAAAAGATAGTTCGGATAATACTTTAAATTTATAATAATATTTTATAGAAATATTAAGTTTCGTTATTATATGTATATATGTAAACAAACATTTTGATATGAAGTTATTGTTGTTTGTTTATTTTGTACTATACCTTACGTTTATGTGATCTTTGTTATTCAGTTATCATATTTGGAAAAATGCAAAAATCAAATCAAAGCAAAATCAAATCAAATTATTAAATTCGAGAAACGGACCCTCGTGATTGACCCAAGATTTTTTTTTCGTGGGTGTTTTTGTTTGCATGTGTGTGTGTGAGTGTGTGTGTTGATGTGGGGGTTCCAACGTAACTAGGGATTACCACTACTGTGAATTCAAGAGGCAACGTAACATAATATGTTTGTGATGCATCTTTGATTTGATTGGACTTGATTTATTGGTTTCATGTGTTTTTGTCATCATACATTTCCATGAACATAATATGGTTTGATACAATATTTCATAATATATAAAGAAAATATACGAAATTAAACAAATATATTGAATGCATCATTAACACACGCTAGATGCAGGAGGGCTACAGTATAAGCAAAGTAGCTTGACGTGCCCGCAGCCCTCAACTTATACCTGGATTACATTTGGCCTGCGATTAGTCTATGGAGCCCGTATCCTGCCCGTATCCCCTTTTCCGTGCGGCCTCCGTACGGAGGCAGGAGGCGGCCGTGAGATTTTCGTACGGATTCACGGGCTCCGCGGCCTCTACGATTTTGTTTAGCAGAAAGTTATACAAATTTGAAAAATCGTAAGCCCGTAGTCCGTAGATATGTCGTAGGTGTCATTGCACAATCCCCGCACGGGCATCGCGCTGATCGTGCTGCAAACGCACGATTTTTCGGTGAACATGGAGGAAAAAAACGCTTAAAAACGGCACGGCGGCTGCACGGTCACCGCGCCTTCTCCGCGCAACCTTTGCACTGAAGCTGCATGGGCTCCGTACGATTTCCGTGCGGAGGCTGCGAAGACTGCACGGCTACTGCATTGAAATTGCACGATTTCCGTACAATCTCCGATTAGCCTCTGTACGGATTTGCCCCGGCCTGCCCCCGAGGGCCAATACAAGAAATGGCACGATGCTCGTAGATAATGTAAACACAAACATCGTAGCCCGTAGCCTCCTACGATGCCTCTAAAGTCGCACGAAAAATCGTAGACTAATTTATCGTACGGCGCCCGGGGCAAATGTAATCCATGCATTAGATATACAACAATAACAAGAAAGCAGGAGAGTGACTTGCAGAAAAGAAAAGGAAAGGGGAGAGAAGGAGCGTTGGTTTTCTAATAATACAATATAACTAATACGTCTGCTGATTGAATGCAGGTTCATTCATGGAAGGATAAACGATGCTAGGTCATGGGCGATTACACATTATTGGTTGAGTGTACAGTCACTGTACCCACAAGCATGAATATAGTAGTACAATGACACACGACGGGATCAATACGTAGACAACAACATGGTTTTAACCGCCTTCTGAAAAGAATACAATGCCGTAAGGTTTCTTAGTTTATTTCAATGGGCAGAGAGTTCTAGATGTCTGGGCCGGTGTGTCTAATGGATTTGATAGCAAATGTGGTTTCTGGAGTTCTTAAATGGAATTTTTCAGTTTGCTTTGTAGGATAAGAGTGGGTGGTTTCATTCAAATCCCTGACTATTGATGAACGACACTGGTATAAAAATATTATATGTTACTTTGTATGTTTTAGATCTCTGATGAATATTACATGGGTGAACTATCTCCTGAAAGGGCCCTAGTGTTTTATCTCCTAGAGAATGGAGCCAAGTTAGATGTGAAGGATGAGAAAGGCAACCTACCAATCCAGTATGCCAAGGACGAAATGCTCAAACAAATGATTTTGTGGAGGTGATTCTTTCAATTCTAAAATAATAACATTGTTCCGTCAGTTGCAAGGCAGAACATTTGTCAAAGCACAAGGAAATAATCCATATTTCTATCTCGCTCTTTTTGAGATTAGGTAACGGAATTACATCTTGAGATAGAAAGTCTATGTTTATTGTATATTTTAAAAGTTAATTATTCCGTAGATCTGTTTGTTCGGCAATAAATTGTACGTATTTAATTTAATATCATGTTCCTAATTCACTTAAAATTCAAAAACACATACACAAAAAAAAATCATGGTCCCAAAATTGAGTTATGACATGATATAAATAAATTACAAAATATTCATACAGACAAACAGAGTTCAGTTATAGAGATGCAATACCTTCAGAGAGAGAAGCAAAAAATAATAACGATAGTTTTGCAATTAAATAAATAAATAAAAAGTGCATTCTTGTTTGAACAATCACCGCGCGTGTCCCAATCAGTAGGGGAAAAAAGCCTCACCGTCCATGCCACTTCGCATAACCAAGACCAAGAAAACACACATACAGACACGCGCACACACATTATATACATTATATACACACACACAGACACTTACACACTCTTTTTTTTTTTGTTCATGTTTCATTCCTCCAAATAAACAGAACAAATAAAAAAAAACGTCAATAACAATTTCGTGAACATAATTAGGCATCATATACATGGATGTTTCATTACAGAAAGGAAATTACATTTACATAACAATTTACATCACATAATTATGAACTACGTACGAATAATGAAAATTTTAGGTTTTTAAGCGAAGATAAAAAGAAACAAAACACAGCCACTACCACCCCCTGCATACTCACTCACTCACATCTGTCCTGTAAATCTGCTCACATTCCTTTGGAAATAATTGTTTACAAATACATAATTATTAATACTTTTAAATGTTACCCACACACAGATTCACATACACACATTCACTCACCCACACAGGCACCCATGTGCACAAAATACCCCATGAACACATTACATTATACTCATAAATGGCTTTGCGCAGTGGCACTGATAACTGACACATATCCCCTAAAGTGCCTAAACTGTTTATAGGAATGCAAATTAAATCTAAACCCTTTACAAAACAGAAACCATAAAAAGCAGCACTCCCTAATAATTCTATATTTTAATTGCCGTCTCTCTGACAGTCTTCCATCCCTGCCAATCTATTGCAGACAAAGATAAGTAATACAATCATTACATTCGTGACAATTGTGACTATAACTTTGTTTGGGGCTACTATGCTACGTTTACACTATGTTCCCGGCGGCCACGGCAATCACGTTTCAGGCCACCGTGGACAGAACAGGATGGACGTGAGACAACGCGGGGGAACGGGCAAACGTGACAGGCCGTGATTGCCATGGATGCCGGGCCAGATTTTTAAACTGTCAAAAAGTTTGCCACGGCAGTCACGGTGCGGATGAGAAACCTAGTAGGCCGTAGTAGAACGGGGTGAACGGAACAAAACGTGATAGTACGTAATAGGCCGTAACAAAACTTGGAGGTGGTCCGTAGTGGGACGGTTTACGGGCCCGGCGCGCTAAGGCGCATTGCGTTCTACTACGGTCTGACCATGGAGCTAGTCTTCTAGCTCCATGGTCTGACACGACGCGCTGGTCTCAGGATGCAATGATTGCTATTGCTTGGGAGGCCTTTTTTTATACCGCTGGCACAAACGTGCTTCAAAGCTGCCCGGCGTCCACGTTTCATCCGTAGAAAGCCTTGACAGAATGTGACAAACTAGTCAGACCTTGAGAACGTGAGAAACGTGAGGGACCCCATCAGAACGTGACGGGCCGGCAGGGAACGTGCTGGCATCCGTGGTAGGCCGCAGGCCGAACCGTAGTGTGCCTTGAAGCCTCCTGGACAGCATCCCCTTTCCCTCCCACGGCCCGTCACGAAAAACGTGATAGACCGTGAGAAAACTTGGCAAGACCTAACAAAACTTGAATACAGAGAAACAATTGCCAAAATCCCACGGCGCACTACGTTTCGGGCAAACGGGGCTGCCGTGGCCGCCGGGAACATAATGTAAACGTAGCATAAGTGAAACCTACTAGGTCGACTGCTCTATCTCATCTTTTTTTCTCTCCTTTCTATTTAAACAATATATATAATTTGTTTTACTAAACTTATTTAGAAGATATTATCTAACTGTTATTCTTTAAATTTCTGGATTAGTTAAAATTGTATTATACCGCATTACCAGGTGGAGAAATACATGTACGTGTTATTTTCTTCTTCCCGTACCCAATGATAAGATCAGAGTCTCTTTTTGTAATAAAGGTCTCGATAAGTGTCTGACATTTAACAGTTTTTCGGTTTAATCCATGCCAATATCATTTATGTCAATTTGTCATAAGTGAAAAGAAATACATGTGTTCATAGCACATAGTAAAAACTTAACGACTCTCATACTTATGATTAATCTCAGATTAGCTTCATTAGATGAGATCCAGTCTTATCGAGGTAAGAACATCCTTAAAACACAAATTGAATAAGTATAAATAAGAACATAGTACGAAAAAAAAAATCTTAGCCATTAAGACAAAGATGATGAAGTCTGGCGATGATTAAACATGGTATTTAATAATTCCATCTAGAAGAACATGGAATTTAATCATTCAATGTTTGTGACTTTCCCCTTACGAACATTACATTCGTATCAATGTATACCTGGTGGGGAGGGGGGAGGGGTAGATAATTCTATGCGCAATACTCATTATGTTATATCTGTGTAATTATTTTATTCATTTGGACGCCTGAATCAACAAGCTAAAACAAGCTTTCTACAGGTGCTCCCTTTTCCTGCTACTCATTTTCACAGTTTGTTTAAATTTACTTAACATAATGCTCATGATTTGTATGTTTTGAAATGTCTGTACTATATCACATTTATATATTTGTTCGTTTTTAATGGAAATAAAGTCTTTTGAATTGAATTGAATACCTACGTCACAGGTTTACATCAATGATCCAAATACGAGAGATGAATATTGAATTATCCCCCAACTGACAAAGAAAATAGAAATAAACAGATAACTATCAATTAAGAAGCAATATGGATAATACATTATTTATTTAGCATAGGCCCTAATTACAAACCAGGATTGATTGTTACCGTTTGGATAATTTACACAACCTTTGACAAGGGTAATAAAGTAAATTCATTTTGTGAACAAGATTGAGGTGAAAACTATATTCATATGCAATGTATTGGTATTTCATTCGATGGCTATACGGATCTGCTTATAACTTTACTTAGTTAATTTGATCTATTCTTATTATCTTGTCGTTTTGTTATGTTTAAAATAAATATCAGATGAACCATCAACACCTGCCATCGTCTCTGCTGAAGTCGAAAGACATATCAGACAAGAAATTGAATTAGAAGGCCTCGGCGTATCAATGTTGATTCCTCCGTACGCTGTACATCCGAGTGACCCGTGCAAGATCACTTTAGCCCTCTTACGAGACCCTCCACGTAATGACATCCAAGATGATGAAGCAGTGACCTGCTACGGGATAAGATGCGATCCTCCAAACATGATCTTTCATCAACCTGTTAAGATAAGGATACCACACTCTACCTTGGCCATCAACCCTGATCAAGTGAAACCAGACATCGTTTCTAAAGTATGGGATTCAGTAAACGGTAAGTCCATCTGTTCAGATGCTGAAACTAACCCGTTTTAATGCTGGAGTAAACGGAAATTGATGCCATGAGATCCCTTTTCATCAACATAAACCAATCAAAGCACTTTCGGGGCAACACTGAGGAGGAGCGACATGGCTAAGTGGAAGAGATCTGTCTTGAATCCGGGAGGTCTGTTACACCCACAGATGTAATAACGCCCACAAATGTAATAACGCCCACAAATGTAATAACACTTTACCCACAAATGTAATAACACTTTACCCACAAATGTAATAATTTCACCCACAAATGTAATAACCACTTTACCCACAAATGTAATAATTTTGAATCACCCACAAATGTAATAATGACTTTACCCACAAATGTAATAAATTTGAAGGGATATTTTGTCGAATTTTTTCAAAACTAAAACCCTATAATAAAGCATGGGTATAGCGCGCAGTCTTTACTCCAGACCCGGTTATTTCAAAAATTTAAAAAATCTTCAAAACTAAGACCCCATAATCCTTTTCCTGTAGAATAACATGAGAATCGAGCGTAGTCTTTCCTCCAGACCCGGTCATTTCAAAAATAAAAAACAATAAAAAACAAAACTAAAAATTCAAATCTAAGACCCAACAATCCTCCAAACTAAGACCCTGTAATAAAGCATGGGTTTAGAGCGTTGTCTTTACTCCACACCCGGTTATTTCAAAAATAAAATAAAACAAAACAAAACAAAACATTAACTTTAAAACTAAGGCTCCACCATCTTCCAAACTATAAGACCCTGTGATAATTTTATTACATTTGTGGGTAAAGTCATTATTACATTTGTGGGTGATTCAAAATTATTACATTTGTGGGTAAAGTGGTTATCACATTTGTGGGTGAAATTATTACATTTGTGGGTAAAGTGTTATTACATTTGTGGGTGTTATAACATTTGTGGGCGTTATTACATTTGTGGGTGTAACAAGGTCTCGCGTTTAAAACCAAGTCGATGTGCTAGTGCCCTTTGGGGAGGCATTAATTACCAAGTCCCTCGAAGAGGACATTAAGTCGTTTGTCTCAATGTTGTTTGTTTATAAGTATGCTGCTTCCTAAACAGTCAGGTAAAACAAAGGGGACAAAAATCTTAGTATACGGTGCCATTTTATGTTCTACGTTTCCATTACAGGTACTAATAAATTCAAACAGGTTATATACACAATCAAACTAGACTCTTGAACCTTGAATTCCGATTGTAGTCTTGTTGTCTTAGAACGCTTTCTGAGTAATCTCGGGGTTAGCAGTTCCAACTCTAAATAACCTCGTCCTTATAGCGCCCATTTATCTAAATCGGCTCCATTGCGCGATTATGATTTGATTTGATTAGATTTGTTTTATTGTCCAGATAAATGGAAATTCTGTTTTCACATGGTTACAAAGTATGTACATTAAGCATAAGTCAATTGAACAAACTTCAATTGCACATTACTCATTAATCACCCAGTGAGTCATATTAATAATATAAACTTAATCTTTATAGAATCAACACTAAATTCAATAACAATAAATCATGCTTTTAAATTTTAACTTTATTATGACAACAAACGTGTTTATTTTGTTGGTGACCCACTGACACCAGATCTACCAAGAACAACAAGAAAGATATCATCCAGCTCACCATCAGAACCACCATACTGCAGAGTGTACGAGAGGCATCTTGAGCTGTATATTGGTCACTGTGCTGAGTGGTGGGTTCTTATTCCTCTTGAAAGGCAGGTGATCCGACACCAACTTATGTGCACTCCATACATCCCAGAAACCGTAGGAAGAGGCAAAGAGATTGAAGTTCATCTCCATGTGCATGCCAATGTTCCTGGCATGGATACGGTTAGTACTGTTAACGTGTTCTATTAGTAAATTGTTAATTTACAATTCTGTTTAAAACTGTCAACTACTGCAAATTTCCGGAAGATTATAGGGTTGTTTAAAATCTGACTTTATGGGGTTATTATGTGCAAGGCCACACAGCTTGCTTACACCAGACATGATGGGATTTTCTACAATTGTGATTAAAATTGCGGTACACCTTTAAAAATGTCTTAAGACATAATTTCATTCAAAGTTACTCCGAGCACGGCCGGTATGCCAAAGCCTATACAATGCTGGTAACAAGCTGAATTTTCTCTGATAGTACCATGATAAAGTACGGATTGACATCCTAATGTCCTCAAGAATCAACCATCAGCGGCCTGTGTGTTAATCCGAAATGCTTGATGAGAGAGTCAGGTGACCTCCCAATTTTCTCCAATTGATGTTTTTAAATTGCATGAAAATTAAATTAAATTGAATCATGGTAATGATTGTGAAAATAGTGTTGTTTAGTGAACCCTGGGTACACCCCAAAGTTGTAGAGACAAATTTCCATGAGAACCCGAGAAACTTTCCGATTCATTAGGCCCATGTTTTACTAAATTGCTTGTCCTCCCTGCTTTAAAATAGGAAGTTCTACATGATGAGAAGCATCAGTCTTACCGCAAGGCCCATCATTCGGTCCCATTTAGCATCATATCTAATTCAGGTGACGTCACAGTGGCACGTGATTGTGAGGGGAGGAGAGCAGAAACTAAGGTACGAAAATCAGTTCTGTCCTTAAAGAGGAAGACCACCCTGATATAAATTTGAATGTAATGGTAGCAACAACAAAAAATGAAAAGAACAGGTAAGTGAAAGTTGAGCAAAATCCGATTGAAATCAAGAACGTTAAAGGCATAGTTGAGTTCTTACAGGCCGCTAGTGCCTTCAAAGTGCATAGTTATTGCTCTTATTATTATTTATGACATTTGTAGTGCTCTTTTAGGACCTGCTATGAAGGTAAGTTTAGACCCCAAAATGTGTGAAATTTAGCCAATACGATCATTCCAATTCAGCTCCACTTTCAAAAATATACGGTGACCGTTAATTAATTAAATAATTAATAATAACAATACACTGGCCGGCTGGTTGTGCGTATTATAACCAACACGAAAAAGTCAACAAAAAGCCAACATCGGCATTGGCTGGAATGAAACGTAACGGGCGCTATCTCGTCTTTTTCAACGGCTAGTTCAAATTATCTAATATTTGTGGTAGCACACAAATATTAGAAATTGATATATTTATGGATATTTCAGCCGTCTCTGAACCGATTTTGATAAAACAAAGATGATCATTTAAATTGTATGTTCTTCCAAATTTGACACTCGTTTTTTTTTTCATTATCTCACACACAAAATATTTTGTGTAGCGCCCTCTTCAACAGAACTGAAATATATCTTTCGAGATCACTTCTCATTTGCTCTGTATTTACAAAAAATCAGAACTGTCTATTTTTCTTAAATAAATTGTCAATCATTTGTGCACCCTAAATACAATTATTGCAAATATGTTTCTATATAATCCATGTATAAAACAAATCTACTCCGTTAGCAATAACTAAGAAAATAAAAGTTTATGAAATAAGAGAACCTCGGAAGATACGTCACAGTACTGCCAATTTGTGTATCACTGATGCCATTATTTCAAAAACTCATAACTTTCCGATTGTTAATCGGACATCGCCCAAAGGCTCATAGTAATATTTGTGCTTCTCTAATTTTTTTTTTGGCTTTTATTAATACCAGCTAATTATCAGGGTCGACTTCCCTTTGATAATCTCCCTGCTTGATATTCTGACTTTTGGCCTTGCGACATTTGCTCTTGTTTTATTCCGTGAGAGAAGAACAAACAAAAACAAACGGTTGGAGTTTTGAGTTTGGGTTGCAGCATGGACCTACTTAGTAGGCCCATGGTTGCAATACGGTTTTAGGTTTAGATTTACTGTTAAGGTTAGGGTTGGTTTAGTGTTATTGTTAGGTCCAGTTAAAGTACAAAAATAACCTAAAATGTATTTTGTGTACAGGTAGAATGTATAAAACAAATCTCAATTGCTTTTTAATACGCGGCCTTCTATATGCTTTTGTTTGACTCTAGGGTTCAAAATTCAATTTTTCATGATTTAACTGGACAAAAATTACTCTTTATTTGTGCATCCACACAAAAACATATAACTAACAATCTAACTTGGATGCTGCGGTGTGAAGAAATAAGATTCTTAGGGTGAAAATAGGAAATTTATATTATCAATATAAAGAGTATAATTAGTGGATAGTGAGGACCATACGTCACAGACTCATGAGTGAGTTGCTAATTTGTGTAGTGATTTTCAAAGTTTTTTTATGTCATTAAAAATGTCCAGTTAAATCATGAAAAATTGAATTTTGATAAACTATTTATATCAATAATAATGAAATACAATATTCAGAAAATAGTATAAATTCTTCAAAATTCAAAAAAGTTTTGGGGAAATGTCATGCACGCAATATGATACAAATTATATAACCTGGGCAAAGGCATGGGGAAATCAAGTTTTGGGGGGATAAAAAGGGAAATTAATGGGATTAAAGTATATAAAGCAATTGATAAGTTGTGAGGTCATGACGTCACAAACTGATAACCATCTTGGCAATTTGTATTGTGATTCTCATTGTTCCATAGTTTTACATACTTTTTCAAAAATTCATAACTTTCTTATTAGTTATCCGATTTTGCTCAAACGTTTTTTGATTGGTTTGTCTGATTTTGATGGTTCTATTGAAAGTAAGTTTCCATTTTTTTTTTTGGAGTGGACTTGGGCTTTAAGTGTGCATGGTTGAGGTCTTCTGCCTGATTATCAACTACCGGGTTTCCCAAATTGTGCAAGCGATGTAAGTGAAGAAGTAAATTCTTACACTCATCATTGTTGTCATATAGACGTATATTAGACCGGGGAGAAATGGACAAAAATATACGAAGAGACTACCTCACTGCCTGAAAACGATGTATTAGGTGCCAATAATGTCAAATTGAAATTCTCGGGGGTGAGGAGGGGAGAGTTTCGGTGTAAAATTTTAAATTGTAGGTTATTGTCCTGTGTGTAATCATCCACAGTGATTGCCCGGAAAGATTGTTCTGCGGAAATTGTCCTGAGGGTAAATTTTTTTATACACGTATGTCTCGATAACATAAGAAGAACAACAACCCATTTTTTGTTGGAGAGGTTCCAATTGACCAATTTCTAAATTTTCGCATCTTTTACATCTGATACAACTCACTTGACGATGCCATACATGCGGATATTTAATCGATTCATGTGATAAAAAATATATTAAAAAATTGCAGACTCTCCAAAATCGCGCTGGCAGAATAATAATGAAAACTAATCCATATGAACACATTTCTAATGCACACATTCATTCACTTTTAAAATGGTCATCTCTCGAATCC
Source organism: Mesocentrotus franciscanus (assembly GCA_037976565.1). Lineage (NCBI taxonomy): Eukaryota > Metazoa > Echinodermata > Echinoidea > Camarodonta > Strongylocentrotidae > Mesocentrotus > Mesocentrotus franciscanus. The sequence goes on from CP137685.1 coordinate 8,162,143, forward strand.
AAGCGTAAGAAAAATGTAAATGTATTTGTCTATAAATCAGTCCATAATATGTTATCTTCTAGTATGAATGAAATGTTTCAACCCCCTTCTCATATTTATTCCCTCCGCAATTCCGGTAACTTTGTTCTCCCTAAGCATAGAACTGAATACTGTCGACGAACTACCCAATATAGAAGCTCAATTCAATATAATGCTCTTCCTCATACCACAAAATTACTTCAAACTGTTAACACATTCAAAAAGTATTTAAAAAATATTATTCCAGACTACTTGTAGCTGTTTTTATTTTTTTAATTTTTTTTTGCTTGTTGTATTTACTTGTTTAGCTTTTTCTCTTGTGTATATCGTAAATATTTCTCTTTTTTGTTTCTTGTTTTACTCCCATTTTCTCTTTTCATAATTATAAGTTCTTATTTTTGTTGTAGGTTTTCCTTACCCCTGTACTATCTATTTACATGTCTTTTATGCCTATATGGACCCCTCTGTAAAACAACATTGTTATGCTAACATCGCTGATTAGGGCCATCCCTCCGTCTTCCTTTTATCATTGTGTCTTAATGATTGTAGAAGTATATTTGTTGATGTTTTTTTTTAATTGACGGAAAATTAGTACAAGACGCTTTCTATGGCTAACAGATAAAAGTATGAAGAAAATAAATAATAACATAAATCCGCACACATGGTCACAGAACCCTTTTTCGTGTTACTTTTCGGGGTTTCATACTATAAAGATTTTATTTTTATTTTTTCTTAATACTCTCATTTTATCCTCGTTCAGCTGCTATCTCTAAAGGAATTTAACAACCGAACGAGACATAATGTAGTCTTGAAAGTGCCCCCGAGTGAGGACGATACTCCATTTGACGTGATAACCATCACAATTACACAGTCTGGGAACCAAGGGATTTCTCGATCAATGACATTCGGCATTAGATACGAAGGTTTGTCTACAAACTTTAATATATCCTAGTATTGCAATAAAGAGAGATGAACTATTGTTTAATATTTGTTTTCTTTTTATTGACGAGCTATGATTAAACATGACATAATGAATGTTATTTTCGTACATTTTTTTAAAATCGGCAAATTAATTTTCCTTTCTTAGCTCCGGCTGTTACTTTCTTGTATTTTAAACTTGACTTAACAGGAAATTATTACTCTGGAAGATGAACACCAATTATCAGTTTCATATAAGAATATACCTGCGCAGGCCTATTATGATATTCTTTACTTATTAGCTTTAAGGAGACTTCTTATGATAACAAATAATTGATTAATAATGATTAAGAAAATTGTCTTAATGTTTTCACATTTTCTTTTAAAACTCTCTTTTATCTTTTACATGATTGCAGATGAAATCAAGAGTCCTGAATTTACTGCATTCATGCGGTAAGCATGACGTTATCAATCTATTCACATTTTTCAAAATAAAATTTATGTGAGATTAAGGTGCATTTCGAGATTGTTCTTCTCTAAGTTATATTACAATTTCATCGTATTAACTCTTGTCCTGCCATAATAAATACAGCCCAGTGCCACAGGGCTAATCCACATTGTGCCAAGCCACAACCCCCCCCCCCCTGTGCCAAGTTTATTTTGAGATAATCTGATGCACGCGCGATGGTACGATCAATAGCGCGTGCGAAGCACTTAGCACAGTACAATGAGCATGAACAATAACTGCTATTACGAATGCGAGCATGTATGCATAAAGCAGCAAAGCGGGGGCTCGCTCGCGTGAATTAAGCAGCCAATCGATGGCGCGCTCCCGTGTACAAAGCACTATAACGGTAGCGTGCATGCGGCCTTATGGCAGGACATGAGTTAAAGCTAATCTTGAGCTCTGGTATGGGCATTATTTGTCGAGGGAACATGGCTATAATTCATTCTGGATTGTTTATCCTGCAGTAGATTGATTGTTTGAACCAATAAAATAAAATAAAATACTCACAAAAACTTGCTTGAAATCATCTTCAATAAAAAACCAAAACTCCCATTTGCACACAGTAACCTGTGTTCAGCACATGGTGTCGGGCCTATACTTACCTTGATTTCCTCATCTTTCTTTGCCCATTAATCAGCTCCTATATATTTTTACCAAAATCGTTTGTTACATGTCATTTATTTGTAACCTTGAACATTCAGTGTAAGTTTTAAGTTTTGTTGGATTCTGTGAGAATATATTTTCTGTCATTACCAGAACTCAAGAACTCAACAGTTACATGTATTTTTTTTACAGAAAAATCGAAAGAACTTCTCGAAATAATCTCCCTGATGTAGATGTCCACAACATTGCTGAAAAGCTTTCGATAGACGACTTTTATGACCTGGGAGTTGCACTTGGTTTCCCAATACAACAACTGGATGCAATAGAGTATAATAAGCGCAATAACAGACAAGAGGCCATCTACGAAATGTTGATAACATGGAAACAGAAACAACTACCAAATCAGAACGTGAAGGAAGTGCTTCTTTCACTCCTGAAGTCTGCAGGAACAGAGGCAGAAAAGACAAAAAAGACAGGTTTTACTGTTACTCATTTAGATTTATCAGCAGGTTCTCTTAAGCATACCAAACATAATGCCTGATGACTCAAAATATATAGCACCTTAGCTGTGTATAGATCTGTACTAATCTTGTGATTTAGTTATACATTAGCCATTGTTGCTATCAGGGAAAATGATTATAGTCATCATTAGTGTGGCGCAATATGTTTCTAAATAACAACATTAATTTTATTACACTTCCGCGAGAAAGGATGGAAACAAGTTCCACAAATAAAGGCGTAATCTCCATATCACTTAAGATGACCCTTTGTGATAATGTTACGTTCTTCTCAAGAATTGCAACGTCCTGTTAAAGCAGAAAATGTCAACTTTAAAAAATACAATGATAAAAAAGGAAACAAAAAGCTGACATAAAGTTGACATAGGAACCGTTATTATTCAAAATATAAACAAAAACCTGCAATATAGACGTAAATAGTAAAAATACAAATTCAGATTCTAAATATGATGATAATCAGTAATAATAACAACAAAAACAAAAATTTATGACAACAATAATAATGAATAATGTTAATTGCATATTAAGAATGATAATAATAACGGTAATTAGGATGATAGTAGTAGCAGGAACAATACAGTGCGAATATTTTTTTCTTCACAAATACATTCGCCAATATTATTATAGAAGGAAGACATTGTAAACAAAATATATTTAAAGCTATATTTTCAAATATCTATTAAACACTTTTTTATTAAATCATTTGTGATTATACAAAAGAAACTAATTTAACTATATTCATTTTTTTTTAATGCAATGACGTCATTTACATTGGGCCACCGTACTTCAGACATTACTTCTACCCGGTAAGATTTCTTTTGGGGTCATTAACTCTTACTGTAAATCAAACCTAATACCTTACTTCAACCCTTACTCAAAATTCTAGCCGTGGGTGTTTTTTTAAATTTTGTTCACGAAATAAACCCAGTCCAAATGTCGCAAGGCCAAAAGTCAGAGTATTAAGCAGAGAGATTATCAAAGGGGAAGTCCACCCTGATAATTAGCTGGCATTAATAAAGGCCGAAAAATCTGCAAAACAAATTAATGAGAGTTTCAGCAATATCCGATTAAAAATATGAAGTTATGAATTTGTTAAGTTGTCAACAGTGAAACACGAAGTGGCAACACTTTGACGTATAAATCCTGTCTACAATAGACATTAGGAAGGAACTAATACTCACCATTCTGTATAGTTAGTCCAACTAAATCGCTAATTTACAGTTACATGCATATGGTTCTATTAAAAGGGTTTGGTTAATCTTTCTGATGTGTCTTTGCAAAAAACAGAAATAAAGGCCATTTGATGGAGATTTACAAAAGCTAATAACGTTGAATCTAAAAGGCGATCTTGAGTTATATGACGGAAAATAAAATTTCACACATCTAAACTTACATTAGCCCTTCTGATGATAAAGATAACTGATATATTGGAGAAATAAATATAGTAGAAATGTTTTAAAGCTTTAAAAAAAATTACGAAAAAATAAAAACGTAAAAGAAAGGTATGCGTTCGGACCTCGTGTCAAGCGGATTACGTGTCTAACTTTTTATTTTTAATGATTCATTGCTTAATTTGTTTATATACGCTTTGCTTGTTAAACCAGTCGATCTATCCTACTGCATGACAAAAATCCGATTGACTGGATGACAAATTCTGTCGAAAAGCAGTTCACTAACCAAGTACGTTCCTCCCCCCCCCCCCATTTTAAAAATCCGCTGGGTCTCTAAGCACTGACAGATCCGAACGTATAACTTTCTTTTACGTTTTTCTCAATATATTTAGTGACATTTCTGACCAGGACTTGCTCAAAGTGGCTCGACAAATCAAGTGGAAGGACTTCATGGAGATTGGCACAAAGCTTGGATTAAGTCGGAATAAGCTTGAGAACATCAAACACAAGACCTTGCATAATCGCAAAGACGCTAACGTCCAATTGCTCTGCACGTGGAAGGCATCTCAAAGATCAGTTTCTAAAGCAACTGAGACATTGAAGAACATTTGGGAGTCTGTCTCCTCGGCATCTACGGCTGAGAATGGTACAGGCAATGGTTCTGACTTGTATATACATGTATTGTGTATTATATAATCGGTTATTCTTATCAAATGTAGAAACGAACAGAATTTTAACTGAACTTTGTCTACAATGGAATCATTGGATTGAAATGTTTAGTGGTAATAAAAATGGTTTTGAAGCTTGAGGTTGACTATTAGGGCGGATAACGTCATTCATAGCAGTCATTTTGATGCGTCAAAAACTTGTCTCACGAGATAAGACGAGATAAGGCGGAGCCATGCATCTCTACACTCACAGGAGAAAACTTCTGAAGTACACAAACAACTTAAAACTGAATCCTCATAAGCCATGACTGCTATGACTGTCATGACACATGCTGTTCAATATTTATATATTTTTCTCTCAGACGGAAGCTTGCGTATGATCTCTTCGGCGAATCCTGAGAAACGAGCCAAACCAAGCGAGCCTAGAGAGCCTGAACATATGGATATCATCGCAACATCAGATACAGGTAGATAATAGAATAATAACATCATATGATTGGGACAATGATAGCATCATATGCATACCATTTGTATAACACAATTCCATTGGGCATGATAAATGTGAAGAAGAAAAAAAATCTATGTCAAATATCAATTTTTAGATTCGAAAATTAATCAATTTCTTTGATGATTTTTCATCGTTTGATTTTGGTTGAGACCTTGACCAAGGTGGAGGTACACCAAACCCAAAAGAGCTTTGCAGCGTAGCTAAATCAGTGAAAAGTCTGGCATCAGCATGTAAACTTGGGGCAGCGCTTCGTCTAAATGATGACCTCATTGTAGGATTCATCGATCTATCCAGTTCGTCAGTACTCCATAAGATCGCACGACAGCTCGTAGACAGTTGGTGGAATGATTTGAAAGAGGAAGAAAAAGAAGATAAGTTTGCTAAGCTTCTCTCGGAGTTTAACATCCTGGATGACAAAACAGGTTCGTTGGAGTCACAAAGCTGAGTTAAATCGTAATCGTGTTGATAAGGAAATATAATTTTAACCCTTTAAAAGAAAAGTTTCAAGTTCAAACTTGCATTTCTGTTATTTTTTACCTTCCATTTATTTCATTTGTTTACGTTACAGAAGGATGTACAGAAATACAGACATTTTTTAGTAGGTAATTTTTTTATTAACATGTATCTACAAATCATTGATATTATTTTTGGTTTCTTTACTTGTCCCTATATTCATCAAAGTTTTACAGTTTATTTCATCTTTTTTAGAACCCGTCAATGTCCTCATTCATCACCATCGTAATGCTATGCGTATTAACCTGTGTATTTTTTCCTTCACATTGACATTTGGATTTTTTTCAGTGTCCACAGGCCGTGAAGAAATCTCAAAAGCCATTGAATCCAAGACAGACCTACTAGACTTGTGTCATCGCCTGAGTGTTAAACCTTCTGGCGTCTTGCAGATCATGAGCACATTTGACACCTTCCCGCCTCCCATGATTCGTCGTTATGCTACGCAGATGCTTCACGAGTGGGTACGTCAAGGTGGGACCAGGGAGAGGCTTCTGGAAGTTGCTCAGGCTTTCCGTTTCAACGATGCAGCAGTCCAGATAGCTGAAGGTAATGCCATTTCACATCTCCACTGTGTTTCACATCCCATTAACTCGTGTAAGCTTACTTGATCAGTGAGGGGGGGGGGAGCGTTTGATAGATTCATCATGTTTACTTCCGATTGCCTGACTTTGAAAGAAACCAACATGCCCCCTTCTGAGAAATTTCATTAATTCGGCGGGAGCTTTTGCCCTTTTAACTTCTTAAAAGAAATAGCAATCACGAACCGTGTTCCTGGATGAGCAAACACGAAATTGAAAGGAAATAATCCGTTTACCAGTTATCATTCAAACCTTAAAATCACGTTATGCCATTAAATTAACTTGTTTGTATTGTGCAGAAAGATCTCGGATGTTTTGCCAATAATTTATATTGTTCAAAACAGTGACATAATATACTGGAGAAAGCAGAGTAAAAGGAAAATAAATTTGAAAACGTGGGATTTCTTCTTTGTTACTCGAATCAAATCCTGACCCAAGGTAATTGTAAAAGTGTTATTCAACCCCCAACAAACGTGCCTTATTACACGCTTGTTCCCAATCGCGTTACAGTAAATGCACTCAAAAGGGACTGCTTTTAACCCTAATAAGGCCCGGGGGGGCATTATGCCCCCGCCCCCTCCGCGAGTTTTCTGATTGTTCGGGAACGCATACGGATGGCGCCCCGCCGCTTCATGACTTGATTCTTTCGAGTCTTGCGCATCTTTTAAAACAATTTTTTGAAAATCGGACCTACCGTTACAAAGTCACGTGACCTTTTGTCTTTACATGTCGGCCCGAAAATCGCTCATTTTCGTGATTTGTGTACAAAACATATAGAAATATCATTTTTTCTAAAAATAGATAAAACAATGGTTATTTGGTCTTGTTTAAAGTTTAGGTGTTTGTTTTGGGGGTCAAAATAATTGAATTATAGTTAGAAATGAAATAAAACAACAAAAACAATAAAATACATACGTAAAAAAACAATGAAATACATAAGAAATTATCAAAACAAGAGATAACATAAGGAATAACCTGGCTCTTCCATTTTTTTTTGAAGTATTATTATTCCAAATGGTCTAACAATGATATGTAGTGGAAAAGAAAGCTTAAATATGAAGAATATATGATTTATGCCTAAAAATCTGAATTTTTGACCTTATTTGCATAATTTACCATAAATATGCAAATGAGTAAATTTAAAAAAAAAATGAAATTACTATAGTATTCTATATACTTCCCTTGACATGCATGCAAAATTTTCACGGCCGAGATCTTAGGGGGGCCATAATGTCCTCCCCGGCCGTATTAAGAACTCAAATAGCCCGGCCTTTTTAGGGTTAAAATAGCTATGAACAAAAATTGGCACAACTTCATATTTTGTTAATATATATAAACTTAAGTTTATTTTTTGTCATGTTTCATATGGAGATTATCGATAACTTGTTTCCTTCTTATCCTCCTAAGCCATGACATGCCAACCAGGCTATATGCCTTTCTTCTCGCATAGCATCATTGATCACAAGGGTGGAGAACTGACACTCGATGAACTTGGCATTGCCCTATCTATCCCTGAAGGAGCTATACCAAAAGGGATGAGATCAGTTGTAACTCTTCGCGTCCCAACTCATGATACTTCTAGGCTTCCCGTACGGGAGGGTGAGGTAGTCATTACTCCATTTGTAAGGGGTTCTCTGACACAAGAACTGCTCAAACCTGCCACGGTGGTACTACCACACTGTACCAATCACCATGAACGTAAAGACGACCCTTCTGTTATCTTGTACACAAAAACAGGACCAGGTACATAATTTTGTTATTGTTCTGTTAAAAAACACATCATCACTTGAAATGTGAAGCAATTTGACAAATGAGGTGAATAACTGATTTCAAATCACATATACATTAGTCTTCTAGTCATGAGCATCCATTTTGAGAATGATAAACTGATGAAAGTAATTATTGAATGATTTCTTAATAATAAACAGAAAATACCATTAAGTCATTTGAATCAACTCCTTAACAGAAATTGAATCAAGTCAAATATCAGAACATGAGTTGAGGCGTTATCAGTCCCCACTTTACTATAAATAATCAATATAGTATAAGCACATATTATCAGGAAGTAAGATAGTATAATCAATTTTTTTTTTTTTTTCATTTTTCTTAATTCAAAGGAACGTTCGGTCGTAAGAACCTGACTCCGCGCACGTCACAAATCTTAGAAGACAAAATCAAGTTTCGTACACGTCATCTTCAAGTATTGGCTCTGTCATCGACCGATATTCAAGGACTCCAGTTGAGATGTGTAGTCTTTCAGCCTCTCGTCATGACTCCTGGAGAGAAGCCAACTTTACGTGTGTACATACTTCACCCATATAGGAACTACATAGAGGTATTTATATCATATATTCTATATCCATCTAAGCGAACACCATTTAATAATCCAATTATTAAAAGGTGGCCCTTTCGGCTATTCAAGTTATGAAAGGCCTATGGTAACAATTTAAAATTCACCGAGTAACGTCTGCTTATGATTTCTTTCAGACTAAATTATCAGCTCATAATTAAGAAAAGGCGAGGAAGGGAAGGGAGAAAAGGTGATGACTGATGAGTCTTGGGAAGGGAATAAACTGAGGAGGGAGAATGAGTGGGAAGGAAAGTAGAAGGAGGAATGGGATATTTAACAGAAAAAACGGCGGGAAAGAGGGAATGATAGGGGTTAGGAGAGGGGAGTTGATGGAAGCAAGAAGGATGGGTGAGGAAAGAAGAGAGGGAGGAATGAGATGGGAATAAAGCTAAGATAGAAAAGTTTGTAGATGAGGGGGGGGGGCAGAGTAGAGGGAAAGAAGAGAGATAATGTATGGAGGGTTGTAAAAGCGATAAGGGGGCGGGGGCTGGTCGAGGAGCTTTGCACTGGTATAGGTATTCTTTCGAAAACGCACTATATAAGTTTGTAATACACAACAATATTGCTTGGTTACAGAAAAGGGCAATTTTCATAACTCTAGCCTTCTCTATATTCCAGAAATTATAATGTTTCCATTTTGCCTGCTTAAAGATAAAGTTGAGTTCTGGTCATGCAACTGCATTGTGAAAGAAATGGTGTGGAATCAATCAGAAAAGGTTGATCATCTAGCATATAAGTATTGGTGTGTACTGCAAGGTTCTGGAATCATCAAAAATTTGGCCCAGTCTCGGTAAAGTTACAAGCACTGTACACAGAAAGATATATGGGGCTACACGAACATGCGGCTAAAAATCCGTCCCGAGTTTTATGATGTTACATGCCATATTTATAATATGAAGGCATTTGAAGAGCCATGCTTTTCACGGAACATGTTTTATCTGATGTTCTTCCACAATTGCATAATAACAATGATAACGCTCACAAATTATTTTTCACCTCTTCCCAGAACTCAAACTTCTCTTTAAATCGATAAATTTTAACTTTTTCGTGAAATACGGGATGAAAGAAAAAAAAAGTAGTTTGGAGTAGAGAATACTCAAGTAACATATGTTATCAGAATAAAAGCCAAATGCCTTATTTCATGGAACAATATACATTGCAGTAGCACGTGTTTGAAAAAAGGAGTAGTACTTTAAGGTGTAAATCTGCTTTCTTGGATTATGACATCCATTGGGTATGTACAGTGCCATTTTTGAGTAATCTTGTACATTATTTTACTGTGATGCTTGTATCGGTGAATACTAGTTCGTCTACTACCCAATTAGTGTATTCCCATATGACATGGTCTACACTTAGCCGTCTACTATCCACTTGGTCAAATACTCATTTAATCATTAATACCAAAATTCATCAAATGATTATAAGGCCTTATGGATGGTAGACGAAATGGGCATAGATAAAGTGGGAATTAGACTAAATGGTCATAAGAATAATAGAGCAATAGAACAAATGGGTAGTACACTAATTGGAGATTAGACCATATCGAAATTAGACCAAATGACTATTATCCTAAACGGTCATTAGACCAATTGATAAGTAGACGAAACGAGTATTAGACCATGTGGATAGTAGACAGGCTGAGTGTAGACCATATGGCAATAGACCAATTGGGTATGAGACGAACTAGTTGTAGACCAAAAGGCAACATAACCGTTAATCAGGTGAAAAGTGGGGGTCAGTGCAGGACTGTTCATCGCATGTTTTGGGACTGCATTACTTGTAATGGCCTGATAGGCCAAACTGTTATTTACGATGAATATTCAGCTTCAGTGCAGTGTTAGTGCATTAAGCTACTTGATAACGTGGATATTAGAAGATTAACCCATAAATGTGAAACATTTACGTAATATATTTTGGGACCGAACTCTTCATTAATAATACTGATCTTCTGACTGTTTATAAATGATTTTATTTCTACCATTTAATTGCTAAATCAATAACAAATCTAAATGAGATGTACATATATGTAAATAAAGGTTATTCACAAGGATTTTTTGTTTAAAGGCCTACAATAGATGACGTTAATCATCTGCATGAAATTTATTCATTTTTGCAATATTTAGATTTGAGTTTTATTTGTCCAATTCCAGGATATAACTAAGAAGGAGAAGAGTTCTTCTGTACCCTACTGCCAAGTCCTGAAGAAAATCAGGTTCTCCATAGAGTCAATAGCAAAGGATCTAAAGATTTTGTTCCACGACGGGACGAAAAGTAACAAAGAAATGGTAAATATGCGTGATTGTTATTTCAAAAGGTCTGTTGAAGAATAACGGTGGAATTGGGAGATGTACATTTTAGGGGCTGAATTTTTTTACTCTTTTACACAACTACTTCATTCCAGATATGCATGTAGTTTTCAAGACAGGTGATATCTGGACACGGCTTTTGTTTATTAAATGAATGCAACAATCAGCTACCTCGAAGGTAAATTTTTTGAGAATAATCATTGAATGATCAAACCTCTTCCTTATGTCAAAATTGGATCTCATCAAATCGAATATATTCCCTCTCTTGGTCTTTCCTCTCCCTCATACAAACACATGCACATTCTAATATAATGTTGTCATGTTTATTTTCATTATCAGTATTATATTACTATTATTATCATCATATTATTATTACTGGTGTTGTTGTTATTGTTCTTGCTGTTATTATTATACTTATCATTATCATTATTAATGTTATCATCGTTATTATTATTATTATTCGAATGATATTCAAAACAAGATGACCATCAAGAGTATAATAAATGGAAATTGCAGCCCTATAAACTGTGAGCTTCAATTCTCCCCTGACGAGAAAGGAAAGAAGAATGGCCATATCGACATACAACAAGGGTCAGCAACACTTGCAGAAAGAGATTTTAGCATTTCAATAGAAGGTAAGCCTATATTATCAAGAAGTAGGATATTATGTGTCTTTCACTTCATCAAATGTAGCCAGGTACTTCAAAGACCTTACATAAGTCATTTATTGTAACAAGTTACCTCAAGGATCCTATACAAGTCCTTCCTGTAGCCAGTTACCTCTGAACCCTACATAAGTCTATTATTGTAACTAGTTACCCCAAAGACCCTACATACCGGTAAGTCATTTATGTATCCTGTTATCTTGAAGACCCTACATAAGTCTTTTATTGTAAACCATTGATCTCAAAGACCGTACATTAGTTATTTCTGTAAATAGTTACCTCAAATTCCCTGCATATTTTCATTTATGTAACTCTAGTGTATATATCTCTGTATTTGTTTTGCTCATTTAATAAAAATAATTCAATGAGCTTTAAAATCTCAAATACAGCACATACTAAATGCCGAAAAAGAAACTATCAAATAATAGCTGTAGGGTAGTCTTGTTCAGAACTCAAATCTGTTTCTAACAAAAATGTTTTCATTCTCGTATCTTTTGTAATGGAGATATTGGTTTTGCGGAGAAAAAAAATTTGATTTTTTTTTTTTCAAACCAAACCATTGAATTATGATTATTTATCTCTCAAAGCACATCTATTTTATATTTAAGACATAGCAATTCTGTATTCTGGAGAAAAAATAAACTCCTTAGTCCTATTGTATTTCTTTATTCCGTTTGATGCAGATGAACCGGATTATGCAGTCGATCTCACAGATTCGTAAGTAAAAAAATATCATCATCCATCATAGCTGGGAGCCATTGGGGCGACAATAAAATGGACCTTGAGACACAGCTTTTCCTTAACTTCCTATCTTCAGCTGTCATAGTTAGCTGCTAAAATGATATTCCCGTCCATTGCTTTTTGTTATCAGCCCATGTCCTAGTTGGTCTGCCCCTCCTTCTTCTCCCATCAGTTCATCCTTGCAATATCGTGTTTGCCAAGCTATTCTTCCATCTAGTGACACGCCAATACCATTGTAGCTGTCTTCTTTTCCAAATTGTGATGAGGGGACCGAGTTTTCCTATATAACTCTCCATTACCGGTATCCCTCTCATTTTGTTGTTGGACGTATGCAAAGGGTAGAGGATATGCAGAAGCCTTCTCATACGATTCATCTTAAAAGCATTGCTTCACGTTTCCATCTCTGCATTCAGTGTCCCTGTTTTACAGCCATATAGAAAGACTGATGTTACCAGTGCTCTCAACAAGCTCAATCTAAATGTCATTGTGATGCTCCTGTCATTCCATCTTTGGTTTCAGACTTCCAAGGGCACATGTGGCAAAGGTGATTTTTACTTCCTGAGCAATATTTAGTATCCTTTGTGGTAGTTGACCTACATATTTGAATTATTGCTCTCTTCCAATCTTAACATTTCCATTCTCATCGGAACGCATCTTTAGGATCTTGCTTTTCTCAGGAATGATTTCCATGTGCATGCACTCTCTTCCAGTCGTCTTATCAGGGAAAATGAGCTCATCTAGTGTTGCAGTGATCAGGTCGATTTCATCAGCGAATCTTATATTGGTAACAGATCTGCAACCTACGCTGACTGAACCCTCAAAGCCTTCAAGAGTTTCTGTCATGATATGTCCAAGAAAATGTTAAAGATGGTGAGTGAACGTGAGATGCACTGTAAAGGGCCTCAATTGCATTAACGCTGCATTTGCTGATGTTAAACTTGAGGAGAATCCTTATCATTCCATCCCGCCATACGTGGTCGAAAGCTTTTTTTAGGCCTTTCTTGTAAATCCTAAATTTCTTACTTAGAATCCTGAGATTAAAGATTTGACGCACCGTCCTGCGACCTTTCCTAAATCTTATGTTGGCTGAGTATGTTGAGGAAAACTTTCAGGAGTATCTCACTAGGATGACTTATCAGACTGATTGTACGGTAGTTGCTACATGACTTGAGGTCACCCTTTTTTTTAGAGTGGTGAATGAAAGTGAGATGCACTGTAAAGGGCCTCAATTGCATTAACGATGCATTTGCTGATGTTAAACTTGAGGAGAATCCTTATCATTCCATCCCGCCATACGTGGTCGAAAGCTTTTTTTAGGCCTTTCTTGTAAATCCTGAATTTCTTACTTAGAATCCTGAGATTAAAGATTTGACGCACCGTGCTGCGACCTTTCCTAAATCTTATGTTGGCTGAGTATGTTGAGGAAGACTTTCAGGAGTATCTCACTAGGATGACTTATCAGACTGATTGTACGGTAGTTGCTACATGACTTGAGGTCACCCTTTTTTTTAGAGTGGTATGATGATTGACGTTGTCCATGCAGATGGCCATGCACCAGTTCTCAACACCTTGTTGAAAAGTTTTGTGTATGTCTCAATTATGGCGTACGTGCCCTCCATATTTCAGGAATTTTGGAGGAACATTGTCTATACCCCGTAATTTTCCATCTTTTAAACTTTAAACAGCTTCTTCAACCTCAGACTGAAGAATCGGTGGGTCTTTCTACTGCTCAGTAATTGAGACTGACCTCAGCATATCTAGCGGTTTCTGATCTGTTAGTTGGTTATCTAAGAGTTCCTTGCATTATCCCTTTCACCTACTCCGAACAGCATGCTTTTATGTAAGCATGTTGCCATTTTTGTCTTCTAAAGGGTCTAACTGTCATTTTTGTTCCTTTCCTTAGGTCTCCTATTGTTTTGTAGGCAGCGCGCTGCAGTGTTGTAACATTTTCTGTTATTTTTGACGTTGTTTAATTGCACTGGTCATTGATCCACTATTCTTCTGCTCCTTTGGTTGCTTTCTTAACTGCCTTGCGGATTCTATATATGCTTGGCAATCAGCATCACTGAGTCACCTATTCTTTTTCAACTCCATGTGCCTGTCACACAACTACAACACCTCATTGGTCGTCCATTTGTTTTTCATGACCCTTGCTTTTCCAAGAACCTGCATTGCAGTGGCAATGATTTGCTCATTCAACTGATTGTAGAAGCTTTCAGCATCTCTGTCTGCAAATAGAAGTGGAGCAAATCTTCACCCAATCTTAGCCTTCAATTCTTTAACAATGTCAGGATCTTTTCATTTTTCCAAGCTGAACTTCATTCTTGGTGATTTCCCTTTTCTTACGTTCTTAAGCTTCAACCTAATTAAGGTCATCCCCAATTCATGGTCACTCCCCATGCCAGCTCCTGTGAATGACCTGGTTTGAGCAAGGTTTACACTTGACAGGAAACGTCGAGTGGTCATGGTGTAGTCGATCATATTTTGTGTTTTACCATTTGGTTAGTGCCATGTAGCTTCCCTTGACATTTTCTGGGGTTATAAGGTGTTGACCAGAATAAGGTCGTGAAACTTGGCGAATTCCAGCAGCATATGTCGCCTAACATTCGTTTACCCGAGGCTAAATCTTCCTGCAGTCCCTTGTCATGTGGGGTGCGCATCAACTCCCACCTTGGCATTTCGGTCACCAACGACCAACACCACGTCGTTCTTTGGGATCTCCGTCACCTGTCCAAGAGGCTGTTGGTGAAAACGCCATCATTACCATCATTTATATTATAACAATGTCCATGAAAATGATACTTTTTAAACTCTGATTCAGAATCATGGCATAGATCCAAATCATGATATTCTTTAAGAATGGACATTAGACTTAGCAATTATTATTCCTAACGCGTAACCCATCAGTAGAAAGTTCTATATACCTGCAATTAGTATCGTTATTGGTTGACAACCAGCTTTTGACAGTCTACTATTAATCTATGGGTTGTGATGATGGTGATTTATCTAGGGACAAGGATTCCTGTTCATATTTTACAAAGGAATCTACCAAACCTCTATCAGTTTTATTTTAATTTATTTATATATTTTCCTATTTTTTCATTCACCCCCCGCTGAATGTTATAAATTTACTTACCTACAGGCAGGGGCGATTGCAGTATGTATCCAACAATCTTCTCGAGACCATGACCGATGTGATCCATGAAACAAAGGACTTAAAGTCCCTTGGCATCCAGCTTGGCTTCTCTTATGCACCTATGAAGAAAAACGAAGACCCAGCAGACGTGTCCTCTGATAGTGTCTCAAGGTCAGGCTTTGGTGAGATGCTACGTGAATGGAGACGGCAGGTTCGACCTAGTGAACAGGTAGATGAACTTCATCTGGCATTGGAAAATGCAGGGTTGGGCCATGCAGCTGATGCCTTCCTACACAAACGTAAGTACCATATTCTACCCTTTCGAGCTTTGTAAGACTAAACAGTTCCCTTATATTGTTAGAAATATAGAAACGATAATATATTTTAGGACTCCCTTCTAATAAACCATAGCCAAAGGCATTAAGAAAAGCTTTTCTGCTTTAGTATTCAGCTAAACGATCTGGTATGTGCTCGAACTATTTCGAATACTGCTCAAGCATTGGTGGGTACCCATTTACTACACATCGAAAGAGACATAATAAGTTGGGGAAAGAAGTGTGTCCAATATTTTAAGCACCCAGCAAGGTTATAACCTGGGACCTCCCACATGAAGGTCCAGTATGGAACGCCTACTTTGAATGCCCTTTTTGCGTTTCATAGTCCATAGCCACCAATTTCCCTCAATGCTCCCAAATCCCTATGAGTGCTAGCATGGCTTTACATTTTGAACGACAACAGTTACAAAAATGATGTTCCGTTACCGCTCTTTCAGGATTAAATTTCAATGAAAGAATTCTCGATTTTACTCCTTCCCCTATTTGTATGTGAACCATAAGCGAGTAGCATATCTAAATATTCGAATTATTGAATTTCCTTCTTTTCTTCCCCACTTATTTGTTGGTAAACATCAGTTCGTTACATGTCCAAATACTCAAACTATTTAATTTTCTTTCTTCTCTATTCCGTTTTAGTGAGTAACAGTGGGCAATTTACACAAACCAGACAAGTATGGGTGAAAAGGAATAGGCAATCCTTCCATTGAAATGTTTATCATCATCCCACGACCAAGAAGGGATTCACTTGATTTATGCATTCAACTGCGAAGCCTACGTTTTCAGAAATATGTATTCTAAGTCAGCATGATTCTCAGCCTGAATCTCGAAGTTGCTTTTTCTTTCCTAGCCAGTCCTGCTGGGAGTCATGTAGTTAAGCTACATACGAGTAAGATTTCTTTTTAATTATCCTTAATGATTAAACGGAAAGCCAACTTTCATAGTAAATTAATATAAAAGAAAGCAAAACAACCAGAGAAGCAAGCTAGTGAAAGTCTGAAGGAAATCTGCCAAAAAAATGAGTAAGTTATGAATATTTGAAACTTGAAAGTTATAATCACTATACGTATAGGCCATTCAAATTGGCTACACAAAATGCTCAGTCGTCCGTATTGGCTACAATAACATTTGCTTTATGACAAGTTTGTTTGAAAAGCGTTTCAGTTCTATCGCAACAACAATTATGTGCGTAGCATAAAAACTACAGAAATTATTTGCCTCATATATATTAATGTTGCATGAAGCATGCTTCAGTTGACTTGCTGAAATAATCATTTTATATAAAACAATTGATTGTTGTTTACTTGTTTCAGTTATATTCTACTACAATGATTACATCACATTACACTCTATTCACCCAAATGATCTTTGCCATCTTCCTCCATTGCGAAATGTCCAAACAATGAAACGTTTTGATGTCTGCCGATTTTAGAGTCCATATGCCTCTGACCCATAGGGCAGCACACTCCAAAACATATACATATGATAATAATTGCAGAATTTATTTTCCTTATTCTATGGTTGTATGAATACTGTTTTAGTTCTGTTTCAACAATTTCAATGTGCATAAGATTATAATTACATTCAATATTTCCTCTAGTTTAATGTTGTATAAATACCGTTTCAATTATATTACTAAAATAATCATGTAAATATGATTTTAAGTACTGAATATATTTTCTTTATTGCAAGGCTGTATGAATAATGTTCTAGTGCTGTTGCTACAATAATCATATGCATGATATAGTAATAGCAGTATATATACATTTTCTTTATTTTAAAGCTGTGTGACTACTGTTTCAGTTATATTACTAAAATAATCATGTAAATATGATTTTAAGTACTGAATATATTTTCTTTATTGCAAGGCTGTATGAATAATGTTCTAGTGCTGTTGCTACAATAATCATATGCATGATATAGTAATAGCAGTATATATACATTTTCTTTATTTTAAAGCTGTGTGACTACTGTTTCAGTTCTATTGCTACAATAATCATTTACATATGATAACAATATCAGAAGATATTGTTTATTCTAAGGTTGTATGAAAACTGTTTCAGTTCTATTTCAACAATGACAATGTACATAAGATTGTAATTACAGAAGATATTTTCTTTATAGCAAGTTTGTATGAATACAGTTTCAGTTCTATTGATTCAATAATCATTTACATGATATAGAAATGAGCAATATATATATATTTTTTAATTGTAAGGTTGTATGAATACTGTTTCAGTTCTATTGATTCAATAATCATTAACATGATATAGAAATGAGCAATATATATATATTTTTTAATTGTAAGTTTGTATGAATACTGTTTTAGTTTTATTCTACAATAATCATTTACATAAGATTATAATTACAGAATATATTTTCTTTATAGCAAGCTTGTGGGACTCCTGTTTCAGTTCTATTGCTACAATAATCATTTACATATGATAAAAATATCAGAAGATATTCTTTATAGCAAGGTTGTATGAATAATGTTCTAGTTCTGTTGCTATAATATCATATACATATAACTATTACAGAAGATTTTGCTTTATTGTAAGGTTGTATGAGTACTGTTTCAATGCTATTGCTAATATAATCCTATATATGTGATAACAATATCAGAAGATATTCTTTATAGCAAGGTTGTATGAATACCTTTTCAGTTCTATTCTACAATAATCATTTACATAAGATTATAATTACAGAATATATTTTCTTTATAGCAAGCTTGTGTGACTCCTGTTTCAGTTCTATTGCTACAATAATCATTTACATATGAGTACAATATCAGAAGATATTCTTTATAGCAAGGTTGTATGAATACTGTTTCAGTTCTATTCTACAATAATCATTTACATAAGATTATAATTACAGAATATATTTTCTTTATAGTAAGCTTGTATGAATAATGTTCTAGTTCTGTTGCTATAATATCATATACATATGATAATTATTACAGAATATTTTGCTTTATTGTACGGTTGCATGAGTACTGTTTCAATGCTATTGCTACTATAATCCTATATATATGATAATAATATCAGAAGATATTCTTTATAGCAAGGTTGTATGAATACTGTTGCAGTTCTATTCTACAATAATCATTTACATAAGATTATAATTACAGAATATATTTTCTTTATAGTAAGCTTGTATGAATAATGTTCTAGTTCTGTTGCTATAATATCAATATACATATGATAATTATTACAGAATATTTTGCTTTATTGTACGGTTGTATGAGAACTGTTTCAATGCTATTGCTACTATAATCCTATATATGTGATAATAATTACGGAATATATTGTCTTTATTATAAGGTTGTGAGAATACTGTTTCAGTAATATTGGTAGAATAACCATGTACATAAGATATAATACTTACATAAGACGTTTTCTTTATTGTATGAACACTGTTTCAGTTATATTGCTACAATAATAATGCGCATAAAGTATTGAAAAATGTTCAACTTTTTTTTGCTAGAATAATGTTAATGAGACAATACTTACAGACCAAATTCTATTTACTATGAAGCTGTATGACTAGCCTTTCATTTGTATTGCTACTATTTGTATTGCTAATAGTCATATATATATAAGACAATAATTACATACGATATTTTCTTCATTGCAAGGTTTTATGAAGACTGTTCACTTATATTGCTACGATGATGATGTACATTAGGTAATAACTGAAATTAATATATGCGTTATCACAAGGTAATATGATTGGTTCCAGTTGTATGGCTACAAAAATCATTTATCTAAGATAGCTTGATAGTTTCAGAGGGTATTTTCTTATTGCAAGGATGTATGAAACCTTTTATTTTAATTCATTTCTATGCTGCAATTATCATGTACATTATGTAATAAGTACAGTAAATATGTGCTTACTATAATGACTATAAGATTTGTATGAACACTTCTCCAGTTGTATTGCCACAACGATCATGTACATGAAAATAAAATAGCAGCGGATAATTTTGTTATTGTAAATTTGTATGAAAACTGTTTTTGCTGTATTGCACCGATCATAATTTGCGTGGTATAGGCAAACTTCGATTTGTGAGTTTATCATTCATTTTATTTAGGCGGAAGAATATCATCGGAGCAATGCTACTTTAAAATGACTGCTCATAAAAATGCTATCATATTCAAAATATGACGAAGTAGTTTCAGTCTTCGAAATAGGTTTTGATGACCCACGTGTGATATCCTATATGTGCCACATGTATGTGTAGTATTTTATACTGTGTACAGTTTTCAGCAAGATTGCATACCGTTATGATTTGTATATATGTATTCTATTCATTGTAATAGTTTATTTCAGTTGATATGGTCCTTCATGGTTTAGTCTCCTAAAGGAATTGATATGAGTATATATTTTGTTAACGTTTTAATTTCTTGTATTCAGCATGCTTTATATTATCTATATTCAGTTTTATTTGATTCTTAATTTTGACTATTGCCTTGACTGCATTTGATATTTGGTCTATAATGTCGATTTTGTCATGGTTCTAATAACAAGATGTACAACAGTACTAAAACCAATCGTATAATCCTCTATAAATACATTTGAAAACATTTTATATCTAAACCTAAAAATTAGTCATCCCCATGTATATTTTTATGAACATAATCAACATTTTCCAATAAGTTCCAGACATTTTCTTTTACAATGCACTTGCCAAACCAGCGATTGACTTTATGCCTATGCTGTATCAAGGTTTTTTATGGTGAATTGCTACAATAACCACGTATTTTTAAAAAACTAGATTAGATATATGTATTGAGCCATATTAAGGTAGTAGAAACGGCTTTTCTGGAGTGTTGTATCAATGATCATGAACATTAAGATGATATACAGTAATGTTTGTATTATATCAAATGGTGGTAGCGTTCCAGTTGTGGTGCCGCATTGACCGTTTACAATAATAATGTTGTAATAAAGTATTAGTAATAGATATTGCAAATTTGTGCATACAATGATCATACAAGGCCGCGAAGTTTTTAAATTGACCCCCATCCCAAGCGTGAAGTTACTTTTAAAAAGTCAAATTGGAAAAAGGCTTCTGATTACATATAATCTTTAAACAAAGGCTCCGTTCATCTACCTAATCACTCATGTCAGAGTCGGGTTGAGGCTTCAAATTAGCGGATTGACACACATATTTGGTTCTTACATTTGCCTAATTGAAATTAGAAAAAGAATCAACGACCTTCAGCAAAACAGAATGAGAACAAAAGGACCTCAAAATGTTCTTGGGACCTCCCATAAACGTGTTTGAATGCGTACGAAACGTATTGCGAATGTCTTGAGAGCATTGCGGTGATGCTGGATCCGAACAAGAAATATTGTGGAAATGATGTTGAGTCTCGCTACAAAAGAAAAGTTACTTTTACTTTCAATATTAGTTTTATGGTTCACGAAACTTTATATCAGCTTCTTTTTAGGTAGCAGCATTACTTTTTTTTTGGGGGGGGAGGTGATATAGTTTGCCTTTGTGTTTGAGATTTCTGTTTCTCTTTATATATTCTACATGCTCCTATGTTCATGACTGTGTTTTGTTATGAAAGTGATAATTGCGATATCACTAATTGTTATTGAACGTTACGCGACCATTTTATGTACATAGTCTAATTTTAATTCTCATTTGCTTTCTTGAGGTTTTTTTTTCTTCTTTTTCTATCTGGCATGTTAAGTTCTTTTTTATTTGGTTTGTTCGCTTTGATATTAATGTTATCCTATCATGCCAGGATTGATTTCAGTCTATTATTTGAAATTGAATTTGACTTTCAAGCATTTAAGCACCACATAGTTTGAAACACTAGAAATTCCCCCAAAGCCCATTTTTACCAAAATGGCTGACTTCAATGATGAGTAATGTACCAACAAATCAATACATGTATACTGGCTCTAAATTTTCAAATAGCAAAATATTTCATGCAAGCATTTTATTCATATAGATTCAAGTCATATCAGAATACTGAATATAGAATCTCGCCCTCCTTGTGTTTACTCCGATTTATCATTTATATTGTTCGTATCACTGCCAGGGCTGTCTCCAGACTGCCAGCGATGAGAATGCAATTTCCCTGAAGTCTTTTTTCGTTGATTGATTATAGAGTGTAATTGAAATACAGAAAAACTGTCTATATCATGCAAATATATAGGATATCATTTCGGATAGTCGTAATATTATCATACTCATTAAATAGTGTCATTCTTCGTGATTAAATAAAGAATATACCAACAAAAAGTCAGTCAGAATAAATTGTGTACTTTTATTTCTAGACCGTTTAGACAAAGGAAATAGTCTTATGAGGAAATAAATTCGGAGCACTATATCTGACAGAAAGTAGATGAAATGATATGATATATGTGATTATGTGGGGCGGAGTGGTAAGGGTGTGTGTGTGAGACTCTGGGGTGATCTGAATTGTTCACTACATCCAACCTCCGAGCTGTGTGTTTCCTCCTGAACAAAAGGTGGATGAGGAGAAGGTGTTTGTGAGGGGGGTCTGAATTTCGTTAGTTTTGAATATTTTTGTTTATCTTTCAATGAAGTGAAATTAATATTCTGTACTAAAGATAAGATAAGGTAGGCATATGTTTATGATACATATACTTTTAAAACTTTAATTGATGACATCAAGCACTTCAAACACTACTACAGCACTCCTGTCACTACTACTACCATGACTACTACCCTACTGCTACTTCCGCTACCACCATCCCTACTACGGCTACTATTACAACCACCACAACTATAGTTCTACTAGTATTACTGCTACCAGTACTGGTTACAAGGGGCACAGGGGGCACGCGCGCCCCTCGGTCAGAAGAAAGAAGATGAATTGAGAAAAAAGAAGCATGAACCTTTGTTGTGCTTGTCAGATAAGTTTTCCCTATACCCAAAACCGCCCATCAAATGCTAAAAACCTTAATAGCATTACCATTACTGTTCATAGGCGGAGATCCCGGGGGTGGGGTGGGGGATAAAATCCCCCAATATTTGACCATGGGGGTGGCCTATATGTAATCATCCCCCCCCAATGTTATGCATATGTTTATGATAAAATGCTCACCGTAAAGGCTTTCATTTTGCATAAATCCCAGCTATATGAGTCTATACAAACTACTACTACAGTAACTAAACTACTAAACCTGGCAGAAAATATTAGTTATAGTAATAGAATGCTAGAGCGACGTATTAGCTGCATCGCTGTAGCCAGTTAAGAACACTTGAGTACCAAGAGTGTTAAGTCTGAGACAAGAAACCAATATTATTGTTATTATATATCTTGTTAATATTTATTTTTAAAAAATCATGAGCTATATCATTACACGACAACTTCAAATAATAGGTGTCCAGAGGATCCCTTTTTAAATATAATGTGAATATGACACCGCCCCCCCTCCCCGAAAACAAAAACGAAAACAAAAATCATGGACAAATTAAAACATACATAGATAAATAGTTTTGGTCATTGGTCGCCTTTAAAATGAGGCTTTTATGTATCGATCCCGATGGTTGCATGGTAATAAAGAGCGCCATCACGTTGCGCTACAACCACAAGAAATTGTATTCATTCATTTAAACATATACATATTATAATCATTTAAATTCGGATCATTCAAATCGTACCGTGTAGTGAAATACGAATAAAATACTTATTACTTAAAATGTACCTTTTTCCCCTTTTCTTTCTCTCTCTCTTTCTCCAATCATTCTTTCTCACCTTCTCTCGCTCTCCTGTTAAATGAACAAATTTCTTGATAATCGCTTTATTACTGAAAGTTTGCATGATATAATTATGTCCGTGGTCTTAAACGCGGTCATTACTAGAAATAACTAGACATATTCCAAAGTGAATGCATTAACATGAGAGGGTTCAAACACAATACAACCGATCAATACTGTCCGATTCCGCTACTAGAAACCCTGCATTGAAAAACGACCGTTTCACCATTATATGTCTGTTATTCCTGTCTAAAACAAAGAAACACTATCTTGTAATTATAATGATAATAGTAATAATAATAATAATGTTGATGATTAATACTGTTGTACCCGATCCAAAAGACCAAAAACATGATTTCAATAAATGAATGGGTCAAAAAGGTATTGCAAACCAATCATGGTTTGGTTTTGTAAGGCCCGTTCAGATATGACGTGGTAAACAACCGCAAAATTAAAAAAAGCACGAAAAAACATCGTTCAACAATGTTCCTACGCGTTTTCACTTTGTTCTGTATTATAAGATACACAAATGGGAAGCGTGTTATACTTTTCGTCATCATAAAAGGAAGCCGCCGTCATATGTGAACGAGGCTTTAGGGGCATCATACTTTACCCATCATCACAAACCCTTTGATTTGCATTGATTCGCAAGAAGGGAAAGAAGTTTTTTTTCCTGTTAAAGAAATACTAGCTAACAACATTGGGAGATAAGAACTGCCTTTTGCATTGGACTTCCGAAACTTATTTATCGTCAATATAAGGTTAAGACGGTAAAAAATTAAAAACTTTCTAACGTAATCATCTAATGTAGAGGATTGGAATTACACTCTCTTTAGGAGTCGTATTAAGAATTACTTCTTTTATTTAGTTATTTACACTCCAAAGTAGTGTTTTGAATTATTCTTTTTGAGAGAGGATTCCACTAATGTAAGAGTGGATTTCCACTAAAACAGAAATGATCCCTAATATGCTCCGTCAAAGAGTTGCCAATTTCGCAACTTTCCCAATCTAATCCATTTTGGGTGCATTAAATTAGCACAATATATCTAACCCCGTATTTCTATTCGATAGTTAAAATTCATGATCTGTGTTTTCAAATTTGCATTTGAGTCAGTCAAATTGATATGTTTTTCATTATAATTAACGTTGTATGCAAACTTTTCTCAAGCGTTCATTCAATTTAGGATGACTTGCGTTAGTTTTAGACCTATTGTCACAACTCTTGAACATCTTTCGCTTTCGCTTCCTCATTCCAAGAGGCTGTACTCTTTAATTAACCCTTCTCTTCTCACACAAAATCCCCGAAATGGGTAAAGCAGTGGGGAAAAGAATCATTGGTATCGAGAGGGTTAGGCGCCTCTTTTGTGGGAAGGTGTCGAAGTGATGTTGTTGAATCGCACGCCCAATTAGGAATGAAAAGATGCACCCATTACATGCATTGTCTGACACACTGACGTCTAGTGTTTTCGTTAGCACTGATGACACTGTGACTAG
This sequence comes from Mesocentrotus franciscanus, assembly GCA_037976565.1. Lineage (NCBI taxonomy): Eukaryota > Metazoa > Echinodermata > Echinoidea > Camarodonta > Strongylocentrotidae > Mesocentrotus > Mesocentrotus franciscanus. The sequence goes on from CP137685.1 coordinate 8,187,134, forward strand.
ATAAACATGACACGTCGACTCTACGAATAATTTGTTCACTTTTCAGAGTTTGACCAGCTCTTTTTAACTTCACTCAGTTCACTGTAAACTTAGTGGTAGGAGTTTAAGGTCATCCTTAGATAAAATCCCATTCTGTATCCCCCGTAGTCTATATTCCTATTTGTTATTTAGTTCATGCTCCCTTCAAATTTATTGATTCGGGATTATATATCTGTATTCTTACCATGCTTGCTATTTATTTCTGTCATCCACCTTTCGATATAAGCCTACCTATTTAAAAAAAAAATGCTTCAACAAAAAAAAAAACAAACAGATACTCGTCTTCTTCCTCCTCCTCCTCCTCCTCCTTCTACTACTATTACTACTATTACTTTTACTAATACTACTTCTACTACTACTACTACTACTACTACTACTACTTCTAATTTTACTACCACTACTACTACTACTACTACTACTACTACTACTACTACTGTTACTACTACTACTATTACTACTACTGTTACTACTACTACTACTACTACTACTACTACTACTACTACCTACTACTACTACACTGTACTACTACTACTACCACTACTACTTTTACTACTACTACTACTACTACTATTACTACACTGTACTACTACTTCTACTACCACTACTACTATTACTACTACTTTACTACTACTACTACTACTACTACTACTACTACTACTACTACTACTACTACTACTACTACTACTACTACTACTACTACTACTACTACTACTACTACTTTTACTAATGCTTATACTACTACTACTACTACTTTTACCACTACTTATACTACTTCTAGGTCTAGGACTCTTACTACTACTACTCTTACTACTACTACTACTACTACTTGTACTGCTTTTATTACTACTACTACTACTACTACTACTACTCCTACTACTACTGTTTATTTATTTATTTATCCAGTCTTCTTTTAAATACAAGGTAGTCCCTTCAGAGTCGCAAGGCCTGCTTTTGAAGGGAGCCCTGTAGGCAAGTGACAAAGTACATGGTAAAAATTACAACAACAACAAATAAAAACATATAAACAATACATAATACACAGTTATTTATTACTAGATATATTAGGTACGTTAACACAGAACACGTTTTGGTTTGAAAAGACGACCTACATAAAATTCAAGCTTGGTTAAAATGAGCCAAGTAAAGCAAGGGCATATAGTTAAACATGTATTATCAATTTAACAAAACAAGTTCACATAAATTGATATACGTGCACTGATACGATCAAATAAAATTTAAAAGCTAAAACACACTAGATAAAAAAAATTCAAGTCGAACTGAAAAGTGTGGTTAAAAAGAAAACGGCAGATTAAAGTGGACTGCACAAGAGAAATACAGTATAAGCACACAATGGATAGTTTAAAGAGACTAAAAGATAATTATACAATCAAACAAGCAAAAGAACAAATGTGTCAGCCCTCGTTGAAAGTAGTGAAATCTATTATATATACTTTTTTTTTAAAGAAGAGACTCATAGTGTCGGGTTTGGTTTGATTTTTGAAAACTTGCAAAGATGATGATAATTGAATAGAAAGTGGTAATTTATTAAACTGTAAACATGCAAAGTAAGAAAACGAGCGTTTTTTAAAATCAGTTCGTGGTTTGGGTAAGAATAATGGGCTATTGAGGGCATATCTTGTAGGGTACTGTGCTGGACGTATGGATATAAATGTATTTAAATACAAAGGGGGCAAGATTGTTTAAAATGTTGTAAACGCTCACACAGCATTGGTACTTTACTCTTTCTTCAACATTTTGCCATTTAAAAGTTTATGCAGCATAGTAACACTCGACGTATAGAAATCAGCATTTAAAAGTAATCTTGCATATTTATTTTGACTTCTTTGTAATGTTGTCATATATTTTTGTGTACACGTACCCCATACACAACAACAATAGTCTACATGAGGTAAAACAAGTGAAAAGTACAGCTGAATCATATTTCGCCTCGTCAGACATGATTTGATTCTTCGTACGCATGCTACAGTACGCGATATTTTGCGGACTACTTCATTAATATGCAACGACCAATTAAGACTTTGTTGAAGAACAACAACCAAACTACTTAATGTTACTAACATATTCTAGATACCGACCTTTTATTTCTAACTTCAACTCACAATTTCGTTCTTTTCTTTGAGAGCCAAATATTAGTTTTAGTTTTACTAGAATTTATCTCTATTTTGTTTATGGTAAACCATTTTATCAAAGCATCCAGGTTATTGTGTAATGTTTGTTGAACATGAGCAAAATTACTCCCTTTGCAATGATGGCAGTATCGTCAGCGTACAAAAATACTTTTGACATGTGTGCGAAATTAAGATAGCAAACATCACTGATAAAGATGCTAAATAACAAAGGTCCCAGTATCGACCACTGGGGCACTCCTGTTTCAACAGGTAAAAAATATCACTCATTACGCCCTGATAGGCTACACACTGCTGCCTATTAAACCAAGATAATTCGGTTTCATAGATTCCATAGTACGATCATTTCTGTTAAAGAATATCATGGGGTATAACATTAAATGCTTTACTGAGGTCTAAGAATATTGCTCCTGTAATTTGGCCTGAATCCATATTGTCTATAAACAAAAAATCACACATCTCGGTCATGAAGGCAACTAGTTGCAGTATAGAGTGTTTGGGGCGGTCAGACAAAAGACGATGTTCGTTCAAATAATAATACAGTTGTGAGTGAACAGCTTATTCCAATATTTTATAAACAAATGAACAAAAGTGAAATAGGTCTGAAGTTTATTATTTGATTTGATCGTTTCCTTTGGCGATTGGAATAATTTTAGCGAGTTTTAGGTCTTTTGGAAAGCGGCCAGTCTGCAAGGATCGGTTTAATAGGTAGGTTAAAGGCTGTGACATGAAAGGAGCACCCAGTTTCAATAATCGAGGATGTACATCATCCAAACCAATCGCTTTTGTACAATCAATAGTATTAACTCTTTCAGTACAAACTCAGAGTCAATGTTACCAAATTTAAAAGAAAAAGCTGTTTGTGACAAGTTTCAAAGAAATTCGTATCATCATCCGTTGTGTTTAAACTAGAAGCTATATCGCTGCTGACACTACTAAACATTTAATTGAATTTGTTAACTATAACATTTTTATCAGAAAAAACTTCTTGGTTAATAACAATATGCCTTTCTTCGTCAGAAATTTTGCTTGGAAGTAAATTATTGATCGCTTCAAAGTTTTCCGAAAAAAAGTTGCTGCTTTCGGTAAGTAAGCTTAGGCCTATAATAAAACCTTTTCAATTTTTAATTCAAAATGTTCGCTTTGTTTCGAAAGCAAGTGTATTTTTCCCAGTGCAACTTCATGGTTTGGTTATATTGAACATGTTGCTGAAGATTAGGTTGATACTTGGATTCCGGTATCTTAGCTTTAAGTTGATCGAACGTCTTTTTGTTGAAGTCCCTCTCTCGGGCTTAAGCCAAGTATTCATCGTTAATCCAGGGAGAACCATTCATCTTTCTCACAGAAATGTACGGAGCATTTTGTTACTAAGCTTAAGCGTTAACGACGAAAATAGTTCCCATAATTGGTCGACATTAAGAGAAGACTGAATCCCAATCAATGGATGCAAGGTCATTTTGAAAGTAGTTTTCGTTCAAGGAGTTGAACGTTCTAAAAGAAGAGATTTGGGGCGTTAACTTTGGATGATGTGATTTTGTTATAAGTACACTAAAGAATGGTCGCTTAATCCAACTGATTGAACTCCAGCTTTCAATGGACCAATTGTGTTGAAAACACATATTAACTCTATTAACGAGGTTATGTTTGGAGTAATGCGAGTAGGTTGTTGAACAAGCTGAGTAAATCCTAAAGTAGTACACATTTTAGTCAATTTATTTAAAAAGGGATTTGATATAAGCATGTTACAATAATATTAAAGTCCCCCGCTATTTTATAAATCTGTCCGAAAAAGAAAGAACACGTTCTGAAAAACTTTCCAAGTTGTCAAAAAAGGTAAATCCACTATCTGGTTTTCTGTAAACAATTCCTAACAGTAAAATAGACTTATTCATTGGCTTAATTTCGAGCCACATAATAATTCAATGTCATCAGTTTCGAGATCGTGTCTTCTTACATAATTTATATTTTCTTTTAAATAGCATTCAACACCTCCTCCAAACTGATTGCGATCTTTCCTTTCAAACTTAAAACCCTTGATAGAAAGCATGTTACATGTAATATCTGTACCAATCCATGTTTCAGAAAGTGACATTATATTATATGAATTACACTTTAAAAACTGCTCTAAATCGTAAACTTCGAACATTTAAGTGAGCAATTTTCATTCCTTTGTCGAGTGGAAAACAATATTGATTTTGGATGTGCGCTTCTTGATTGTCTGTCAGAAGAGGTAATAATACAGGTTGGGTTTCTTCTTCGACAAGTTCCATAGCAAATGGCAAACGGTGAATAAATATTTCTGACATATCCAATTAAAAAAAATTATATGGGATTGTTGTATTGTGCTACTACTGCTTGTACTAGTGGTCAACTAGCTAAATTATATTCACCTCTCATTTGTTTAATACTCCTTAATACTTAATACTTAATCCTTAATACTCCTTATGAACAAAGATCAAAGAAATCTGATGATTTTTTAGGATTGAACCAGAATGTTACAAAGGCTTCAAGAGAATAAAAAATGAGATGACGTCAAGAGGGAGAGAGGAAGGGGGCGAACATATTAAATCCCTAATATTTCATGATGGTGTAGAAAGAGAGAGAGAGAGAGAGAGTAGGGAGAGAGTGAGAAAGAGAGAGAGAGAGAGAAAGAAAGACATAGAATGGGAGAGAGCGAGTGAGAGAGAGAAAGAGGGAGAGAGAAAGAGAGGGGAGTGAAAGAAAGAGAGAGTGGGAAGAGAGGGAGAGAGAGAGTAGGGGAAAGAGTGAGAGAGTAGGTGAGAGAGTGAGGGAGAGATAGAAAGAGAGAGAGAAAGAGGGAGTGAAAGAAAGAAAGGGGGAAGAGAAGGGAGAGAGAGAGAGGGGGAAGGGGATAAGCGAGAGAGACATGGAGAGAAAGAGAGAGAGAGAAAAGAGAGAGAGAGAGAAAGAGATAAAGAGAGAGAGAGAGAGAGAGAGAGAGGGGGAGAAATTATATTTATTTCATTTTTTTTTCCCTACTGAATAGATTTCACGATGAATATTTGCCTAACATACACATGTCTGCTTTTAGTTCTACTTATTCATTATATTGCGCAACTCATGCCAAGCAAAACAGCTTTTGTTCGCTGACATCTAGAATACCGCAGAATGCCGCACTGCCATCTCCTTAAAAACAAAATGAGAGGTAGCGAAAGAGAGATAGAGGAATAGAGAGAGAAGGGGTAGAGACACAGAGAGAGAGACAGACAGACAGAGATAGACAGACAGACAGACAAACAGACATACGGAGATAGATAGATAGAAAGAGAGAGAGAGGGGGAGGGAGAAGGGGGAGGGGACAGAGAAAGAGAAGGGGATAGAGAGAGAGAGAGAGAAAGACATAATATGTAAAGAGAGAGAGAGAGAGAGAGAAGGGGTAGAGGGGGAGGGGGTAGAGAGAGATGGAGAGGGAGATGAGAGAGAGAAAGAGACAGAAAGAGAGAAAGAGAGAGAGAGGGGGAGATAGAGAGATACACTGAAAAGGATGGTGTGGAAGTCAGGAAGACAATAAGAATGCAAGAAGCAAATATAAATATAAAGTGTCGTCAAATTATTTTCTTTTGTGCTCGTTTGACAAGCAAGTGGGTTGGGCATTGTTTGGCGACAACTCTTTTTTTTTTCTCTCTCTCTCTCTCCTTTTCCCATTTTTTCTCCCTCCGCCAACTTGTATTCGGCGTACACACATAATAACAGTACCTATACGTTCTTTTCCACTGAATGCAAACAGTGAATTGTATTCAAGCCGTCTCGCTTCGTTGAAGGAAAAAGTTTTAGAGTAGTAAGAATAAGGCTCCATAATAATAGTCGCGGAACAGGTTGCGCCTGCTATGCTTAGTTTTACCCAACAGCTGATCTTGGACACCGTCGGCTGGGAAGGGAAGGAGAGTCAAGTTGTGTTTCGTCATCGGTTTCGATTACGGATCGGTACAGAAAAGGGAACAGTTTCGTACCTTCGAAAATGTGACGGTTTATTTTGGGATTAACCTAGTTCTATAGTGCTCCGTTGCCTCGTTTTTAAAAGACCAATTGAAATCGGTTGTATTACTGTTTACAAATTGCACCAAACTTGTTGAGGGACACTTCTTTAGCAGAACCAGACTTCGGCGTTACGATACATGCGGGGATGTACTTTTCGACGCCTTCTTAGCCCATTGCGATCGTGAACAGGTCCATTAATTTTGTAAGAAATTGAGTGATTCTTGAAGCAGTCTGAAGAAGTGGACAGATATATTTAGAGGTTGATCTGAAATCCAGCATGCGTGTTTTATCACCATGGTGCATGGGTTGGAGCGGATAAGATAATCTAATCCCAGATACGACGTGGAACAATTCAAAATATTGTCTTGGATAATCAACCAGCTTCAATAATCCAGAGTTATACTGGGATAGAAGGTAAGTGACACTTATCAGTGACGTTGTAAATGTTCGTTAATAGTTATATTGTAATATCTTACGCCTAAATCTTACTCTTGTAAGAGCAATGCACACGAATACAGGTGAATATTTGGCAGATAGAAAGTGGTAATCATCTTAAAGAATATCAAGTTGCCGTAAGGAAAAAATAAGATATTTATCTTGAACAAACTCCTGACGCAATACATTATAAGCCATTTTACACGCAATATAATGCCAGTTGTAGATTAGAGACTCTGTGAAGATGGTTCGCTAAACATTTAAGCAATATTATGTAGGCTATGAGAAGCGACGAACCTACGTTTGACGTTTTAGAGTACGTTAAAGAATATATCGGATTGGTTTACGAGTTTAATTTCTTTCTGTAATTATACCGATATCAGAGTGATTGTGGAAGTCAAACTTGTAGACTGCAAAAACGAAAAACACGTTTTTTTAATGTGAATACTTCAAAATTACAAACGTACCACACGTAAGTACCCGAGTACAATGTTTCTTCATGTACCCCAAGGGGACCTTCAGTGTTTATTTTCTTTTCATGAACCGATGCATGTTATCACAATAGTCGTGCATAACTTTAGCATACTGCATCTGTTGTAGCCTTACCGACTTGTTCCTACCATGGAGCTAAATGTTCCTACATAACATAATCATGGCATCATTAGGGGAAAATTGCATGGTATATAGTGGACATGTGACAAGGGATATAGAAATACAATGATAACAAGTTTCATTACACACCAGATTATTGTGCAGATCAACAAAAGTCACTCGAAAGAATTTGATATCATACGTTAAAATTATCGTATAGAACAAAGGGTTTATATTTTGTTTTGGCAAGTTTCATTCCTATTTCTTTTCTCTTACATGAATTACACTGTTGGAATAATTTTTCTCACATCTTTTCATGAAATGATTTTTGACAATAATGGTTTATTCTTGATAGATACAAGTTTATGGGTGGTATTCTCGAAAGCGGACTAACTTTAGTCCATGGTTTAATCCTCCGACTAAGTATGGAATGCCAAGTGTCCATATGAATATGTTTTTGAATAATTTAATATGTCACTAAATTAAAATAAAATGTAATAACATAAATAACAAACAACAATATAACTATGAAATAATTATGTTATCATGGTAATTTAGGGACATATCAAATTTTCCAAAATATATTCATATGGACACTTGGCATTCCATACTTAGTCGGAGGATTAAACCATGGACTAAAGTTAGTCCGCTTTCGAGAATACCACCCTATATCTTCCAGAGCTTTACTGATCATTCTCTATGTGACTCTTTAGATTGATCAATACAGTTCTGAGAAGATAAAAACTTATCATTTATCAGGAATAATCCCCGTTGTCACAATCATTTCATGAAAACAGGTAAGAAGAAGAAAAAAAATCCAACTTTATGGACAATTATGTTAAGACGGTCTAAAATGATGAAAAGAGCTAATCGTTTTTCATAAACTCCCTTCAGAATCTTCAAATATTTCATTCCTTTTTGAAAGGTGTCCTACGTATTTAAACCTATGTTAACATAGGTTTACATACGTAGGATTCAGGACTGTCTGTCGTTTAGATACAAGTCCTAATTTCCATGATTTATTCACCTAAAATTCTTTTAAACATAAGTCATCTGTTTAATTTTGGTATGCAAGACTACTATCGCTTACATATTCGGGCACCGTTTCACTAAATCGCCACAAGTACAAGTTCACCGGCATCCCATTAAAACGTGTTAACTTACACTTAGGATGGTTCCGTGAATACTGTCCAGATCACTGTACATCAGTGATCCAATACCAATTCAAACATTAAAATTTGATCAAGACAAAATACATCATGTGAAGTAAAACACAATATAAACTATCCACACTGTCGCATAATCCTCATTTCATATCATCATGGCGTTCTAATATTTGCTTTGGTTACAATTCCTCCACGGGTGCTTTATTTCGTCAGTCAGAGTTATAGGATTCGGATAGGATAGCAATTTGGGTCTTAAGGTTACAATTGGGTTTAAAGTTAGGTTTAGAGGTAGTTGTTTAGTCCAGAGTTAAAGTTAGAAATTCGGTTTAATTTAGTGTAGAATAGTGTTCGCGGGGCAACTATGGCCGCAACATGTGCCGTACAACTAGTATACCAAACTATTTTAAACACCATTAATACTTTTTGCGCGTATTATACAGGTAGCTCATTGACAGATAGTGCAATAAGTTGGTCGGATCCTCAGAATCTGTCCACTCAAGGTATCAAAGGTCACATTTTGTAAACATGGATTGTCCCGTTTCCACACCTGAACGCACCCTTATTCAGTCCCATTGTGCTTGTTTAAATCCCTGAATTGTGCCGATTTCCCATGGTATGTCGGTACGATAAGATTCAGTCATTGGTGACTAACGGTTGAATTTCTATGGATTTTCTTTCTATGGACGCCGATGGTTTGTTCAAGATTCATTGCTTAAATGGTATAAAGTCATGATAAATGCACTTTTAAAGCAAACGTCGTGGCAGTGGGGTGCTTTTTTCTTTCAGTTGAATCGATGTAATTTGATTTATTTATTTCTTTGTCATAATAGTTACCCAATTTTATGGTCATGTAATAAAAGGTAAACCGTAAAAGTCATTTAAAGCAAGGCACAAAGAAACAAGGTCGTGATTAACGATATTGGAAATTGGTGTGGATCCTGGGAAATGTGGGAGAGGTATTAATTTACCCATTCCTTTCCCTTTTCAATTTAAAGCAATTTAATTCACACAAAAATCGAATCAATTCAATGACAAGTATAGCAATACATTAATTTACGCAAGTACACTGACGATAATCATAATCAGGTCCATGAACCTATTCGAAGTCAAGGCAGGTTTGTGCAATGCATCATAGAATACAAAATGTGGAGCACTAGGAGTGTCAAGTTTGACAGACACAGAGCGCTATACAAGAACCCACTATTATTATTATTATCATTATTATTATTTATTATAATTAAGAGCATAGCAAACAGGGAAGAAGGCGTAAATCCATTAAGCATAAGTTTGTGTCTAGTACGCCTTTTAAAACCGTATTTATATAAATTTAAGAAGAAGAAAAGAGGATTAGACGAAGAAAGGGAGAGAAAGCGATTTAAAAAAAATTGGATGACAGAAGCCAGTAACTGTGCTGCAACAATTACATAATAATGGCAGAGATGAATAGAAGTTCATGATGGCAAATTTTAAATGAAGAGGAAGATGAACTTCATTAATAAATTTGATCACAATGCATAATTATGGCCTTCACCCTTATGATACTGTAATTATCTATTGTCATATCTACGCATTATTATTGAAAGAATTATTCACCTGCTAACATTTTTTTTCATATTCAGAATCGTTATGGCATGCACAAATCAAACATAAATTTGGCACAAACATTAACCTAGCTGTTACCATGACATTAGAATGATATAGTTTAAAACAGGTAACAGTAATGTGACTTGATTTCTACCTTTCTTAAATCTAATTTGCCATAAACAATGCTATATATGAGTTAAAGGAATAAGAGGCTATGATGGGGGAGTGCTATGAATTCTTGCCTAATGATAGCATATACTATCATTCATCATAAACATCTCTCCAGGTATAAGATAGTAATATGTCCTATTAATCAGACTAACTTAAAGGGCAATCCAACCCTTATAATAAGTTGATTTGTATGAAAGCAGAAAAATAACAGAATCAGAATGGCAAAAGTTTGAAATGAATCGGACCAATAGTAAGGAAGTTATGAATGTTTGAAATAAGAGATCACTAAGTCTATGCGAATCTCAAACTGGTAGTTCGGTCACTGGACTGTGACGTAGGACGTGGATAACTCTCTCATTCGCCGTGTACAAAAATATCATTAATGTCTGTTTTTCTCATAACTTCCTTCTCCCTTGGGGCACTACTTAAACTATATTATAGATATCATATTATTATAGGTCCTCTAAAAAGAATAGAGCCTCCTGAGCAATGAATTTTTGAAAAATTCGATTTTTAGTCATTTTATATGTTGGAACAGATGGGAAAGTAGTCCGGCACTATGATCACATTGACATTACCGCTTCAGCCAATCTGAATTACCCATACGTATAGTGATTACAACTTTCAAAAATTCGAAACTGTCATATATTTAGTCAGATTTAATTGAAACTTTCATCAGTTTGCTTCTCTGATTTGTTTGCTTTCTTTTAAAGTAGTTGTCTATTTGGGTAGGATTTCCCATTAAAGGCATCGTTTAACAATGTTAAATCTGAGATGCACGGCCCTACGTGTTAGCAGTGTCTGTGATATGGTGTAATATTGAAGCCCTAAAAAGAATCGCGCTGTAAAATGATCAAGAAGTGCCTCAAAAAAGTAAAAATCTTTGAGTTACCGGTTTTACCATACTCATTTCCCCAATAGACTGTAGTGTTATAAAAAAAACCGTTAGGAAAACCGAAAATGAAATTTCGATTTCCAATCATATCTTGTTAATCAGATAGGCGATCGGCTTTTAAAAAGTCATGGGATTCCTGACTGACCTAAAGGTTTATAATTATGATTGCAGCATGAGCTAAATCCAGGATTTTGTTTCAGAATCTAAGGCAATGTTACCGAGTCACTTTAAATGGAGGTTGACTTCAATCTGCTGACCATATATCTCAGTCGATTGTGAAAGTGAAGTAGATGTAGGTTGCTCTTCATTACATGTTTAAACTTTAAAGTACAATATTTTTTTCTGACGTTCATAAATCATCCCGAGTATAATTATTTGGAGTTCTTACATGAATGCAATTTGTAGAGAGGAGTATACTGCATTATCTATCTGGGTTACGCCCTTGAGAAAGTTGGTATAAAGTAACAAGCGTCAACTTATATATATATATATATATATATATATATATATATATTCATTGAAATGGCAACTTACAAGAATGTATAGGAATATACAAAATATCAACCTCTAGATGGATATGAAAACAATGTGAAATTGTGTATCCTTTTTGAAAAGCAGAGTCAGAATATATTTCAGCTAGAAAATGACTTTCACGACATTTCAGAAGTGAGAATACTAGTAAAATATTTGGTTTTATCGGCCAAAGTTTTTATCGGGCAAACCTTGAATATTCAAAGTTTTGGGGCGAAATCTGAGAAACCTTGAAGTTTGATTTTGACTGATAATTTTACGGATTCTGTTTCAAGTTCGTTCTTGTGTTTATCAACAATTCAGAACTCAGCTCTCGATTTGTTTAAATCGACCACATGATACGTCAGATTTATGACCGAATCACTTATAACAAATCGATGAGGAAATGACCAGTGTAATTACATTTGTGTCACGACTTGTTTGCGAGTGTCATGGTCGGTTATTTGTTTTATATATGGCATCAAATAAGAAACAATTTTGTGGATATAATTCAGATCCCAGACAACTTATGACAGAGAGAGAGGGAGAGAGCGAGGGAAATAGAAAGAGGGAAAGAGAGGGAGAGAAAAGGAGAGAAAGAGAGAAAGAGAGAGAGAGAGAGAGAGATGAACTGAACTTTTGAATAAAGAGAAATACCTATCGAAACTAAATCCTAAATGGTTTAAGGCATCCATTTTCCTGGTCATTCATCGTACCATTTTCTTCCAAAAAATGGTTATCCTCATTTTCAAATTGCGCTGGCCAAACCTGTTATAAATATGTAGGCTCTATTTCATTTATTATATAATCATTCAGATTTATTAACGTATCTAGTGTCTACGTTTTCTTTTTAGTTTGGTAATTACTCTTATATTTTGTCAATGATTCGTCACCGGGGCGGTAACGGGCTTCTTGTTTGAATTTCAAACATAATCATGAATAGTGATATAATCTTTTGTTGGCAAGACTGAGATCAAGTATATTCTAGTCACGATGAATCATTTAGGGCGATGAAATTCCACCAATAAACACAACAAAAGAAAAGGACTAAACAGAAGAAGATACGAAAAGAAATCTTGAATAACGTAATTAATTTTCTTTTATACTGTGAATACACGTATGGCTTCAAATTCCTCGTTAGAAAGCATGCTTATGTCTTTTTAAATCACCTTCCTGCTAAAGAAAGAAGGAATAGTAACAACAAAAAAATTCCAAACCGTTGTCAAGTTTAGAACTAATGGCTAAAACAAAGCAGGTCTTCGAACTCAGAACCTTATTAACAGCAAAGTGAGAACGACAGTCCCTCTACATCCTTAACCTTCATTGAAAACAAAATGTCAAGTAAAAATGTGCTAAGTACAGCATGAGGGTAATTTTGTGTGCGACCAAAACTTTGGTTATTTATGCCCAACTGGGCGATTTTTCCTTAGTTTACAGTAAAAGGTGATCGTTATTGGACCAAATAATTATTACCTAAGATGAGCATAAAATTGCCCGTGGTCGGACACATGAATGCTCTCATGTCTTCACATTGGGTAATTGTTTACCCAACAATTCAAACCCTCCTTCATTCATTTGATTAACAACCCTTTTGAAAATCCTCTTTACTGCTAAAGAAAGGCGGAATGATAAACACACAAATCTCAGCACGATTCGAAAGTCTGGCATGCCATGGCCATCGAGTCATGTCAGTTCAGCTAGACTAAAGGCTAAAGGCAGAACTAAAACCCTAGACCGATTATGAGAACGACACTCCTCTCCAAAATGCCCAATAAGCTCTAGCTCTAGGCCTTATGTAACTGTCATTGCTGTCTTCTGAACTTGGGTAACACCCTTAGGTAGTGGCATAGCACATAACACCAGTACCAAAGCTTCAACGGTTTGAGATCATATCAAGTCATAGTCACTAAGGTGTCAAGTTCAGGACTCAAGCTCAGGACTCAAGCTAAAATAAACGGGTCTTGGAACAGGCATAGGCATACCGACAGCAATATGGGAAGCCGGTCAAGCATTTCCTAACACCCCTATTCACACCTATTTCTGGCATGACCTCTTTATAGTTAGTAAAGTCAAAATTATATAAACCCTCCATTGGCAGTCGTAAAGATAAAGACCAGTTCTGGTTATGCGATTGCATTGTGAAAGAAACGTTGTGGAATCGATCAGAAAAGGTTGATCATCTAGCATATAAGTATTGGTGTGTACTGCAAGGTTCTGGAATCATCAAAATGATAAGAAATTTGGCCCAGTCTTGGTAAAGTTACAAGCACTGTACACAGAAAGATGTATATGGGACTACGCGACCACGTGCGCGATATCTATTTGGTCCCAATAGATATAATAATAATTTACCAAATATATCAATTAGTAGGCGGTTTCCCGGCAAAATTTGTATCATCACGTATTAGTCAAAACATATTCTTTCACATGATTGGTAATGAGAGCTTCCAAGTTCATTTTTTTGAAAACTGGTCTCTACTAGAACTAAAACCATATATACAGACAGCCAAATGAGAACAACAATCCCCTCCACAAGTCTCTTCATCGTCACCAAGGTATCAGGTTCAGGACTTTGGGCTAAAAGCGGATTTAGGACTCTGGATCACCAGCAATGTGTGAATGACAGACCGCTCAACCATTCCTCAACACTCAACACTCAACACTCATTAATCTCTTCCTTATCATCTCTCAGTAAGTTTTAGACCCTTCTTAACCCCCATATTCTCTCAACTTGTTTAACTCCCTTTACGAATTGGTCAAGCACATCGATTCTTCCACAGTCAGACATCCTTATATCATGGCCACCGAAGTGTCAAGTTCAGGATTGAGAGCTAACAAAAAGGGTCTTGGAACCTTGTACCAACAACAGTATGAGAATAGCGGGCCCTCCGCCATTCTAAACGTTCTTAACGCCCCTCTTCACAACTATTTCTTGCATAACCTCTTTATGGTTAGTAAAATCAGAATGATATAGATACGCCATCCCCTTGCCATCCCCTCACCAGGCTCACGAATTGACCGTCTTACATAATCACCATCGCCATCAAGGTGCCAGATTCAGGACTAAGGGCTAAAACAATTTTGGAACTCTGGACTCTAGAGAACGAAAGTCCGCTTCACCACTCATCAACTCTCAACAAGGTCCAAGCCCTTCGATACCATTCCCCAATATAAAGCATTAAGTTCGTCTTAACCTCACCGTCCTCTCAACTTGCGTAACACCCTTTCTGATTGGTATAACCCACCGATACTTACACAGTTAGACATCGTTATACACCATGGCCACGAAGGTGTCAAGTTTAACATGTTCAGGACTTGAGGCTAAAAGCTGAACTTAAAACGCTAGACCAACATCAATGTGAGAACATAAAGCGCGTTGACCGCGAAGCTAAACTGATTATGCACGCATTTTACCCCTTGAATCCGTATAAGATCAAGACTTTTAAAGCTTTCATCATTTTTCACACTTCTGTTTGTTCTCGATTCGAATCCTCACCTTTGCCATCCAGTCATACCTTAGGTATGACTTCCTAACACCTTCCTTTTTTCATATTCTCCTCGACATGAAAAGATGAAAAGGTAGAGGTCAAGAAACATCAACAATCTATAGTATGTCTACCCTGTTTGGTTTCACGAGTTTGTTCTATTTTTGTGGTTCTAGCTACAAGCTGCCGAACAATTGCAAATGTTTTCTTAGGCCATTGCTGTTGTACCCCTGAACTTGTGATATGGTGCCAGCGTGCCCAGTACTTTAACGCCTCCTGAAGAAAGAAAAAAGAGCAAAATTTTGCATTTCTTTCGCATTTCTAATTCGGTTTTTAGACTATCAGTCTTTACTGTGTGTTGGTCCTTCTTTCTGCATTCCGCATCCCCGTTCTATATTTTTCATTTGTGTGTTCAATGTTTTCTGTTTCTTATATTCAATTCCTTGACCCTCTCTCCTTTTCGCTAAAATTCTCGTAAATAATGACGTTTTGTCTCTCTGTAATATGTCAACGGTATGCTCGTCACGAACAAAATATGGAAGTCAATCGCCGTGTGATTTTTGCTTTAAGCTTTGACAATCTTATTCATTCAAAACCAAATCAAATCAAATAATTTAGTTTCCACTGTAAATCGTTTTCCACTGTAAAACCTTACTGTCGGTAATGAGACGTAGGGTTAATTTCCCACAATGGCAATGACTGTCACATATTTGTTCTTGGTGAATACAAATTCCACATGTTCATCAACAATATTTCGACAAGTGTTGCTATTCTCCCAACCCACACTATTTACACAACTGATACAGTTAAAGTAATTTCCATTCATTTACAAGCAACAGAGCGATTTTGCACTGTTCCAGTCCAGCGAGGCCCAACCAAAGATTTTACTCAACCGCCTGAAGTTGTTTAAAATGCCAGTTACAAAACTCTAAAGCCAGCCCGCATTTTTCTCTATATATTTAAATCACCGACTCGTGAAATAGTAAGCAATGGGACTATTTTGATAGTGAATAGAAAGCCTGACACACAAAACATCTTTAGTGCATAGTGTTATAAGCTATAAAGATGTTTTATAGTAAAAAGCAGTGTTTAGAGATAGCAAAATCTGTATAAACTTACTTTTAGTTTGAAACTCTTTTAATCTATTTTACTAGCGAGTTATCATGTCATATCTAAAAGTTCTGCAACTGTTGGTCAAATATTTGAATTTGTTGTAAATAAATTAAAAGCATGTCTAACCCTCTATAATGAAATAGGAAAAGCGGAGGAGTCGTGTTATAGTGGTTCATTCGCTTGACTCTTAATCTAAGGGTTGAGGGTTCGAAACCCAGTCAGGCACTAATGTCCTTTGGCAAGGCATTAATCCACACGTGTCACTCATCACCAAGGTGTAATTGGGGACCCGATATGCTAGAGCGCTAAATATATTGCGGCTCGGCTTTTAACTGGGCAAATAACGTTGGAGCGTCACGGCGTGACAGACATGTGCGCTTTAACTATAAGAAGCCACCATTATTATTATTATCAATAAAAGAAGCAAAGGCATAATTCAGTAATATAGTCGTTTACCAATGGTAATGTAAGTAACCTCTCTCATACCTCGGTCACCAACACAACCTACACCAGGGCCCTGTTGCATAAAACTTGTTATCAATAACAAATGCTACAATTCTATGACAAATTTGCTCTCAGCCAATCAAATGCCGCGATTTCAGTAGCTAATAACATTTGTTGTAATCTGTTATTGATAACAAGTTTTATGAAACAGGGCCCAGGTATATACGGACCGAACAAAAAATGACATTACCCCAAATGTCCAAAATTGGTCGTTTTGGAGTCGCTTTGGCGGAGTAACAGAGGTATACTAAATGCATGATAATGTATTCATCGCAACAACTGTAAGCGCAAGAATCAACATGATCGCAAAGAATTTGTAAGAAAATCAACTTAGAGAAATTTCAATAGCCTTATCCATTATCTTTCGAAATGTGTGAATATGACAACAACATATGTATTACGTAATCAGAACACGATTACTACGGGGTGTACTATATGGTATTGACGTTGCCCTTGAGGTGGTTTCTCGAAAGTATTGGCGATCGTATTAATCCCCTTTACCCCCATTTAAAGATGGCCAAAGAGATAGAGAGGGAGAGAGACACACACACACACCCACTCACACAGACAAGGGGAGATATGGTGGTAAGAAATAGATAGAGAAAGATGCCGATAGATACCAAGAGAAGGGGAGAGAAAGGGAGGAAGAATGCGTGAGAAAATGAAAATATATTACATACATATTTCGGAAAAGAGAGAGAGAGAGAGAGAGAGAGAGAGAGATAGATAGATAGAGAGAGAGAGAGAGAGAGAGAGAGAGAGAGAGCGGAGGAAAGAGAAGGAAAGTTACTTTGCGGATGTGAATACCTGTACATCGCTTAGAGGGTATTGACGCAGAATAATAATGGGGGCCAAAGAAGTTTTGACAAAGCACTTGATTTGGCTTATTCCAAGTCAACCCATTCACTTTGAGCCCTCAAGTGTAAAAGCAACCAGACCTTTTCTCGGACAAGCAATTCACAAAAAAACATTTGAGTGGGTCTTAACATCAAACAATGTAAATACACACTGTACTGCTTAATAGATTTGTAAATAAACTGCAATTCGAAGACCCGATGCTAAGGTATTATCTCGTTTGTGTAATTTAAATCTCACTTTTATCATTTGAATGCACTTTTTTGGCGTCAACCCTTAGTAAGTTGTTTAGCGTTAAATAATGGCAAACTGTTGTTTGGTGTTTACAAATATTTTCTTGACGCTGTTGACAAAGTAACAATATGTAGAACATGGACTTCATGTAATTTAGAAAGAGAGAGGGGGAGAGAGAGAGGGAGAGAGAGAGAGAGAGAGAGAGAGGGGGCATAGGATTTTTACTGATGATAAGGAGTGTATAATATTGCAAGGTTCATCTTTGAAGGGTTTTTTCCCCATACAAAATTCAATGATATTTTGCACCCATTACCTGTAAAATTGCACGGAGTCTACTTTGTTTGTCGTTTAAAGTTAAGGAAAGAATGTAAGAAGAGGAATATATTTGTATATTTGTATCTTCCCCATTTCATGTATGTAGGCCCCCTACATAATATTTGTATTCATTCGATTGGAATAAGAAAATTCATGTCTTTTGAATCTGAATCTGAGGGAAGGGTGGGACAGAGAGAGACGGAGAGAGAGAAGAGAGAGAGAGAGAGAGAGAGAGAAAGAGAAAGAGAGGGAGAGATAGAGACAGAGACAGAGATAGGGGCAGAATTGAATTGATTGTTTGACGGACACAGCTTCACTGACGCCCACTCTTTAATATGCCGACCTCTAAAGCTGAGCCCCCTATCTTCGACCCCTGCCCCCATTATAAAATAAGAAGAACAAGAAAAAAATGAATGAATGAGAGAAGATGGCAAACAGAGAAGGTATCTATTTGCGATTATATAGCACAATGCTCGAGGAGGTATATCAAACTCGTGGATGCCATATTATTCTCCCCATTAAACTTTGAACATTCCATGCTCTTTATGTGGTTATTCGGCCCTAAATACCAGCCCTATTCATAGATGAATACCGGAGATGCCCTAAATGTGAAGGTTTCTTGTAGTGTACGGGGGTAGGGTTTATTGAATGTGTGTAATACACGTTAACCTTCTCCTCTTTGCAATTTGCCTCTTCTCTTTCGTTTATATATATAATTTTGTATCTTTTAAGACGGAAGTGCTTATTTCAACCCAGCTTACTCCCATTATGTTCCAATTTGTTCAAAAATACTTTTTATGTACATTATGTATCAATGTAGTATTTTATGTAATATGTCTTTCAGTGTATAGTTTATGTTGTCCTGTACATTGTTCCTCAAAACATGTAACGTAGACTTATTTTCTATTTCCTTTTGTTTTTGCGCAATAAGGGTGATATTGACATTAATTAATAATTCCATTACTACTACTACTACTACTACTACTACTACTACTACTACTACTACTTATAATACTTATAATAATAATAATAGTAGTAATGATAATAATGATGATAATAATGATATTGGATATATTCATAGCGCACATATCCACTACGCAAGGTGCTCAAGGAGATCCAATATTATCCCGGCTCTGCCAGGCTACCGATTTCGGTACTCACAGCATTCAAGGAATATACCGGTACCCACCTGGGTGGAGAGAGGCAAATTTAGATTAAAGTCTTGCCAAAGGACAATAGTGACACGGCATGACTCGAACCGCGAACAATGTGTTCCACAGTCCGAAGACGAATCCACTGGACCTCTACACCTGTACAATATATTTTCCAACACATTTGTTTCATATGTCATCATGGCTTGCATGTCCGGTCATCTTCATAAACGCAAAAGTACAATCTTTAAAAATGGTGACATAACTATATTTCCTGTTGTGCAAATCCCTCTAAACGACAATATTGAACCTTTAAATTCTTCTCAGCAGTGTGTACTTTGTGCAGGCCTGCTTGACATTTTTAACACTCACTTTGAATGAGAGTTTAAGTTTGATCAAATAGACTTTTGAATCGAATGTCCGATCATCTTCATAAACGCAAAAGTACAATAAAAAAAAACGGCTACCCGATTTTTTCTTCTTTAGTGCAAATAATTCTGAATTACTATATTGCACCTTTACATTCTTCACAGGATTATGTAGTATTTCTGCGGGCTTGCTTGGCATTTTTAACACTTACTTTGATTAAGAGTTTAAGTTTGATAAAATAGACCTTTCTCGTCGAATGTGTGCTTAAAACGTCCTTGCTAGACCCGTGGGATTTCTAGAACTCAACAAATATTACCCTTTGATATTTGTCGCGAAATGGTCATGAGAAACACGTTTTATTCATCAATCTACTTAAACCATGGAGATACAATTGAAGAGACTCTACTTTAGTATGCTATTGTAACATAGTTGCGTGTAGAAACTAGACTGCTTTTTAGTGTAGACCCATAAGTACTGTTGTATCTCCATGGTTTAAGTTGGTGTTGGTGAATAAAACGCATGTCTCAAGACCCTCTCGCAGCAAATACACATTATATTGAAGAGGGTTGCACGCGGGATTGTTAGAACGAAGGGTTGGGGCGATTGAGGGGCAAAATTCGAAAAATATTTAATGAGGGTTTACGTTCAAATATCTGCATAGAACTCCTTGCTATAGTCCTCTGGGATTTCTAGAACTCAACAAACAGTACCCTCTGATATTTGTCGCGAAATGGTCTTGAGATACACGTTCTATTCACCTATCAACTTAAACAACCATTGAGATACAGTTATATAGATTCTATAGTTTTCTACAGGCAAATACTGTGATAATTGTTTGGGCGTCCAATCTTTAATATATTTATAATTGTATGATTTATGTCATCAACTGCATAAACGGTTTACCAGAAACTAGCACTGTTAAAATGTATAGACTCTACATAATGTGGTTCCATGTTTAAGATTATTGCTTGATCTCTAGACCGTTTTGCAACAAAATTAATGTAAGAGGGTTTTAGAGGAAAAGCAGATCCAATATATGTTTATATTATGAAAGAGAGCAGAGTGGGGCAAAAGTTCCATGAAGTCCACAATATCTGGGTAGCTGTTAACCCATTTATACGAATTCTCATATTTCCCATAGGTTTAGAACAGAAACCGACCTGTTCCAGTAGGCAGTGGGTTATAAATGTGGCCCACGGATACCGGGTCCATGCCATTATAGACACTTTTGTTACATGTTAAAGCTAATCTTGAGCTCATATGGGAATCGTATTTTGAGAGAAAACTAGATTTATTCTGGATTGTTTATCCTGCAGTAGATTGGTTGTTTGAACCAGTGAAATAAAAACAAATGCACAAAAACTTACTGAGCATCATCTTCGATAAAACCACAACTCCCATTTGCACATAGTGACCTGTGTTAAGCAAATGGTGTCGGTCCTACATGTACTTACCCGGATTTCCTGATGTTTCTATGCTCATTACTCAGCCACTATACATTTTCTACCAAAATCGTTTGGCACATATCATTTATTTGTAATATTGAACATTCAGTGTAAGTTTCGTTGGATTCTGTGAGAATTTATATTCTATATTTACCAGAACTCAAGTTTATCTTTAAGCTACTATTATTCATAGATGTTGCATTTAATTTGAATTTCCAAGTACACGTATGTCCTTCTTCTCGTTTCTGTCTGTATTATTCTGTGCGTTTTATACAAGAAATGCATTCTTTGACCTCTTCTTTCCCAAGATCCTCTGTCATACCAATCCAAACACCAATATTGAACGCTGTATTTGATTGGCAGGTGCTCCACTTCTGTTTGTATTGACACGTTCATTGTTAAATATGTAGAAATAAAATTTAAAGTCGTTTGCAAGCATCATCTCCATTGATCTAGAAAACGAAGAGGAATCGATAGTTAGAGAACTACTGTCAGAAAACGGGCAATTAACCATGTTAAAGATTTAGTAGACTACTCTGGTTTTCAATGGGTATTTTAAAGAGTATGAGAGTTTTTATATAATTTTGTATAGTTCATATATCATCTGATGATCAAGAGTGTATTTGATACGCCCCCCTCCCATAAACTGGTAGTATCTTACGTGCTGCCCACTGGTCTTAAGCGCCGTCGATCTAATAGGCTCTCAGTAACTGTGGTGTCCCGTTTTTAACTTAAACGTTTAAAACTGTTACAAACATTTTTCCTTTGATAATCATGATAATTATCAATACAACTAGAATGAAAGCACCTTATGTTTAGATCCTCAATAGTTACATGGAAGTTTTAAAAAAAACACGCATCAGTTCTGTTTGCGAAAATTACAGGTACACCGAAATGGGTACAATTCTAGAGGGCACAACGGTGAACCAGCTCTGACTCTTATAACGACTTTTTGATGAAATACCTGACAGGGCTGAATACTCTTTTGACAGCGTAATTGGACAAATGATAAATGTACGTAGGTAACGTAGCCCCCTATCATTGTAAGCAATGGAAAAAAAAAGAATCGCCTCACCCGCGTACCCTGTACGACCGACTCTTTCACTCACGACATACATCCCTGTATTTCTTTTCTTTCTTTTTCTTTGAATCGGACCGAGTCTTTCAAAAGGTCTCGAATAAATGTGCAAAGTCTGCGCCATTATTCGGTCCAACTTTTAACCCCGCACGTTTGCTTCTTGAAGAATGACTGAGCAAGTCATATGTATTCTTTTGGAGAAAAAAAAGCAGTGTTCCCATTACAAACAAAAAAAAACAACTATATGACTTTCTTTCTTTTTATTGAGGACACTCGAGCAATCTGCATATGGGTAAGAAGTGAATAAGAGTTGCGTATTTTAAAAAACAGACAAGTGGAGAACATTGGCTTGATTTTAGTTTCTTCTACGCGTTTCCCAATTTTACATTTTCATTTCCTACCCCTTCTTCAGTCATCCAAAATGTTCTCTTTACTATCAAATGTTTAAACTCTACTTTTATGTTCTTAATGTATGGTGGATAGAGAGAGAGAGAGAGAGAATGAAGGATGTGTGATGTGTGTGCGTGTGTGTGTGTGTGCGTGTGTGTGTGTGTGTGTGTGTCTGTGAGTTAGTGTGAGAGAGAGAGAGAGTACAATCTAAAATATAGCAGCTATTAATTGACAATCATGGTGAACTGGCGCAATTTCACCAAGGGGAAGGGGAGGGAGGGGGGGGGGTGAGTTCTCTTGTCCGAATATTAATTATCCGGTAACTAAACCTTTGCTTTATTGATAATGACTTCATTATCAAAATATAATAAGTAAGGAGTAAATATTCACCCCCAAATATAGTTCAGTTTGCTCTCAACCATTCAATCGTAACTTGGTGAAAAATCCATTGAATTCCGAACAATCTCAACTTTTTATAAGATGGGCTCAACATTTTCTAAAACTTGAATTTGGGGTATCAATTTATCATCAACCATGACTTCCTCAATCAAATACCGTTCAGTCTAACACTCAAATGAAAGAAATATAAAAGAGGTCAGGTTGATTTGTTTAAAGGAAGAAATGACCCTTTTCACCTTAAGTGTCATGTGTGGGTTACAGCATAATAGCAAATAGCCTTGGTTGTTAACACATTCTTTGGACACAACACAACAAACTTCAAATATGATATTAGTTACTCCATGTACCTTCTCTCTATGATATCAAACACACTCATATCTGACATTGAAAAGTAATATTTTCTTTTTGAATAAAATGGCGTGGCGTGTAATTCATATTCAAGCAAATGTCGAGAAAGGTCAATTAGGACAATGGCACCAACCACTCAATATTATTTTTTGATAGAGTGTCTCTGTTTTGTCACCGAGTTCGTCTTTTCTGCACGTTCTTGACAGTCTGATTGTGAGTTTAGGAAAAAGAGGCGTTCGTACGTAGTCTCGAATATTCAGTCTTACTTGCATATTCATTTGGAAACATCTTAACAAGACAGCTTTGCACACCAATTAAAAACGTCCTATTGACACATTGATAGTTTTTGAAATAGTAGCCATGTTGATTCGTAATCTTTATCTTTTGAATGACTGTCTACATGTATTGTTACGCTCTCTTTTTGGCAAAGAAACTAATTCATTAGACTATTTCAAGTTTAAAAGGCAGGAGAGCCCGAAACGTTTAAACTAAAAATTATATTCATATCAGTACAATCACGAGAGGTGACAGAGGCCTAAACTGGTAGCACACTCAGGTCTACTTCTGGAGCTCTAATATAAGTGCATTGATACCTAGAATTACTCTGGAATTATGGTACGTTGCCTCAATCTTGGAAAATAATTTGACTCAATAATAATTTTCTTTGATTTGGTATTCTTTCACGGTAAGTAAGATATTTGTAGATTATGATAGGGGTTCCTGAATTTATCAAGAGCATGGATATTGGTCAACATAATCACTCGAATTCATTGTGTTCTCTTTAATCTTTAATCTTCCATCTCTCTCTCTCTCTCTCTCTCTTTCTCGCTCTGTAATATGTTTTCATTCGCTATTCGTCCATTCACCCTTTTCATTTTTCTCTCCCTCATATCCGTCTCACTGAGAAAATAAACTGGGTCATGGCAAACTTTTACGTGTAATTCCATAAATTCACAGCAATATATCGTGCATGTACACAAGATACATAACAGCTAAACATCGAATAGCATTCATAAATGCTTAAAGCCCCTCTAAAGTGTTGGGAGCTCCAAATTTGCCAACAAAATTGATGGCAAAATTTCACTTAAATTGTATCACAATGTGAAAGAGGATGTCAGTTTAATAAGACACAAGTCTGCAAAGATCCCCCAAATAAAAAAAATATTGATAAAATAATACATAATTTAGGTTTTCTGTTGTACGCAGAAAACCTCGATTTTGTATTCTTTCATATTAGTATTCGACTTCAAACACATTTGTTTTAAAAATCCTTGCATAAATGTATCCTAAATGACATTCTCTTTCACATAATGATACGATTTAAGTGAAATTTCGCCATAAAATTGTCGGGGCTCCCAACATCATTTTTAGAGGCTTTAATTACAAATTTCCCCTATAACCATTTTACATAATTTTTTTATTTTCTTTTTCTCAATTTTCTTGCAGTAACACGATGGGGTATATCTTACGGTCGCTATGTATTCTCAGCGTAATTCTGCCGAGTATTACAGTAACAGAAGCACAAGGTGAGTAATGATACAAAAAACAAAAAAACTAAATGTTTTACTAACACACCCACCTCTAACAGACCTATATGCTATCTATGTATATAAATCGATCAAATTACTGTGAATGTATTGAAGCGATAGCGACTTATTTCAAGTTTGTTAAATTTTATGATAGTGATCCTTTTCTGAGATTCCCTTTTTTTTCCCTCTCAATTAAATCAAGCAATATAAAATATTTTGTCTCATTCCCAAACTTAAATGTACTCTGTAAACTTATTTTGTATCGTAGATACTTATCAGTATTCGTTACTTGTATAATTAATTTGTGTTATTACATATTGTAATACTGTATGGTTTACATATGCTATTTTAATGTTGGATATTTAAGAGAAATAAACAAAATCAAATCAAGAGAAAATTTCGTGACATTTAACACGACCTGCCATGATAACTTTCATTTGGGTCAACGAGACTGAAAAGGGGTGGTCTCGCAGGGTGTGGACCATCGTTCAACTTGACCTCGTTTAGCCTTTACGATTATACAACAGTTTATGGTGGATGAACTGCTCTATATAAAATCATTATATTATTTTTTTTAATTATTTGTATCATTATTTAATAGTATTATTATTATTATCATTAATTTTATTGACGTTGTTGTTATTATTATTATTTTGTATAATTATCATTATTATTATTATTATTATCATTATTATTATTATTATTATTATAGTTATCATTATTACTACTACTACTATTACTATTACTGTTAATAGTAATAGTAGTAGTAGTACTTTTAAATATTATTATCATTATTATCATCATTATTTTCATTATCACCATCATCATATTTTTATATATTTTCCTTCTTCTCCTAACAGGGTGCATAAACAACCCCTGCCAAAATGGTGCGCCGTGTGAACCCGCCATCTTGGCACCCGGATATGTTTGCCTGTGTTCACTACAATGGATAGGAAGAAATTGTGACTTCAACGTCGATAGTAAGTTATAATAAGTACACTGTTGCCAAAAGAGTTTGAATACTTTTTGTTCATACATCTTGTCATAAAATGTTTGATACAGTAATCCACTTCGGAGATAGCATTTGTACAAATGACCCCCCCCCCCCTCCCGAATACCAACAGATCTGTTACATATGGAGACTTCCCACTTTGTGCATTTTAGAATAATCACTGGAGGTCCTTCATGAATACCTTTTGCAGAGTGGATTCAATCCACAGGGATATAATACGGGCGGATATCTAGCAGATGTTTATCTGGGGATCGCGGGGGATAGGGGGGATATAATGCCAAAAATAAGAACAAGTGTTTTTTTTGGTCCACATGTATAAACATGACATGTGACATTGCGGATCTAAAGGGGGGGCAAGGCTGCATTGTAGATTGCTAAATACGCCTCTGTCAGGGGCTTCTGGGTAAAAACATGCACAAATTTGAACATATCAGCGCTAAAGCTAGGGTAATGATATCCAAACTTTCTTGGAAGCGCATTAGGGACGTTATATTATATCTTAATGTGATATACACTTTACAAGAACGGTTTGCTATCATTATTATTAGTCAACTGAAATTAGCACGATCGCAGCTACTTTCGAAAGTCAACTCGAGTGCATTTTAAAGATACTATGTCCCTTTTGCAGCCAACATCAAATTCTGTAGAACTTTGCAGGAATTATGAATATGTCATGTATGTCCTATCTGTGAAATTTAAACGTTAGCAGTGTCCTAATATTCAAATTATGCAAGGAAACCCGTTTACTTGCTAGACTTCACTGTCAGACACTATTGAGTGACTGACTGGCTTTTTTCATCTTTGGTAATAACATACATAAAATGAGCTGTAAAGGGTACATGAGCATTTGTCTACATCAATAACCCACTTCTTGTAATGGCCAAAATTAAACTGATTGAATCTTTGCGCAGCATAAAACGTACGACCATTCGGTACAATGGTCTGAAAAATCAGACTATTACTTACTGGCTCTATAGCTCCTAAGTCGATTCGACAACTAATAGTCGTTATTTTCCCACTTAAAGACATTTTCAAGCCCACTTTTTTTTAGGGAAGTTCTAAATTATTATTGTCTTTCAAATGCAGTTGGAATTTAACCTTTTCATTTTTGGCCTGCAAATGGGACATAGTACCTTTAAATACCCTACTTTTGGATGTCATTGTAATGTTCTCACATTTCACAATTTCAAAAGCTGACGTACATGCATGGACATTGAAATTGCCTGAAGTAGTTACGATCGTATTAACATGTTAACATTATCTTAACCTTTTCTCACCCGCTAAACCATGGCAGCAATACCGAGACGTGGCCCTAGCCCCGTTACGTGCAGTCGGACATACTTCGGCACTACAGGTCTCCTTACCTCCCCAAATTGGCCGGATCGGGCAGGAATCAACGAGCTCTGCATATACTCGATCCGGATCCCAACAGCTACCACAATCGTTATAAACTTGAATTTCTTCATAAGTGAATTTCGAAAGGACGACCTATACTATACAACAGGCCCAGATTTTGATATCAACGATCCTAGTAATTTCGGCTTCAACGGCAATCAGACCCGACTTGGGATTTACAGTTATGATACCAACCAGATAACGTTTGTGTGGGAATCAGATTTTAATATTCACAGCGAAGGGTTCAACATAACTTATAGCATCGGTGAGTTTTTTTTTTAATTTTGTTTATTTATCTTTTAATTCGGTACTCAAAAACGGATTAACAATGGTTATCGATATGCAAAGAACAGGTTTATGAACAAAATGGAAATATGACATTTCGAAAATGTTATAGCATCGGTGAGTTTCTTTGTAGAAGCCGCAGAGCATTTTGTGGGTTGTATATGTGGGTTGTGTATGTGTACTGTGTAGGCGTATATGCGGAGTGCGTGTGCTACCAAGCGTTAATGCAGATTTATACAGGTAAGGCAAGTTTCTACAATTAACGCGTATTTATCAAAGTGATGTAAATTTGTTACATTATCATAATGAAAGTGAGTCTAACTTAAACAACAAAAAAAAAAAACGAATTTTATTACTGCGATTGACACTAATTGTTTGTTCCCTCTACTTTCAAAAACTATTGTGAAATTAACTACCCGTTGGGGTATAACTCACAAGCATTGCTTTCACCATGGGCCTCTTTATATTTCACTTTTTTTTGTTCAGTCTCTTTATTTAATGCATTTAAACAAATTGATATGAGTTCCTAACTTTCTGGTTTTGTTTAGTCTCTGCCAGTAGACTGCATGTTTATTTGTACCATTTATTTGTTGAAATCATTGCAAAATATGAAAAAAATGTGAAATATGAAACAATAAACTGAAATTTATACTTAAACTGCTAAATCATTCATTCATAAACTTTGACTTCGTCTTTCGAAAACTTGCATCTGATTGGATGAAAGTTTTGCACGGCCTTACCTTTTGCGGAATCGGTGTGGTGCGCATGCGTGAAAATAATGTTGACCGAGAGAGTTCTGGCGGCTGCTGACTCGTGTTCAAAGCGTTGTTTTTAAGCGTTGCGATGCAAATCAAAATCGTATTTTATGATGATAGCTTGATAAACCAGTTCCTTAACTCACTGAGTAAGTAGAGTAGTATTTGAAACTTCTGTTGTTGGTAAAATTTCTAAAATCACTGAGTGTCGAGTGGTGAGAGTGAATTTAGTCATTGTAGTCCCACATATATATTTTCACGCGTGTCTTGTAATGGATGCCGAACTCTCCTCGCTCATCTATTCTTACTCTTAGCCATGGCCATGCGCCAGTCGATATGCATTTCGACCACCAGTCTTAACTGGTGTGGTTCAGATCGCACATGCAAGATGTTTTAGTGAAATGAAATGCGAATTGTGGTATGTTTGTGTTTGGTATGTAGATGTTTTAAATTAAATTAGGTCTAGACTCTTATAACTTAAGCATAGATTAGAATTCGGAGTAGAATGACTACAATGAAGCCATGTTTAAAAATTGAATTAAATGTTTGCAAGAGCTGCATTTACACTGCGACCATAATCATTAGCTGAATTTCATAGCAACTACCGGCAAACACAACCCAAAAAAAATCCCCCTTTTTTTTTAAACGCCTGCCAAAGTTTCACTGATTTTTTCCCGGCCCCCCACTCCGAGAACGGAAGGATACCATGCGTGTTACCAAAATGTCCGGTAAAGGGGTACTTTTCGTGCGACAAAGTCTGGCCCGAGAATTGTAAAAAAGGGGGTGTATTTGACTTTTCATCCGGAGATTTCTTTAAAAAGGGGGTGTTTTTACTTTTTCTCTCTTTGGATTCCTTAGAAATTTAAAAAGGAGGTCATTAAATGTCTTGAATATCATAGATAGGGGGGTACATTGAGCAGTATTCCAGATTTAAGGTGGTCTCCAAGGCAGGAAAAGCCCGCGAAAAGCCCGCGAAAGGGGTTCGAAATGTTGGCAGTCCTCAGGTAGGGGCCGGGTGCTTTGAAAAAATGGAACAAGCATACGTGTACCCTAAATAACACTGAGTGGGGGGGGGGCGGGATTTTTTGCAGTGTAAAACTGAGTAAAACCAAATGCAAACTGCGGTAAGATACCGACTTTTGCTCACGTGACTCTCCTTGTTTTCGTGCCAATGCATGCAGGCCACCGATGAGTCATGCATGCGCACTACTCACCAAAAAATTTGTATGAGCAAACTTCAACATTTTTAAAAGGTTTTTTCTAGTTACAGTGTAAATGCATGGTTATGGTAGTCCAAAAGATCGATAATAAAAAAATTGATATTTCGAAATGGCGTTTTGGATGTGTAAATGGGTGTAAATGTATGTAAATTACAACATTGCCAAAAGAAATTTACTGGCCTTGGCCCATGGCCTTTGGCACGCTAACTATCATTTGATAGATCTACCTGCCTGTGTAGCAGTCGCTCAGATACGGGTACGCCTTGATGTGCGCTCTGAGTTCATAAAAACATGAACTGGACAAAATTTGAATTTTTATTGCACTCGGGATGTTTAGGTCAAAATTATTCTTCAATATAGTTGAAATGTAACAATTAACATGTAATAAATTATCTGTTTATTTTTCAACGCCGCAACCTGGAAAATGAAGTTGAAAACTCAAATCCTTGATACGGTTCAAAGTACACGAACGACTGAAATTCCAGGTCTAGCTAGGTCAAAGCAACGATACTTTGGTATTGCCAAGAGGACAAAATAGAAATGAAAGAAATTCAAGTGCTGCAGTGTGCTGATGGAAATGCTTTGTAAATAATTATTGGCTACAGAATTATGTACTAGTCATGATGATGGTGATACTGATGGTAATAATGATTATAATAATAATGACCCTTGTAGGGCGATGGCAATATCAAGAATTTCTTGTAATAATGCTATTATGTTCATACAGTGTATTTGTATACCTATCAAGATTTACTTTCTGTAATAATATATGTAATGCCTTTGTTTATCTTTCTGTTGGAAATGAAATAAATACGAATTGAATCACTGTGTTTGCCAAAGCATGTATCGTTATAGTGACCCTGTCACAAGCCCTGTACTTTCGAGGCATCTTGCCCCATTCCTCCATGTATTAAAAATATATATATACTTTTATGTAAACCTGACATAAATAACAACAAAAATGGTTGAAAACATGGAATAAAGAAAAAAAAAAACTCGGATCAGTGGATTCTCAATTCTTTAATACTGGTAACCAGTATCAAAGAATTGAGAATTGATTATAGTTGCCACAGGTACTATCTTTTGCCACGAGTACTATTTCTCCTATCTTTTTAGCCTCCAACCCTTGCATCAACAATGTGTGTCGAAATGGGGCCACCTGCCTACCTAATGGAATTAGCTATACCTGCCAATGTCCAGTGCAGTACAGTGGACAGTTTTGCGGACAAGGTAATCATATTCAACTGGCTACATTTAAAGATAAGGATGAGTTCTGGTCAAGCAACTGCACTGAGATAAACACTCTCTAGAAGCAATTGAAAAAGTTTATCATGGAGTACATGAGAATTTGTGTATGTATGCTATGAGGGTTTGGAATCATCTGAAATTCAATCTTGCTGATAGTCATCGGCACTACACACAGAAATATGTATGGGCTACACACACATGTATGGCATGATAGTTTTGTCCAAATATTTCAGCCATTTCTCTGAATATTTCGAATATGAGGGTATTTGAAGAGCAATCTTTTTCAATTAAGGGACATTTCTAAACTATAATATTCTTCCCACCATACATAACAGGAACGTGCATCCTCAAGATATTTTTTACCTTTAACCGAACTCAACCTTCCCTTTAAATCAATTAGGATCACATCCATTCATTGAAATCTATTGCACCGTTATAGATTTTCTCCTAATATACAGGATGATACAAAAACTTAATAATTGAAATGGGTTCAAATGCGTAATCAAAACGAATGGATGGGGGTCTACCATTGCAGCCTGACTTCTGTGGCAGGCTTTTTGAAACTGTGCAAGCATAATGAATGGATTAATGAATGCTTTATTCCCTTTGGGTTGTGGGTCCCTTCCCATTCTGTTGGTGGATAGATTAAATATTTTGGTAAGTAGAATATCAAAATACTAAATTTTTCTTGGACAATATTTCAAACTACACATCACGCACCTTACCCTTTGCTAAATGCTACATAAATTTGTTTATCACACTACTTGTTTAACAAACTCTAAAGTTGTTGATAAAAGCTAATGTCTTCTTTCCTGATCACAGTGGTTGTACTGGTGGAAAATACAGTCCCATTCCTGGCTGCAGGTGCCCAGGTTGTTGAGGGAAGACAGACTCAAACGGTCTCATTTAGCCTCCGGTTCGACCCCTCTCCGCTGTCAATCGGAAACGTGTTTGGAAGCGGGCTGTGGCGTGTGGATACATACTTGAGCAGTAGCCCTACGGGCGCTGGTTCACGACTGGATGAAAACCAAATAGTCCTCAACGTTCAACAGGGCCAGGTCTCGTGGGTGCCGCCGACCTCGTCGCAGATCAATAATCTCCAGGGAAGATTTTTAGTGGGACAAGCGGTGTGCTCACAGATGAGTTACCTGTGTGCAACAATTGGGCGTGGTGGCAATCCTTCAGTTGACTTTGCTCTTGCTGGTGACCCTAATGATCAGTCCCTGGTTGGATGTGCACCTGTTCCATGTGTGGGTATGTGACATAACAATATTGTCAACAGTAATAGATAAGATTATAGCTTGCTAGGATTTTCGAATTAATGCCGTGATTATTGCAGTGACAATGTGATATTGACGATATGTTGTAAATAATATTTAAAAATTAAACTCGACTGTTCGAAGTGGTCAGTGAGATGGGGGAAGATACGGCCTGTAGAATTGAAATTCGAGTTGAGTCTGTAGAGAGATCACCAAGTCATCGTGAATTGAAATACATATGTAAAACTGGAAATGGACAAGAAAGAAAATGATCAATGTGGTCAAAGCTGAAGATCAACAAAGTTCTGAAACAAAAAGTAGTGAAATAGCATATAATAGCAATAATAGAATAGTCAAATTCTAACTTTTTTGTCTCTTTCTTTTCAGGAGTGGAAATCTTCTCCACCCGTTTGGCAATCAATTCGGGGGGTACCTTGCGTGAGGGATTCCCTTCCCAGAATATTGGCTTTGATATAACGATGTCCCCAAGGGTAACAGCGGGAAGCGTGTCTGGCTCCAATTTGTGGAAAGTGACCGTCTTTGGCAGCGCCAACCCCAATGGAGTGGGTACCAGGGTTGGTGAGACCCAGGTGAATCTGAATCAGTTCCAAGCCGGGGCAGATGTGATCCTCGGCCAGGATACTGTCCTTCAGGGAATCAGTGCGCTGTGGAGCCTGAACTCGGGAACCAGGTGTGCCGAGATCCCCTACTTTTGCGCTCTGGTGGAAAAAAACGATAACCCCAGCCCGGATTTCTTCTTGTCCGAGCCACCGCAGATTGCATGCCAGCCTATCACATGCAGAGGTAAACTCTCAATTGTACTTGTTCAACACCAACATGCTAAAGAATTCCTTGAAAACGTAACAATGAAATACATTTGTATGTTTTTCAAGGAAATGCAGAGTACTCCTTGTAGAATCTTACTCTAAATCCACTATCTAGAAGGATTCTAAAATATTTATCACAGTGAAGTTATGCTGACAAGTTTCAGAAGGCACCACGGAACTCCATCTTGTATCCGATGTATAGGCTGATGCTTGACTCTCCAACTTTGATTTCAGTGTTGCTATAGCTGCAATTTACATTATATGAGAGAAGACAATAATCCACGAAATAAGAATAGCTGTATAATAGGGTGATTCCGTGCAATGCGTCCTTTACCACATATCCCTTAATTTTTTAAAAAATCATTATAAAATGAAGTATCTCTTGATACGACCATCAAATAACGTTGCTTTCTAGTATCACTACCATTTGTAATTATCGTCATATGAAGAGATCTTTAATTCTTGGATGAAATGTTTCAATAAATGTCACATGTCGTTCAGGACGCCTTGCACAGGATTGCCCAGTAGTACAGTGTATGTGTAGCCTTTGGAACCATCGTAGTCTTAATCAACCATTGAATTTTGCTGAATAGTGTAGACACTGAAAAGCAATGCAAACAGGTATGATTACACAGCTACAAGTGGATAAAAGAACTCTGGAGCTTTTAGGAATGACATTGACATTATGTTGATGTGATGTCATGTGTTCAGAGCCAGTTATAGTGTTCACTTTGTGTCAAGTAAACAAGTTAGAGACCTTCTTTCTCTCGACAAACGATATGTTCTTCACAAAAATGGAATCCTGCTATTATTGCTTCATGAAAACATTGTTGAAATTTAGGGGATCATTCTGAGTACCAGTAGCCGACTACAGTTTGATTTTAACCAGGGTCAAGTTATCTAGGACTGAATATCCAGTGGACGAAGTGGATATTTAGCTTTGAACCCTCACTCTTTTTTGTAAATTCATTTATGATGTGGTCGAGGCAGAATTACACGTTTGGAACACGATCTTTGACTCTTGTTCATGTGCATACCAGGTGTGGAAGTCACAAGCACGTCCATCTCTGTAACCAGCGGCAACCCAATCGTGGAACGAAGGAACCCACATCAGGTGACCTTTAACCTCAACATCGGCACTAATCCGCAGGGTGGCAGGGTAGTAGGAAACAACCTGTGGGCAGTCAATCTTTATTACAGCACAAGTGACATATCAGGAATTGGCGTTTCTTCTCCCAGCTCATCGGTAAGTTATGTTTCATAATCACAAAGCATCGTTCACTTATGATGGTGTAAATTACGTTTCCAAAATATACAACAAAATAAAGACGATACAAGCATACTGTGTTTTACATTTCTGTGTCTTCACCAAGAAAGATAATTTTGTATGTGTAGGGGCCTATGTGAGGCACAGTTACTTTTTTATCACCTCCTTGCTATTATGTAGCAACCTAACACATCACCCATTTATGCCTGGGTGGAGAGTGGCAAAAGCAGATTGATG
The DNA here is from genome assembly GCA_037976565.1 of Mesocentrotus franciscanus. NCBI lineage: Eukaryota > Metazoa > Echinodermata > Echinoidea > Camarodonta > Strongylocentrotidae > Mesocentrotus > Mesocentrotus franciscanus. Next base: position 8,221,391 of record CP137685.1, read on the forward strand.
TCTTGCCAAATGATGTTAGTGCCAGGCTGGGATGCGAACTCTCAACCATTGGATTGAAAGCTAGTCAATTGAAGAGATCCCACTCTACCTCGGTAGCTCCATGAACATGATATTACTGTCCTTGAGCAACATGTACATTGCTCCTCTCCACCCAGGTGCTAAATGGGTGCCCAAAAGGATGCAAGGGTCAATTTGATTGGATTAGCATGTGTACGCCCATGAAAAGGCAAACAGCTGGAATGCTCCTGAGGGAGTGGAGAATGTACACTGTAATGTGCGGACTAGTAATTGAATCCAGTAACTGGGGTAATAATAGTACTGTAAGTGCTTTGGTCAGTTGTAAATTGTCAAGCGCTGTGTAAGAAACAGTTATCTTTATTATCACTGTATGGTACGTTGTCAGGTGGTCCTGACTCCCTTCCAGTCAGGAACGGACATTGTTTCGCCGGGTGTTCCAACCACCCTGCAGGGACTCTCTGGAAATCTTGACCTGACTTCAACAATGTGCAGAAATGTCCAGTACGTATGCGCCATCCTCTCGCGAAACCCATTGTCTGACCCGCTTTTTTCACTTTCACCGTCTCCTGGTTTAGACGAAAGTGTGATGACATCGTGTTCTCCAGTCCAGTGTCAAGGCAAGTGTGGTCTTATTTTGTATACTACTCACTCCTAGACCCTAATCATATGATTGGTCGAACATAGTCGCATGTTTCTACACTATCACACTTGTTTTTCACTAAGAAGCATTCAGTAGTTTCCAGTACTATTCAATTGCTATGTATGCAAGTACATTGTATATATACATACACTGTATGTACATGTATATGCCAGCTTTAAGTCCTACCCGAGGGACTTGCAAAAGATGCACGAAATGAAGCTTGATGAATCATGATTTTATGAAAAGTATCCAAAGAAATGGGTCTTATTCAGGTAACAGCATTTATTTTTTGCATCATAGAAACAAGCACTGGGTGTAAGGCTTGATATAAGGCAGACATCTTGAAGAAGTTGCCTTTCAGTTGAAGTTGGATGTCTTCAAAATAGAAGTAGAATTGCAGAAAAATACTTCAGTGTATAATTATTATCTTTATAAAATCAAGTTCAGCTCTTTGCTTGTGTGTATGGTAGATCCTTTAATTGTATTGGAGTTATTTTTTAATTCATTTTTTCTAGGATTATTACCTTGAGATCAAATGTTCACTTAAAAATGGGGCAAGTCTATGGTCTTATGGTGTCCCATATGTTTACAAGTATTATGGTGTTATGAACATAAATTGGTATTAGATCTGTTAGTTTACTTCATGTATGACCTTGGCCTTTAGTGGGGCTATAAACTTAATATAATGATAAGTCGTAGTTATGGTCTTTGTTACCACATGGGACAAAATAGATTTGACTTGCATTATAATGCATTTCCTCATATGTTTTGCAGGAGTTATTATCAATAATGTGGACTACACTCTTCAGAGCAGTCAACCCTCCAAGCCAGCACTCCTAACAACGTCCTCACGTTTGACTTTGTGGCCAATTCTCTGCCCTCTGCAGCCAGTGTCAGCGGTCAAAACTTGTGGCAGGTAAGCAAGTCCAAATCATTATTAATGAATTTATGTGATGTCCCATCTGTGTAGCCAGGAAAAGAGGTTGTCCCTGACGTGACAGATAAATACATTGGAAGTATTTTTTAAAGTGATATTTGGGCAGGTCTGGATTTCAACTTAATACATCCATCAGGTAAATTTAGTAAGAGCTGGTAAATACACACACAAATATATATATATAGATAGATAGGACAAATATATTGGGCTTGCCAAGAATATGATTCCATATGTGTTGATAAACTGTTCGAAGCACTCATACATGTATAATCATTTGAAATACTTATGCTCACTATGTTTTACACATGTAAACACTTTTTTAACATCTCAAGTATCCTCTTTTCCATGCAGCTGGAAATCTTTGCCAATACCCTCGCCAACGGCCAGGGAACCATCTCCCTGCTGCAGAACGTGAACCTACCCTTTGGGACCGGCAATGTGCCTCTCGTCGCAGGGAACCCCCTCAATCTGAACAACCTGCAGGCGACCTTTGACCTCACACCCTATGCATGCATAGACATCCCTTTTTTGTGCTTGAGACTGAGTAGAAACCAGTTGTCCAACCCCGAGTTCACTCTTACTGGGACCTCAACAAACTCTTTAGTGACTTGCAAGAGCATCCCATGTAACGGTAAGAAAAGAGACATGGTCATTTGCTTCGGTGACTATTCCTCTGGGCCTTATTTTGTCAGAAAGTATAGCACCAGTGCTAGGGTTGCCCACCCCGGCCAAAAAAAAAGAATTTTCTCACGAATTGTGCCCCCCCAAATAGTGCTCCCCCCCCCCTTGGGCCGCCACCGCCAAAAAAGAAAAAAAGAATGCACACTGGAGAGAAACCTTTCAAGTGCAAGATATTCGACTCATCTGGTAACTTAACCAAACACATGATAACTCTGGATATAACTGTGTATTAAACTATTACTTGATTTAAAAATACGTTATCATGCACTGCTCTTTGTGGTCTCCATTGTGTTAGTACATGCCAGGATCCGAAAAACATCACTTGCGGGCCAGGGGGTTCAATATAGCCAAAAAAATTCGTCTCGCCGCTATGCGGCTCGTGGACGATGCTCTGCCACAACATTGGGTCAAACTGTAATTGAAACTGTTACTTGATTTAAAAAGACGTTATCATGCACTGCTTTTTATGGTCACCATTGTGTTAGTAGATGCCAGGAAAACATAACTTACGGGGATTCAAAATAGCCCCCCAAAAATCGCCGCTAAATATTTCCTCAACAATTGGAAGAAAGAAACAAAGTGGTAAGGATTCGCCGCTAAATATTTTCTCACGAATTGGGCCCCCCTCCTGCCACCGGCTGGATCCGCCCCTGGATTCTACTGTCTAGTAAAGGAAAAGCTTTCATCAGTGTGTTCAAACATGAAGAAATTTGAACTTTTCTCTACCAGGTAGCCCATATCAGAATAAACGATGATGATAATAGATACCGGTAGGCAATATATGATTGATTTAAAACGTCTAGTATTTTGATCATAGTATTTCTCATCAAGTCTTTATAGTGTGATATCTAGAAGAAAATGTAGTGGCAAATGAATATTTTGAGTCAAACATTGTTTTGCTGTTTCAGATCGGAACCCATGCGAAAACCACCTGTGTCTCAATGGAGCTACATGCATAGAGTCAGGATTGAATTATCAGTGCCTTTGCGCACCTGGGTGGACTAGTAACTTCTGTCAAACTCGTAAGTTCTGTTTTAATTTTTTTCTGCTAAGTTTCTTTTTGTTTTGGTCCATGAGAAACCAATGTAGGGCTTTTATTATGAATAATTAACTTTTCAGATGATTCTTTCCATATTCATATTTTTCATGGAGTTACGGAATCAGGCAGCAAATGGTATCGTTATGTATGGGCCAAGATTTTTTAATTAAAATTGATCAATAATTTGGGTACTGATACGATGCACAGTCAAACCTGCATTAGCGACCACCTGTATGGAAAGACCACCTGTCTACAGAGACCACATTTTTTGTTTCCCTTGAAAATGGTTTCTCACTGAAACATGTACTAAAGGAACCTGTACATAAAGACCACCTGCCTATAAAGACCACTTTTCTTGTCTCCCTTGGGTGGTCTTTATAGACAGGTTTCACTGTATATCATTCCCCAAAAGTGAAAGAGCATTGTGTTTTCTTTGTTTGTTGTTTATTTTATGAATTTGCCCGTGCATGTACAGTGTACCATTAATAAATGTGCCATTCATATGTTCATAATTTCAGAAGATATTGTGACCTTTGACCTTCCTATTTATTGTTCTGCGTGCGAGTAATACCCTGTCAGAATGGTGGAAAATTGTCAGAACTTACATGGAGTACCGTACTGCTTTATTATAAGAGTACCATATAGTCATTTCAACCTTTGACCTTTGATACCTACAGCTACCAATGTGTGAGCAAGCAACCCCTGTCTAAATAGAGTGACCTATCAAGACTTCAGAGTATGATGATACTCTGACCTTTGACATTTGCTGCTAGTAGTTTGTGTAGCCAGCAGTTATTAGAATCATGGAAATTGTATGATGATATTGTTATCAAATTAACATACTGTGTACTTTATCCTTTGACCTTTGACATCTGCAGCTATCAATGTGTGTAACAGCAACCCCTGCCAAAATGGTGGAACCTGTCAGAACTTCCAAACCTCCTTCACTTGCACGTGCCCTCTTGGATGGGAGGGAAATCAATGTCAGATCAGCGATACAGGTGGGTTCTGTTTTACTGTAAGAACCTTTCATGATTTGTAGATTGTAGCCATTTCCACAGCAAGATACTTACCTTTGTAAGTTTGTATGTATCAGGGATATGACACTCGTTACTGTAAGCTGAGCCTGGCCAAGTTCTAGCTCTGTGTATTACCCACACCCCTGATTATTGGCATTTTACAACGAGAACAAAAATGTGTGGTTTATACATTGCTGTTTAAGGTATGTGAATTGCGAAAATGTTGGTGCTTCAAAATTTGTGTGATTCAAATATTATATGACAAAGAATTAGTGAATCTGAAGCTGCTTGAACAGTTTGTGAATGGTTCATGCCAGCATGTTATTGTTCCCAAATTTGTGTACATTATATTTGTTAATAGTGTAAAAGCATTCTGACAGGTTTGCTGTAAAAGCGCTTATTACAAAAAGAGTTATATTGTTATTATTATTATTATTATTATGAGGATTTTTATTAATATTATTATTATTATTATTATTATCATTAATATCATTTTTTTATTTATTATAACTATTATTATTATTATTATTATAATTGTTATGATTGTTGTTTTTTGTTCTATTTCGATTAGGTGTTATAATGCAGTTTGTGCGGCTTCTGATTAATTCTGGAACGTTGCGTCAGGCTTCCGAGACCAACACCCTCAATGTCAATGTGGAGCTGAACAGCAATCCGTCGGGCAACAGCATCGCAGGATCTGGCCTGTGGCAGGTCACCATCTACCCCAGCACCTCCATCAATGGCCTTGGGGGGACCCCAGGCTCTGAAATGACCCCCTTCCTCAATATCGCTCAGTCGGGGGTCAGTCTGGTGTCGGGTGGACAGGCGACGATCACTGACATTGATGTCAACCTGAACGTGAGGGACTTGTCCTGCTCGGACATCCCTTATATCTGTGTTAGGATCGCCAAGGGGCAGAACCCAAACCCTAACTTCTTACTCGGAGGGTCTTTGGTTGGCTGCACGCCATCTAACTGTAGAGGTATTGTGAAAGTAACTGTTACTTATTTCAGATGGAAAAAATTTTGCAAAAAATGAATCACTACATGTATGTCATTGCTCAATATGCTAAAGTCTATGGATGTGTCTGCGCACTGTACATGTAACTCAATATATAATGCATATCATATCTTACACACTCATAGACTTTTGTTAATTGTGCAATAACCAACATGGTCTATTTTATCCTCTTTTTTAATGGAAACCAAATCTATTTTCATCATGAAACAAGTTCTTCATGTTGTAATTTAAAAGAAATGTAGATTTGAGAAAAAAAAGTATACCGTACAGTTTTCATGACACTGCAATTTTGAACTCGATGGAAAATATCTCTTTCAATTTATTAAAGCTAAAAAAGTTTCAACGTTTTTTATGCCTCCATCACCGAAGGTGGTGCTGGAGGCATTATTCAACCTGGTGTTTGTATCTACTATTGTTTCTGTTAAATCATTCCAGGAGTGAACGTAACGCGGCTCAACCTAGGTCTCCTCTCTGGTTTCCAGCTCGATGAAAACGCTGCAACAAACCCAGTCCAATTCCACCTAGGGATTGTCAGTGATCCTGCTGGCGGAAGCGCATCAGGAACGAACTTGTGGTAAATATTTTTTAAAAACTTGAATCTTCTTCTTCCTAATTGCTATTTAATGTGCTTAATGCACCAATTACCAAACTTTTTTTCCTTGGTACTTAATAATCAAGTTTTCCTAATAAATTCCAGACAAATTCTTGCACAATATAATTGCCTGGCCTTGGTCCTCTTACATAAATACTAGTAATGATAAACATAATATTGGATATAGCCACCATGCCCATGGCTCTAGCTCAGCTACCGATTTTGATGCTCACTGCATTTAAGGAATTCCTTCCTACCAGTACCTATTTAACACCTGGGCGGAGAGTGGCAAATGTAGATTAAAATCTTGCCAACAGAAAGCAGTGCTGTGCTGGGGCTCAAACCCACGACCTTTGCATCTTCAGGGAAGTGTTCCACTTGACTATGACACCTCTAGGATTCCATTAACAGTTAGCATCTAAATTATCCATACCCCTTGTAAATTTGATTTTTTTTTTGTTGTTGTTGTTGTTGTTGTGCTTTTCATATTAACTCAAGAAGAAAAGGTGAACTGGTTGAATTACAGTCGCTGTTCAATACTGTTAGATGTAAGCTTTTATATATCAGATTCTCAAGAAATGTTTATTGGGACAAATTAATTCTTCGCATACCGAAACAAATTACAAAACTTGGTAAGAGTATGAATAATTTATATGTTAACTGTAATTGGAACCCTTTATGCAAGTGTCCACAGTACCCGGCTTCATCTTCAAGGTCGCAATGCATCATGCTCTCTTTCTACCACATGACCACAGGTCCATTAACACATTTGTCAGCAACCAGCCTGATGGTTCAGGTCCCCGTCTGGGCTTGAGAAGCAACATCCCCCTCACCAACAGCCAGGGTTCAATTTCAGCGGTTGCAGGCATCACCACACAAATCCAGAATGTGGCCTCCAACGTGGACCTGTCTAACATCGACTGCAGCGAGTTCCAGTATTTTTGCGCTGAACTCACCAAGGGCCCAAACCCAAGTATGGATTTCGACATCGTGCCCCCAAGAAGTGTATCGTGCTTGCAAGTTGTCTGCAATGGTGAGAGCAAGCCAACTGTTCTTGTTACCCATACAAGGCATTTTAGCTGTAAAATAAAAAGTCGTATTTTGCACGCTACTCCGAAAACGAAACCGGAGCGGGCAACATTTGCCATATTGCCCTCTTCCGGGTTTTCCCCGTAGACCACTGTACTAAATCAGAGGGCAACATTCTGCCATATTTCACTCTTTCTTGTCAGTGCGCATTTATCAAAGTGCATACGCAATATTGTGTACGCGTTAAAGTGTACGCGCGGTAACAATTTACGTCACAATGACATTTTCATACATTTTCATCTCTGGACAAGAGTAAGGGAAATACATGCATACAGGGTGAGTAAAATTCATGCTTGATACCAAAGTTGTATATCATTTGTAAAAAGATGTATAGGTAACAATAATTATATTGACAGGGCTTCTTTCGGGGTACATCATACATACTGATGTACCCCTCAAGCCCAGTCAATATAATATAAATATTACCTTTTGCAGTATTTTTATGATAAAGATAAAAAGCAGACAGTTATACTCGGACATTTGTAGAATCCAATATGCCGATTCATCCTGCAGCATATCAAAAAGCGCAAGCCAGACAGAACTATTATTTATACATGTATATACATTATGTATAATTATGTATATATATATATATTTATTTATGTTTATATGTAAAATTGAAACAACAATTAAACTTGGAAAAGGGGGTAAGCATTAGGTGAGTCTTTGTCTTGTTTTTAGAGTTTGAAGGTTTTATATTGACTATTATTATATTGCTTTCTATTTTGTATCTTACTAAATCAAATGCTCCCAAAGAAGATGTAAGGATACGCCTAAAATTAGAGCTGTGAAAATGAACCATAATTGGCTAGAATGAATTTCAAACAGGACTTTTGACTCATTGTTCCTGTCTAATACAATCCAATACATGAACTGTGAAGTAAATATATTTTAAAAATTGTTTATTTTTTTTGTATTTTGCATTTTAAGGCGTGACCATCAACAGTGTGTTTGCAAGCATCAATGGTGGATTCCCTGTGACCAGCGGCCAGTCTAACATCATCACCTTTGACTTCACCGCCACTGCCGTCCCGGCCTCTGCCAGCATCAATGGCAACAACCTGTGGCAGATCGTGGTCTACACGAGTCCTACCAACAACGGCAACCCATCTGACATCACGTCCCAGCAGCTGGCCACACTGGGTCCCCAAGCCGGCTTGGACTTGGTGGGAGGGGGCTCTCTGGAGTTCAACAATGTACAGGTATGGAATTAAATGTTGCTCTTTCTCATTTTACCTTTAATATTTTTCTCATTTCAAGGTACTGTGAAAGGGGACGTTCAGATCGACCTAGGTTTTTTGTTCGCTGATGCCTTGAATTGAGGATGTCCTCATATTTCGATGTCATAATTTGCTTAATACAAGTCCATATTGCATGCTTTTTTTTCTTCATCTTTGATTAAACATTTCACTGCCGTAGGCAGATTTAAATGCCTAAAGTGGGATGCTGTATCATGCATGTATATGTACATGTATTTTTGGACAAGTTTGTCTTTCTTACTCAAATACAAAACAGATTCATGAATTCCTTTCAAGGTATAAATATAAAACTTCCCTTGTTTAACCAGCCACTTTAGTGCTAAGAAGAATCTCCTTTTATCTTGTTTGATCATCAGGGACTGCTGGACTTGACAAACCTGGAATGTACTCAAAACAGCTACATCTGTTTTGATCTTCAAGCAAATCCTGGATCGTCTGTGCCTTTCACTCTAGGTGGAAACACTAGATACTGTCAGTTGCTTCAGTGCACAGGTATGAAATGGACATATATATATTCATCCTCAGGTGAACTGATCTAACAAATTCCTGAAGAGATGGAAATCTCCACCCCATCCATCCATATTATTGCCCCCCCCCCTCCACCTCGAGCCCTTGCAAGATAACCCTTTTACTAGTTTGTTATGAACTCGATGTCTCTGGGTTGCAAGCTATGCTTAGGCTGTAGCTCTTCTGTATCATCACATCTTAGTGCACGATTACGTTCATGCTATGTTGATGTGTAAGTGTGATATGTTGTCCAACAGCTATGCTTTTTATGCCTCCGCTACAACGTAGCCGGAGGCATTATGTTTTCTGGTTGTCCGTCCGTCCGTACGTACGTACGTACGTACGTCCCGTTCTCGTGATCGCGTTATCTCAAGAACCAATTGATGGATTACCGCCAAACTCGGGTCATGTATGTATCTTGCAGAGCTAATGAAGTGATTAGATTTTGGGGTCACGAGGTCCAAGGTCAAAGGTCACAGGGCCCATTATGTATGCAAAAATAGTTCGTGATCGCGTTATCTCAAGAACCGATTGATGGATTACCGCCAAACTCGGGTCATGTATGTATCTTGCAGAGCTAATGAACTGATTAGATTTTGGGGTCACGAGGTCCAAGGTCAAAGGTCACAGGGCCCATTATGTATGCAAAAATAGTTCGTGATCGCGTTATCTCAAGAACCGATTGATGGATTACCGCCAAACTTGGGTCATGTATGTATCTTGCAGAGCTAATGAACTGATTAGATTTTGGGGTCACGAGGTCAAGGTCAAAGGTCACAGGGCTCATTATGTATGCAAAAATAGCTCGTGATCGCGTTATCTCAAGAACCGATTGATGGATTACCGCCAAACTTGGGTCATGTATGTATCTTGCAGAGCTAATGAACTGATTAGATTTTGGGGTCACGAGGTCAAAGGTCTAAGGTCACAGGGCTCATTATGTATGCAAAATAGCTTGTGATCACGTTATCTCAAGAACCGATTGATGGATTACCGCCAAACTTGGGTCATGTATGTATCTTGCAGAGTCAATGAACTGATTAGATTTGGGGTCACGAGGTCAAAGGTCACAGGGCTCATTATGTATCTCAAAATAGCTCGTGATCGCGTTATCATTAGAACCAACAGATGGATTACAATCAAACTTGAATTTAAAAAATTGCTTCCATTTTGGTTTGTAAAATTGCTCTATGGCGGAGGCATCATTTTCGACTGCGCGCAGTTGAAGTTCCATCTAGTTGTAAATGCATTGTCAAACATTCTTATTCTGTAAGATGATACAGAAACCGATAAATATTTCACGTATCTCCACTAATTCATCTGTATTCAAAATTGGACTTGGGCCAACTGAGAGAAGTATTAAATTTGAACTATGAGTTCTAAGGTTTTTATATTACGAACATATATATGTGGGTATACATTAATGAATGATCTTTATGTTATACATGACAGCCACCTTACCATGTACAGCCAGTTCTGATGTTGAGGATATTCAATTTAAGTTTTTGCTGTATGATAATGGTTCCTAACTTTCCCATATATCCCCTTTATCATGTACAATCAGTACCTGTTAGGAAATCTCTGTCTATGTTTTATCGCAATGTTTAACATTGGTTTCCTAACTTTCCCATACCCTGTCACTATGTACTGCCTTCCCCAGTATAGTACATATTAAATTCCTGTCTATGCTTTATGATAATGGTTTCCTAACTTTCCCACACTCCTACAGCCTCCCCTTTATAATTGTAATTCAATTTCTGTCTATGTCAAATGGATTCCTAATTTTCCCATGTATCCCCTACCTTATGTACAGTCAGTACCAGTGAGGAAATCCTTGTCTATGCTCTATCACGTATCGCATATTATATATTGATCAGGGAAATGGATTCATGTGTAATCGCCCCATTGCTCTGGGTATGTGTATGTTGTTTATTAATGTGAATATCTGTCTATGTTTTATTACAATGGTTTCTAATCTTTCCCCATGCAGCCCCATCACCGTGTGCATCCAATGCTTGTTTTAATGGTGGTACATGTATAGAGCAGGGCGATGGATTCATCTGTAATTGCCCCATTGCATGGGTTGGAATCCAATGTCAAACAGGTGACAGAAAACTTAACATTCTAACCTTACGTTGCCTTCAAGTTCATGCCTCAAAACCACCCAAAAGTCGCCATATATCATTTTAAAGTTTACCACTCACCCAAAGCGTTTTTTCTCTGTGTATTGAGGGCTCCATGTTGCTATACTGTATACGAGCTCCAAATAATACTTCCATCAAGAGATATTGCAAGTTTAAATATGCTCTCAATTGACAAAAAAAAAAAGGGACTTGTGAGTAGACTAGTCAATGCACCCTTATATGCTCACATAGCTTGCATGAACCAAAGTCCTACTTCAGTCCCATGTGACTGGTTTTATGTTATTCTTTTTTCTTCTTCATAGTCCTTAACTACTGGAATGCCAGGTAAAGTTATTTTGAGGTTTATTTCATACACTCTATAAACTGGGGGGGGGGGGTGATTGGTATGCTTTTTAATGACGTACAGCTGTGTAACTTATCAGAGGCAGATGTTCCTAACCCTTTCAAAGAATATAAGGAAAGCACATGGGCTGGTCCTAAAGAATGATGCTTCTGAGTGAGGTGTATGTGTTGAAGTCTGTGGGAGCACTCCCATGAGGTACAAAAGGAGGATTAGAACTCAATAGAAACTTATGTTTACAGATATTGACAATGTATAAACTGGGTCCCAATTATGCCAATTCGTGTTGTCACTTTCTAGCAGATGGAAATTTGAAGTAAGTATTACATTTTTATAATCCTGCTACGTGTACATGTACATGTAGGTCAACTAATCCTGGTTCATATGTTTATGGGAATTCCCCTAATCAACGTTTGTTTTGTTCATATGGTTTTTCATTTATGTTTCCCTTAAACTTGTGGTTTGTTGAACAAAATACAAAATATTTGTGCACAGTTTCATAATTGATACAAATACAAATGCGAATGTGAATATGAAAACGGATATGAACATAATCACACAAACACAGATGCACAAACCCAAATGCACGCTCCCCACACAAACTCAAATGCCTACACAAATACAAACCCAACACAAATACAAATAAATACAATTCTGAATAATTAGTATGGATCATTAATCCCCCAAAGCAAAATTTTCACAGCAAGAAGTGAAACTGTCTTGAATTCCAATATGCAGAAAATCCCTGCTTTCCTACCAACCCCTGTCTGAATGGAGCGACCTGTCTGGGAGAAGATGATGGGACATTCCAATGCTTGTGTGTCAATGGCTATACCGGTTTCTTGTGCAATATACCACCAGGTATGTAACTTTTATCCTTCTCTGTGGCAAAAAAATTAATATAACTACTATTACATATGGATAATGATAATCAATATCCTTATCTCTATTAAAGAGAGGTTTGACAATACAAAATCGAAGAATAGCAGCAAAATACTAAAGCTTTCCATTTTGCACTCATCAAGTAAATCGCAAGGACAGAAAGCCGAAATCGGACAACATAAACAGAAGCTAAAGGAGTCCCTTCTTGTTTATATAGTTTCCTGTGTTTAATGTAGTTTTAGTTTTGTTTATTTTGATAAGTTTACTTTACCTCATGGGATTTTTGTTTATGTACGATATACTTATTCATTTTTAGTTTACTCTAAGTTATTGTCTATGTATTTCATGTATATCAGTACTTGTGATATTAAACGTAGTATATTTATTTTGGCTCACTTTGCCACAAGCTCTGCTTTTTGAGTTGTTGCTTTCATTTTATTTTTCATGCAAACCTGATATTTTGTATGTACCGGTATTTGTTAATGGTAAATAAAAGTCATTTTGAACTGAACAGAACTGATAAGAGTGCTATATACATAACATTATTAATTATTATCATCGTTGTTAATCTTGGACTTGTTATATGAACACAACTGTCTTAAAACTGTTGAGCTATGTGTATCATACTTTTTGGGGCATCTAGGGCAGTATGCCTCTGATTAAGATTTTGAAACGAGCCTTTGATTTTGACTTTGGTTAATATCTTATGCTCACACCCTTTGTAGATCCGTGCAATTCTTTCCCGTGTTCCAATGGTGGAACATGCAGTCGCATCGGGCAGAGCACCTCTTTCCAATGTACATGTCCAAATGGTTACAGCGGTTTCAGATGCGAGAACAGAGGTGAGAATGCATTGTCCATATGGCGCCTGAAGGGCATCTATTCATACATCATTTTGTTTTTATTGTTTGTTTTACGTGAGTATGCTTGTAAGTAAGCAATCAGGGGACCGACAGCTTTAAGTCCTCTCCGAGGGACTTGGTAATGAGCATTATTGCTTACCACAGGCCACAATCGCATAGACTTGATTTTGAACTCAGGACCTTCCGGTTACGAGACCACTGCTCTACCATTGAGCCATCAGGCCTCCACTCTCCTTGTACAGATAAAGTTTTTTTTGTGCCTCAATTGAGGTGTTTATTTACATTCAAACCTCAAATAAAATTGTGAAAACAAATTTAATTGAAGTTCAGTGTTATCAATACAAAATACATATCTTATTGATAGTAAAATACTTTGCTTTTCATCATGTAAAGGGCTTTTTAACAATTTATCTGGCAACCTTTTGTCTATATTTTGTAGCTCCTTGTTTACCATAACTCTCGTTTTTAATTTTTCTTATAAATATGTATCTTAATTTGAAACTCTTTTCATTCAAACCATATTTGTTCTGGAAGATTTACATTCTGTATATACACCAGAATGCAATAGTTATTACAATGTCTATTTCTCTGTCTGTATTTCATCAGACACAGAATAATTGATTATATTATGACCTTTGACCTTCCAGATCGTTGCATACTAGAGTCTCCTTGTTTAAATGGAGCAACCTGTCTACCAGACATCATCTTAGCATCCTATCGATGTCTCTGTCCACAAGGATTCAAAGGCATTAATTGCCAGTTTTCAGGTCAGTCTGTCAAAAGAGATACAAGTGCCCTCAAGAAGAAACTCTTGTGTGCTTTTTGAAATGTAAAAATGTAATTATGATAATTAAAAGAAAATAGGATGCAGATCCATCTGAAGAAATGCTGCCTAAAAGATAAGTTCAATCAAATGCTGCAAAGGAAGCATTTGCATTTGTATGAAGTCACTGAAACAATAATTAAACTTGGAAAAGGGGGTAAGCATTAGGTGAGTCTTTGTCTTGTTTTTAGAGTTTGAAGGTTATTGGCTTTGAAAGGGATTCGCTGTCTTCATCAGCAAACCAATGTCATTATAGAAAATGAAGGTTTGTTCGTTGACTCTGATTCGTAGGTAATATCCTCCTTTCATATGAAGGTAGACAAAAGCTACACAGTCTGAACAAAATGACATAGACATTTGATTAATTTCTTTTCGATTACAATTACTATCAGTCTAATCTATTATTTACAGTTGTTTATCTTTTAAGGCTCCTTTAGATATACAGTGGAAAACCGTGGATATTTTCCCTAAAGATGACGTAAGGTGTATTACACTTCACATTTTTGTATTTTATAACACAGAGCTAAGTGAACATGCACTTTAGTGGGTTCTATAACAAGTTATTTACTCTTCGACATGTGCACAAAAGGGATTACATTGGCTAGCAGTCAAAGATCAAACTTCTGCTTTTTGCTTGGAAAGCAGCACATGGTTCTGCCCCCTCCTATATATTGATAATCTCACTTCTCAATTTGTTCCAACTCGTAGAGAACAACATCATCTCTTCGAGAACCAAGCCTTTTCAGCTGTTACACCATGTTTATAGAACCAATTACTAGCTCATGTACATTCCTCAGAAACGTTTAATGCCGTTAAGTCTCACCTGAAGGCAGTACCTCAATGTAATTCAACACAATACGTATTGTTCTGTAATCTATTTTGTATATCTCCTTTCTTTTTTTACTTTCATATTTTTACTAGAAAGATGGTGCAATATGAGTGCATTACATTAATATTATTATCATTATTATTATAATGCTGTATCATTTGATGCTTTTGTTTTGTGTGTAGATATTTGCTTTCCGAACCCTTGCCTGAACCAGGGTACCTGCTCATCAGATCAGTTTGGTCAAACATACACCTGTAACTGCCGAGGTGGTTTTCAAGGATTAAATTGCCAAACTGAAGGTAAGGAAAAGAATGTTCTGCCAAATCGTTTTGTTCCTTTAACTCTTTATATGCCACACGAATAGTCTCCCCGTGCCACATTGTATTTATCATGGGATAGATATACTGAAGGCTTCAAGATTATTTAACTGTGCAAGATTAATCTATACCGGTGTTAAAGCGGTTGTCATGGAGTTAATCAAGACTAGAAATGGGTAATTTTGCAAAGCCATTCTGTTGCACAAAGCCACTGTCAATCGTTGCCTATTGTTTTGACCAAAATTGCATGTGTGGCAAATGAGGGACCGTCAAGAGAGGCAAAGAGAGCAACCAAAGTGTTAATATTCATCCATCCTTATGGTGTTGAAACGTTACATATTTTCTGTCTTTTTGTTATTTGTTAAGATGTCTGTCCATCCTCGTCTCTAGTTATTGCGATATCACGCTGGCCATACTAGACAAGGCACAAACTTCATTCAGATTCATTTTTAGTATGTACCGCCATAGGAAGAAAACATTAATGTAGTCAAGTTGTAGTTGATAAAATCAATAGCCCTTCTTGGGGTCTCTTATTTCTGTCGAAAAATACATCTTGTAACCCTGAAATTTCTACCGACATATGTACATTTTTGTTTTTATCTGACACGCTGTGTGCAGGTCTGTACACAGGTACTTGTGACTTTATAATAATAGTGGGTTCTTGTATAGAACTCATGTCTGTCAGATTTGACACTCCTGGTGCTCCACAATTATTACCCCTGCTCTAGCATGGCTGCCATTATGGGGCTCTAACATTTCAAGGAATTAATTCCTGCCATTATTCTTTCCTTTCATTATTTTTTGTCTGTCTTTGTCGCAGATTTGTGCTTTGTGAATCAGTGTTTGAATGCGGGAGTCTGCACATCACGACCGGATGGATCAAGGTTGTGTACATGTCTTCCTCAGTATAGTGGAAATTTATGCCAATTCCAAAGTGAGTATACATTACATCTAGAGGTGTGTACATCTGGTAACACTGTCTCAGCATTCATAAGCTAGTTCACCACTCCTTTTAGGACTCCACTCACGAAAAAATTCCTCTCTCTCCTAATTTTCTCTACTTGTCTCCCAACAATATCAAGTAGTCCTGTATAGAACGAAACTGAAAGAGTACTGCTCCCTCATTCTCATTTGTTTTCTATCCCCTTTCAAACCCAACAGTCCCTTTCAGGAATACCCACATGGTGAAACTGCAAACTTACTGAATGTTATCTGTCTAATGTATTTTTTCCAAATACAATGTACATACAATGTTTATTTTTATTTTTGTAGAGAAACTTAACATTTTGTAAATGCTTTGTTTTGTCTAGATCCTTGTCAGCCTAACCCTTGTCAAAGTGGAGGTACTTGCCAGCTAGATCAATCAGGGCAGGTGTCAATTTGTCAGTGTCTCCAAGGCTTTAGTGGCCCAAGGTGTGAATTTACAAGTAAGTATCACAGTGCAATTACAGAGATAGTTGTGACAAAGACATATATGTGTATGTGAGCGAGGTCATAGGTTAAATCATAGAGCTCCTAATAATCTCCACCCACATGCAATCTTTATTGGGAGTGAACTATGTGGAGCTTTATGAAACGTCTTTTGCTGTTTTGAGTCCCTGTAAATCAACTAGCTCTAATAAGTAGCTTTCCTGCTACCCATAGATGACTATGAGGCCTAAAAAAAGATGTTGTATTGCCCTTTAGGTGCCAAAACATGGGTCGGTCAGAATTTTTTTTTTTTTCCTCCCTCTTTGGGCTAATATTTCTCAGTTTTTAATGCTTTAATACATATTTTGTTATTCTTTAAAGCTCATATTCTAGGACAATAAATGTCCATTAATTTGGTACCTACGGCAAGCCTATGCTATTTCGAAGTTGTTCATTTTCATTGCATAACACACAAATCTTCTAGCTACTGGATATCCTCAATTGAAATGTCGAAAAATAGCCTCCTCTCTTTGCCTAGAAAGTCAGTCACGGAGCTGGTCCACTATTTGTGACGTCACGCCCGGGACGAGTATATTCACGTACCGGATGTTCCATAGAAAACATGGGCAGAGAGATACGAATTTCTGCTATTTAGTTTCAAAGTTTAGTTTCATAACTCTATGTAGAATTCTTCACCTTCCCTAATATTTCAAAGTACTAATATCAATTCCCTTTTTCAGAATTATGACATAAACAAGCCAACGATGCGCTATTAGTCGATATTTTCACCATGTAATTTTGTTTGAGTGTGTTGAATTTGGTGAGATTGTTTTCGTGTGCTCGGTAAAGTAGATCCAGTCGTTTGGCTTCGTTAGAGTCTTTCTCGCATTCGGTCTAGCTCGCTTTATACATATACACTTTCGATTCACGTACGGTACATATTATATAATTATATCAATTGATAATGGCTGGCGAGTTTGACGAGAACGATCTTTTTATGGATTTTGAAGAGTTTATGGAGAAAGAAGATGAAAGTAATGAAGGAAAAAGGGACGATAGTGCAGACGAGGATGATGGAAGTTGGGCTGATGAGGACGCAAGTACTAGTACAAGTGGGGGAGAAGACGATAGAGAAGACGGAGAGCAAGGAGATGTCGACGTTCCTGCAGCCGGGCCGGGAGTAGCGGCAGTAGCACCTAGCGCTCTAGACCGAAGATTTCTGTCTCTTTCGTTCGTTAGCCTCTGATTTGGGTAGGGTCGGCTCCTCTCTTTAGAGACAGAAGCCGACCATAGTGACTGCATTGCAAACTACTGCTCGCGTCCGAGCATTAAACTAATGCCCAAAATACTACATTTTACCCGATGCATATCCGATGCATTTATTATTGTAAATTAGGCCTAGGCTAAACTACATCGGTTCCACTTACCAGATTGACTGTATGATGCGTTTAAGGGTCTTTTTTCCGGATTTTCATCGCCGAAATTGAGCTCCAGGCCATGTTGAAATTCTTGCAGCCGTATTTTAAACTGTTACTGCGCATGGAGGAAGATGACGTCATCCATTGACAGTAACAGTTTAAAATGTACGGCTGCAAGCATTTCAAGCAGTTCAACAAGCCGCCTAGAGCAGCGGCCTGGTCTTACCTGCCGATTCCGCTCGCTTCACGAACGTTCGTGCAAGAGCCGTATCACTTAATTGCGGATGAATATCGTTCATAGACGTCGTCCGCTAAATAGAGGAAGCTTGATCTCGTTCAAGTGTGATATATATATTTAAAACAAATATTTAACTGGTTCTGTATCCTTTTTTGAGGCAGTCAAACACATCCATGATAATTACAGTCACAGTTCTAGGCCTATTCGTTTCACAAAACTGCTCCTGTACCTTATCTGATGACAAGATAATGTATATGTACACCCACCTATTCATACCTGCATATGATTTAACCTTATTTTCCAAGCAGTAAACCCGTCTTAAAACTCTACCAAAAAGGATAATGTGAGGATATAAAAAGAAATCAGCGACTGGAAAACGTTGCTTAGTTATTCTTCATTCAAATAAAAACAGAAAATCTATCACATAAACTCGTTAACAAGAAAAATTCTAAGCTCTAACAGGATAGCATTTACGTGGGCATATCATTGGCATTCACTCTCACTCAGCCCATGATCCCGGTCGTGACGTCAAGAATAGAGGACCCGGCAATTCCGTGCATTTCCGGGTTTCCGACTTCGAGATTTTGGTGGAGTTTACTCGCATAAATTTACTATTCTGAATTTTTTTGTCGGTTGAACGCCATTTAGTGTTATTCTGGGGGTTAAAAGCTTTCTATTGATGTGATTATCTCAATATTTGGGATTATCCTAGAATTTCACCTTTAAAAAAAATTTTCTCTAAAAAACGGTAAAAAAAAACTTTTTTTAAAAAGCCGACCGTAGATTTCACGATTTGTGGGTCGGTCGCAAAGGGCAATACAACATCTTTTTTTTTTTTAGGCCTATGGTTCTATGACACATAGTCCGGCAACAAGAGCCTGCTGTGGATTTCCCATGCTAGTTATTATAACTCATTTAAAGTGCCAATCGTTTTTTCTGCATCTTTTCTTAGATCCCTGCCAGAGTAGCCCTTGCCTGAATGGAGGAAACTGTCAGGTTTCGCTCTCGGGGTCATTCTATACCTGCAGTTGTAATACCGGGCTCTGGACAGGGGCCAACTGTAACACGGCCGGTAAGCATACAGTCCCACACTAAAATGTTTGTGTTGGTGTGGTTAAACTATGTTTCTAGTTCCTTCCTCAATAGAAGATACTGACATGTTTTTTCTCTCTTGGGTGCATTTTATACCTGAGGTTGTAATACCACCCTCTAGACAAGGAGCAACTGAAACACAGCAGGTATATTCTTCCTGCAATATTTTTTCCTAGAGAGTTTTCAACAATTATCTTTGTCCCGACAAGACTAGGCTAATTGTCTTTTGCCTCTATGAATTTTGAGCATGGGACAGTACATGTCATACCTCTGTTTCTCTAAGCTCTTTTGTGCCTACTGGCAACAACAACTTGTTTCCAAGAATGTAAATGTGGGGGCTATCAACAGTACAGGTCTTCGTTAGCTGGGATAGTAATACCACAGGACAAAAATACCATGTATTTGGAGCATTTGTCAGGAATGTTTGTGCTTAGAGGTAACAACAATAGAAAGCTTGCAGGTAATCACTGACTTGTCCCCAAGAAAGTAAATGTTAGGGTTATCTAAAGGCCCCTAGGGGTTTAAGGCAGTGGTACTAAAGGCAAGTTGCCCTTGGCCTCATTGAAAATTCAGCATTAGTTACTAGATATGGGCTTCATTTAATATGCCTGTGTTGTGTAAAGATAAGATAGGATTTAACATTTGTTGCAGCGACGTTTGCTCCAGGCTTTAGTTCATCAAAGACAGAGGATAAGGACTTTGAGTACAACTAGGTTTTAGCTTAGAGTACTGGTTCAATATAGCGTAACCATCAGGAATAGTGTTTGGTCCAAGGTTTAAGTTACGAATTTGATTGGTGCTGGAAATTAACCTTGGAGCAATTGAGAGCGCTTGTCATGCAACTGCAGATAAGAGGACCCTTGGAAGTTGGCAATATATGACACTCTTGTACTTCTTTCTTTCTGCAGTGGTCTGCGTCGGACTTCCCTGTTTCAACGGAGGAGCCTGTGTACCGTCAATTGACGCAACCACTTTCTCATGTCAGTGCCAGAATGGGTTCGGGGGAAACCTCTGCAGTGTAAGACGTAAGTTAATATATAGTGTCAGTAATTAGGTTTTGATAGTAGTAGAGTATGTTGCACATCATGGAGACCTAATTGGAATGTTGTTATCGCAGGCATAATTGATTTCCTCCAAATTTAGTCCAAAATAATGTGACTGTTTGTTTATGCTGTTCATATATTCTTTGAACATTAACAGTCTGTAAAGTGCACCCATCAAAAACTTTTTTTTTATAGCTAACAATTATTTACTCATTGGTCAATGCCAATTCAAGATTTCATAGTTTAAACTTTGTCTGTCCAATAATGAAAACAAGGACTTTTTCATTTAGAGGTGAACATTTCAACTTCACCTTGCAGAACTATCAAGGTCAAGATAGCTAACTCACCCAAACTGTAGTGAGACATGTTTCCAGTTATACTGCCTACAGTCATTGATTATATTGATACATTGTTCCTTGATATCCAGCTTCTAAATGAATGAACCCACTTTCGAATTTGTATACAAATTTCTATACGAGGATGGGATACAAAATTTGCATGAAGTTTGGCTTACCATATTTGTATACAAAATCAAACGTACAATATTAGATATTTGATGGGGTAACCCACGTATGAAAACTTCAAGGTATGGAAGCGTTCACCCACGCAACAACCATTTTAATACCACTGGGGGTGTTTCACAAAGATCCTACATAAGTTGAACTTATCTCTAAGTTGGACTTAACAATTATGGAAAGCCGTTAGCATCTTTGAAAATATTTTGTAAAAATTATTTTAAAAGGCATAAAATGTTGATTCCAATCATTCATATTTTCTATTATCAAGAAGATTTCATGTTCTTGATGTGGAATTTATGAAAAGTCTAAAATACTTGAATTTTTGCTTTTGAATATATTTTATTTTAAGGCTACAAATGGCTCTCCATAATGTTTAAGTCCAACTTAGAGTTAAGTTCAACTTAAGATCTTTGTGAAACACCCCCCAGTGATGATTGTAATGATGATTATGATAATGATAATCATAGTAGTAGTAGACTAGTAGTAGTGGTTAAAATAATAGTGAAGAAGAAGAAGATAAAGAAGGAGGAGGAGGAGGAGGAGGTGGAGGAGGAAAAAATAATAACAATGATACTAGGAGCTCCTTGTATAGCACTCATATCCACAAGATACCCGATACTTGTGGCACTCCAGTAATTCCCTGGCTTCAGTTACTGTCCTTCTGAGCGCTTAGCCTACAGCATCATGAGATCATGATGTTCTTTATTTTCATTGGCAATTTCATGTTCATTTTCCAGAGTTGTGCAACCCTAATCCCTGTCTCAATGGAGGGAATTGTAACACTGATGGGAACACTTTCACCTGTATCTGTCCTCAAGGTTTCCTAGGTACCATCTGTCAGATACCAAGTAAGTCTTTAGTCACATCAATCACTGTTCTTACTATGCATTCAGACGACAAAAACCTTTGTATTAATTTCTTTCCTAGTCTGAATGCTATACAGTCAAACCTGTCTATAGCGACCACCCAAGGGAAACACAAATAGTGGCCGTTGTAGACAGGTGGTCGTTGTAGACAGGGGGCCGTTTGCGGCCATTTTGATTTTTAATTATTGATTGACAGCACTCGCAAGTAGTGCTGTAGCTCGGTCGAAAGGTCCGGTAACCCGAACAGAGTTGGACTGACATAATATTGACTTTTAAAAGGGCCATTAAAAGGCTACAACGTCATCTTGTGTGACCTACTGACCTTCTCCTGAATAGAGGACACGCACCGCTATATTTTGTTTATCCTGCTGTGGTCTAGACCTGCCACGTGCCGCAACTTCCAGACGGGATTCAAGACAGTAACAATAACAATAAGTCCCAGGTCAACATACATTATCATCCCTTAATATAGACCACTCCCTAAGATGGAGCATAAGGCTAGGCATTCCATAGAAAACTGGTCAAAATACTGATGTCCCAGCCATGCTCTACTATGATTGGTCCGTTTGTCTGTCAATCAAAAATAAGCACATGTTATACGCGCCACCAAGATTTGCATACATTTTGGAATGTGCTCGGCCTGGGAGCAGAGAACAATGACTGTATTGAACCTTTGAACCTTTGAACCCTGTTCAAAGAAACCGCGGTGTAATGTTACACTCAGCTGGTCTGCATGTCTGTGTTTTTGAGGAACTGAGAATGAGCGAAAGTCGATAGTGAAAGAGATAAAGAGATGTGATTGAATTTAGGGGAGGGAGAGACAAAATGAAAGAAACTTAAGAAAAGAAACAATGCAAAGAGTAAATAATTCTGTACTTTTTAAAGAAAGAAGATCAAATCGTCTTAATGCAATATTTGAGGGGGGAAATAGGTCAAAAAATATTCAGAATATGAATAAATAAAATAAAAGAAAAAAGGGAGAGATGGAAGGAAGAATGATGATGAAGATTACTTTTTCCTTCTCTATAAAGACTATCAACATTTCACCCACTTATCTTTTTTTTCTTTCTAATCTGGGCTTAAACTTTTTGTAAAAGAAATTTAAAGAATTAAGGCAAAGAGACAAAAAGGAATAATAAGAGAGGATGGACCCCAATACCTATCTTCAGATAATAAATTAGCTTATGTATTGTTTGCTATTTAATCCGCTTGTCAGGAAGTAATTTGGTGATGAAATTACTCTTTAAATCTCTGCCGACTTCATCCCAGCTCAGCCTCGATCCAC
The DNA here is from genome assembly GCA_037976565.1 of Mesocentrotus franciscanus. Lineage (NCBI taxonomy): Eukaryota > Metazoa > Echinodermata > Echinoidea > Camarodonta > Strongylocentrotidae > Mesocentrotus > Mesocentrotus franciscanus. Next base: position 8,244,260 of record CP137685.1, read on the forward strand.
CTCATACTTTTACATACACACTCTCATACACATGTGAATTTGCCACCCACTATCAGGTCAACACACTTCATAATTTATGAATCCTCTGTTCTACTGTGCCAGCAGTCACTGAACTTTAATTTATGCTGGTTTCACTCTCCGCCCACTCGGGGAAAACTTTCTGATTGGTCATCAGTAGCTGAACAGTCACATCACTACGGACACACACATACAAGGCATACACACATGAACACACAACACGTATACACACAAATGTGCAGTGTATAATATGCATGCACCTTGCATGCAATGGGCCAAAGAAATCAAGATGCACGACTCTGAAAATTTGATTGACAGACAGCTCCGCCCACGTCACTCGCCAGGACTATCCTAGCCTGTGCGGCGCGACGAATAATCGAGTCATCGATTGAAGTGCATGACAATGACTCTGCATTGTTATGTTTTCACGAAATGTGCAAGAAACAATATCCTGTCGGTAATTAAATGTTTTGATTGAAGAGCTTAGGGTTGAATAGTTTTATCGTGTGTAAATGACCATTAGATCTACATGTAGCTTTATAGTTAGCCGCTGTGCCGACGATCGCTTGACTGTGTGAGCGAAATTGCGCTGCTGTGGCTGGTTGCTACACGGCTGCTGTTGGTCGCTATACGGCTGGACCTGGCGGTCGTTATGTGGGCATTTTCGGTGGCCAGCGGAAGCAAATGAGTGGCCGCTGGTCGCGTTAGACAGGTGGTCGTTGTGGACAGGTTCTTAACTACATGAAATCTCACGGGGGGAATTTAAGTGGTCGTTATGGACAGGTGGTTGTTACAGACAGGTGGTCGTTAACACAGGTTTGACTGTATAAAGAAACATCCTGTAACGAAACGTTGTATAGCAAAATGCACATTTTAGCATCATTTCGAATGAAAACTGGAAAAGAATCAGGGTCCTATGATAGACTAAACGTCATATTGTACGGAAATTGTATAATGGGGCAGGTCTTATTGTGAGTACGTGTGTGGTGATGAATGGCCAGCTGTCATGTCAATTGACCTCTTCAAAATTAGTTTTTTCAAACGTTTCTTTATACAATGTTATTCTCTAGTCTGTACACCTCGTTAGTACCAAGACCATGGAAATCAAATTTTCTTTTACAGGGAGAAGAGTAAATCGAAATTCAATTCAATTGCAATTTTCTTTTCTTGTTCCAGACCCTTGCCAGCCCAATCCTTGCTCTAACGGTGGTCAGTGCGCAGCTACGTCCCAGGGACTGCAGTTCACCTGTACCTGTCCAAACTCAAGGTTCTATGGTCCAACATGTAATTTCCAAGGTGAGTCATTAGGACATACTTCGTCTCTCTCTCTCTTGTTGGCGACCATGGAGTGCCACAACTCTCTTCTTCTTCTTCTTCGCTATAAGAAGAAGAAGAAAAAAGAAGAAGAAAAAGAAGAAAAAGAGAGTCCCATATTCTATGAAGTAATTCATTCTCCCCGAGATCAATTCCACTTTCAGAAATCCCACTCCTTAAGCTACTCATCCACAGACTCATCCTCCTTCTAGCCCTACTCCTCCTCCCCTCGATTTTTCCAGTCAGTGCAAGATTTTCCAAACCATTCTTCCGTATAACATGACCCAAGAAGCTCGTTTATGCAGGACAATTGCACATGTTTCATGGTTTGAATTTAAAAAAACTTTCAGAGTGTTTCTATGGGATTTTAAAATACACTTACGGCTTGTTCAAATATGATGTGAACCACCACAAACAAAATGCTTTTTTTTTTTTAAACGTGTAAATGAATAACAACTGTGGGCAACAAAGGTCCTACCCATACCCGGTAGTCACTTAGCTCTGTGTCATAAGATACAGCATTGTGAAGCTTATTATACTTATAATAATATTCAGTTCTTGTATAGCGCATAATACGTTATGAAATAACATCTCTATGCGCTTCCAAAGAGCTTTGGATTTATTACCCTACTGAGTTTTAGCTCCGCCAGCCGTTATCAGCCAAAAGTGCATTTCTAGGAATAATCCTACCAGGTACCCATTTTGCTCACCTGGGTTGAGTGTAGCAAATGTAGATCAATGTCTTGCCAAAGGACATTAGTGCCGCAGCGGGACTTGAACCGCGGACCTTGTGATCGATAGTCCGGTGACGTATCCACTCGACCACAACACCTCTATATTATGTGATCATGAAGTGCGGTTTACTGCTTCATATCTGAATGAGGCTTTACTTTTCCTTACTTTACGAGTCTAATGGATTATTTTCAAGTACTCGTTCAGATAGAATGATGCCATATTCCAATTCCAATTCCAATTGCCCCTACCCTCTGGAACAAACTCCCACCCCATAATCAAACCCTTCACAAAACCCTTCACAAAACCCACCTTTTTAATCAGTTATAGTATACTGGAGGCCCACACAAGTAGTTAATTCCATTCAACTGAATTGTATTGTATTATAGTGTATATTATGTATTGTATTGTATTAGTAATATTTTTATTTTATTTTGTCGCTTTTATTATGCTATTGAACATGTTGAATAATTATACTGAGTTAGACAATATCACCTGTGCGCTTAGAAACACCTGTATTAAGCGCCCTATAAATGTAATTATTATTAATATTATTATTATACCGTTTATGGTGAAAATGGATTACCCGTCTCCAGAAGTTTATTTTTCCTATCTTGCTCATCATTGTAAGCTCTGTATAAACCCAATTCTGTTTACGATAACGTTAAAGTCATATGTCACAATGCCCAATCCGCATTTCTTTCACGCAGTGCGTGCGCACTTTGCAGACATCTGGGCCCTATTTCACAAAACTTGTCATCGGTGACAAATGGCAGTTTTTGTTAAAGCTAGTGAAATCCTTGCTTCTGTTTGGTTATCAGCAGATTTTTCACAAATTTTTGTCATTTGTCATTGAAAAGAGGCTTTGTGAAACTGGTTCCTGGTGTGCCTGTTAATTTATGATCATTGTCTTTGTTGTTGCTGTTGTGGTTGTCATCACTATTGAATTCATATACTCGTATCCATTGTATACTTTATGTCAATAGATGGCTGCGCTCCTCAGAACCCGTGTCTGAATGGCGGTATCTGTGCTACAGTAGATGTCTTTGGCACCTACTCCTGCAACTGTCCACCAAGCTGGACTGGTACAAACTGTAATCAACTAGGTAAGTGTATCATTCATTGATGATAATTGATAGTACAGACAAACCTGCTTTAGTGACCACCTGTCTACAAAGACCACATTTTTTTTTGTTTCCCTTGAAAATGGTTTCTCATTGAAACATGTACTAAAGGAACCTGTCGACAAAGACCATCTGTCTACAAAGACCACTTTTTGTGTTTCCCTTGGGCGGTCACTATAGACAGTTTTTTTTTAATGCTGGATGTAGCCACATGAGGATTAGAAATGCTCTTCCTGCAATTATTTATTACCCCGGCATTGCAAGTTACATATTCATTACACCTTTTCATTTTCTTTTTGCTTATCTTCTATTTCTTTGATATTTTTTCTTATGTTTTTGTGAGCAACTTTAGAGTATTTTTCTCATTAATTTCTTTATTGTAGGCGCCATTGGATATGTTGCACATTAGTAGTAGCAGCAGCATTAGTAGTAGTAGTAGTAGTAGTAGTAGTAGTAGTAGTAGAAATAGTAGTAGTAGTAGTAGTAGTAGTAGTAGTAGTAGTAGTAGTAGAAGTAGACTTTGTTTGATAACTTGTTTAGCACAAGGCTAATCTGACACAAGGTCTATTGTATACTGTGTATCTGCATTGTTATTATTATTTTATTTTTTTACAAGATCTAAATACCATTGCTTTATATTCTATTTTCTTGGTAGTTCCATGCGGCTCGAACCCATGTCTTTTTGGTGGACAGTGTTTTGATGATCCTTCACAATTTAGTGGATATCGATGCGTTTGTGTTTCTGGATACACAGGACTCACGTGTAACATTATTGGTGAGTACCGTGGAATATTCATCATCTTTTAACCAGTTTTCAAGTTCTGAATGATCAGCTTTCTCTGTTTAAATTGGCAACAATTATTTGTATTTCCTATGCTTTCATAGTTAAGAAATAATGAGATATATTTATAATGAACCACTGTGAATGAAAAGTATTAGAAATCATCAAGAAATAATAATAATAATAATAATAGTTCGTCCTTATATAGCGCATTTCAGGACCGCAGGCCCCTCAATGCGCTTTACAGATATATATTATTACCCCGTTCATCGGATTCATGCTAACTTACCTATTTGCACCTGAAAATAGTGATAATAGATTCCACTCTGTGTTGCCAATTTAGAGACTTCAATGATTAGTTTTCATTATTAAAATCTCCCTTATTCAGGAGCAGCACAATGTACTGCAACTTAAATAAACTCAAATTTTCCAGCAATTTTTGCACTGTCTGCTCATGTACAATTTTGAATTCAGGGCATTTTGTATCAAAAGATTTTTTTTTAATGTTACTAAAAGGTGACATTAAACTACTATTGGTTAACAGCTTATTGACTTGGCTATGTGATATCTCAATAGCAGTCAGTAAGTTTTTGTTTAGGTTACCGTTGGCTTATGAACGTAAAAATACTTTGATGTGATCTGAATACAGCTTGAGCCAAAAATGATATAATTGAAGTATTGAATTGAATAACACCCTAGAACCCTGTCTGATATTAAAGAGTTGTGATTTATCGCAACTTATTTGCGATTGGTATCGATTGCAACTATGAACGTAAGAGATAGGAGACTGCAAGCTTGCGATTGGTAAGAGGACTTGTGATTGATTCAGATCAATCCCAACTTATATACCTGGTGAACTCTTGTTCCACACTTTACATGTACCTTTATGTTCTATATGCATTTCTTGGTTGATTGAGGTAACTGTCCTGAAATGTCTTCTATAACTTTAGCATCCTTTGAGTTAATCCTTGTGTAGATTTAAAGTATGAGCTGTTCTTTTTTTATGACACTCTGTACATATGCAGTAGATCTCTGGTAGATTTACATGCACATTTGCTTAGAGCTACAAAGCACACTGATTGTGCTTCCTGCTGTGTCTTCTTGAGTCTCTGTAAAGAGTACTTGTAGTGTATGAAGAATGTTAATTGAATGCTTTTAAATATACAATTTAGAATCTTACAACAATGTGTCTGTGCGTGTACATATACTGTACCAATGTGCACACACAATAGTGTAGATTATTTATAATTGTGATAGAACTAACTTTCAATTCTTACCATCAAAAGACTTCTGTAATGCAAAACCCTGTTACAATGGAGGAGCATGTACATTGTCTTTTGAGAACTAGAAGAGCATTAAAGGCTTGTTCATATACATATGGTGCTGCCACAGTTTTTTAACATGTAAAATGAATAGCAACTGCGCGCAACAAAGGAATTGCGTGTTTTCACTGAGCCCTGCGTTAACATAGAGAAATATTATGCATAGTACACTTTACGTCATTGTTAAAAAACTGCAGCGGTTTTGCCGCATCATATTTGAATGAGCCTTAACTCTGATAATGCTTATAAAGAGTTTTTTTGCTTTCAGCAGATGGTTCATATTTGTTATTGTGATGAAAGTTAACTTGCATAGTAGAACAATTGAAGTTAGGACTTTCTGCCTTTAATAGATCTTTGTTATGCAGTATCTGGTAACCAGGAGGGCATCAACTCATGTGCCCTTCCAGCTCTCATTAATGCCTGGATTACATTTGCACCGGGCGCCGTACGATAAATTAGTCTACGATTTTTCGTGCGATTTTGGGGGCATCGTAGGAGGCTACGGGCTACGATGTTTGTGTTTACATTATCTACGAGCATCGTGCCATTTCTTGTATTGGCCCTTGGGGCAGGTCGGGCAAATCTGTACAGAGGCTGATCGGAGATTGTATGGAAATCATGCAATTTCAATGCAGTAGCCGTGCAGTCTCCGCAGCCTCCACACGGAAATGGTACGGAGCCCGTGCAGCTTCCGTGCAAAGGTTGTGCGGAGAAGGCGCGGTGATCGTGCAGCCACCGTGCCGTTTTTAAGCGTTTTTGCCTCCATGTTCACCAAAAAATCGTGCGTTTGCTGCATGATCAGCCCGAGTCCTCCGCGCGATGCCCGTGCGGGGATTGTGCAATGACACCTACCACATGTCTACGGACTACAGCTTACGATTTTTCAAATTTGTTTAACTTTATACTTTATGCGAAACAAAATCGTAGAGGCCGCAGAGCCCCGCGGAGCCCGTGAATCCGTACGAAAATCTCACGGCCGCCTCCTGCCTCCATACGGAGGCCGCACGGAAAAGGGGATACGGGCAGGATACGAGCTCCGTAGACTAATCGCAGGCCAAATGTAATCCAGGCATAACTGATATAATATATTTGATAGAAATAGAATTAATTGAATAATTAGTTGAAAAAACGATTGCAACTACTTTCAAAAAGTCGACTGAAGGAAATTTCAATAGCCTTATGTTTCACCCATTGAAATGTGCGAACATGACTATGAAGTATTACGTAATCCGACAAACACGATTTATTGTAATAACCCTTGAGTTGATTTTTCAAAAGTAGTTGTGATCACTTTAGAATTCGTAGAATAACAGAACTAACAGCTTTCTGTCCGTACTATCACTTTAGACCTGTGTAGTGCAGCACCCTGCTACAATGGAGGCACTTGTACGTTGCTGAATGGAGGCAATGATTATGCCTGTACCTGCTTTGATGGGTACTTTGGAGATCAGTGTCACATGCGTCGTAAGTTCAAAGGTCGTGGGTTGAGGTTCAAGTGTGCATGCGATCTCATCAGTCATTCATTCTTCATCCATTTTACCGATCATTCATTATTCTGTGATTCCTTCATTATTTTCATTCATAACACTTCCTTTGTTTCATCTTTTTAGCTTAGTTGCAAAAAGATGTTAACACACCATAGTTTCTTTTTGTCGTAACTCCTAAGTTCAAAGGTTATGGGTTGAGATTCAAGTGTACTTGCGATCTCATCAGTCATCCATCCTTCATCCATTTTACTGTCCATCCATTATTCCATCATTCCTTCTTTATTTTCATTTAAAACACTGTCTTTGATTTTTCTCTTAGTTTGTTATTTAGCTTAGTTTCAAAAGATGTTAACACACATTAGTTTCTTCTCATTTGATGTCTGTTCTATTTCAGCTCACCATGTTTTATGTGCATGTACATTTTGTGTGTGGATATGTTGGCTTATATGCATGTTTATTAGCTCTATCTCATTGCTGTAACCATTCTTGCCATTTTGATTGCCATTTTTTTAATTACCAGGCTAAAATCAGCTCGTAATTCTTGCTAAAGTTCAAAACAGATTCAGAATATTCTAAAAGTGCTTATAATTATGAAATATGTTTGACATACAATGTCAGATGTGTGTATTTATAGCTGATACATGTATCAAACATGAAATCTGAATACAATCTGAAGAAAATCACAACACCTCTTCAGGTCAAAAGCACGACTTTTTATCACAAAGTACTATCTTTCTACATTTCATTGTTATTGAATTTCTTTCCCCTTTCAATACAGCGTATTGATCATATTTTCTTCAAATTTGCAACAATAATATTTTTCTTTTATTGCTATGTTACTTTAATAAAATATAATGTCTCTAAAAAATGATCTACACTGTACATTATTAGAAACTTTGTTAAACAGTTGTCAATGGCTAATTTTGATTGAAAAACAATTATTTTGAACCTATCAATGTGTTCCCAATTTAAGAATGTTAAGGCTTATTTTCCATTTTAAAATTCCTGGCACCAAACTTAATATGGTCATGTAACAAAAATGGATGAAATGTGAGCAGGAATTTTTGCCTTTTCTACATGTACTTGTGCATCTGGTATAAATTGTAGGGCTTTTAATCAAAAGTTATGAATCCAAACCACAAAAAGGGGAATGATTTTGCATGCATGAAACAGAAATGTATAGCCCTATTCTCCCAAGTTTTGCCCAGTCCCTAAATAAACCAACTGAATTATTATATCAATCTTGTTCATATCGTTTTTTTCCTGACATAGATCCATGCAATCCCAACCCCTGCCTCAATGGAGGTCTCTGTAACTCTGTAACAACTATCATACCAGTGACTTATACTTGCACATGCTTGTCGGACTTCACTGGCATCAACTGTGGAACCAATCGTAAGTCTCATAAAACTGCTATCAATTGATTAATCAGTAGAACATTTTCATTTGTCGTTTGTGTAGTGACTACTAGTTTAATAATTTCATATTTCTTACATGTTGTCAAATTTTATAAATTCTTTTTTTTTTTTTAAACATAAGAATGAGCTCTTTAATTGGTAAGTAACCAATTCCACATGTAGCTGTGACATGTGTAATCATAGAATTGCTAATGTTGTTGCTCAGTGTCATGGATACCTGATGCTATGTTGGACAACTGTCTTTGGGATGTCCTAGTCTTCCAATTTATTCAACATGAAATAAAACGGCTACATTTATAAGGTAGCATCAGGAAATGTAGTGGCACGAAAAGATGCATTATAGTTAGTGATGTTTGTTTTCCGACATATCTGAATTAAGGTTTAGCTAAAATTAAGCCTTGTCAAACGATGTGGTTCTGTGTGATGAAATCATGTTTTTCAACAAGTTCTGCAATATGTGTTTTTGGGCTACTACATTTCGTTATCAAAGCTACCTAAGGGTTCATTATGCATGAGTTAATTGGATGGGATATAAAACAAAAATAAGATACAGGAAGAGGGACAGAAGAAAGAGGATGCGACTTTTAAAACAAAATGAATAATAGGTTCATTAGGTTGTGAGATTGATGATTTTTACTTTTTTTGTTTGCCCCACTCCCTCCTCACCCCCCCCTAAAAGGAGAAGAAATATGATACTTGGGCAATTCCAAGTTAATTTGTCCCCAAAGTTAATCAACCACATCTAAGATTCTAATATACTTAATCACTTTATTAGATTGATAGCCGTACTAGAGATTTGAGCAGACCAAACATCAAGTAAAATAATTTAAAGTGAAAAATAATTTAATTGGTAACATGGTGACCTTTTACCAGCCCAAATAAATAAACTTAATATGATTTCCTTACACAATTCTATCGTTCCAGTGCTGATTTGCCCCAATCCAAGTGACTACATGTGCCTCAATGGTGCTTGTGTCAGCGGACAATCACGCTGCAACGTTGCTTTGGATTGCCCTGATTTCTCGGATGAAACAAGCTGTCCCCTCCCATGCCAGAATGGAATGTTCCAGTGCACCTCAATCCTGCAGTGTATCTCTTCATTGCTTGTCTGTGACGGAACCAACCATTGTAATGACGGGTCGGATGAGGGGCTAGTTTGTAAGTACTTTTCAATTGGTTTCTTTCTATATTTTAAGAAAATGCCACTGTTAAAATAAAGTATTGATCTATAAAAACAGAGTTTTGTATGTATGAAACTTTTGCAACTCTTTTGAGTGGTAGAGATTGCGAAAGTATCTTACCCCACAGTATTTGAATTGCACTAATATTTGAATCGCATGTTATCATGTATGCAAAAAGACCTGTCAGTAAACATTGTTGCAAATTTTTTGGTTTTACTACATTTACACATGTATGTGCAATAGATCATATAGACGAAAGATTCTAAAGATTGAATATCAAAAAAGAAAATGATTATATTACATGTAGGTGCATGTTTTTTTTAATTTATTATTTCATTTATTTATACATGGTTTAATATAAATCGTGATTAGCAGCCAAAAGCTGAATTGTTCACAATTTATAAATAAATTTAAAAATACATAGAATACAATATATTGCAAATGGTAAATTATACAAACACCACAGTCAATGAATGATAATCAGGGTAAATAGACCATTGTGGTTAAAATAATTCAAGAAAAAAATAGAACAAACGTCATAAATCATAAAATATAATTCATTCCATGGAGAGAAGTAATTGCATTTAGATTGGTATTATGGTATTGACGATCTACAATACTTATGTAGTAACTGTTGGCCCTCGTGGTAATTACTCGAACATGAACATATGTAGGAATATCATTAAATGCTTTGAACATTATGTAACGGCAGCTCAACCAAAGCACTTGAATTTTCAAGCACATCAGAATAGATCTATCTAGAAAGAGGCTGCCTTACAGATATTATAATTTCTCTTACATGCTGCAGCTGTCTTCAGACACAGCATGTGGGCATCTCTTTCATACAATAGCCTTATCGTTACTAATTTGGGTATTAAGGGTCATCTTGAGTTTTGGTAAAGGAACAACTTTTTAAAAGATAAACTGGATTAATCTCATTCAAAATTCATTATGTTGTATGTACACAGGTTATAGGGTCAGCAGATTAACAAACTTTATGAAAACTTGCAGAAAATCATTTAGATGGAAAGATATAAAGCATATATGCCCCTATGTTAAACTACCCATACATGCTGTTCAGTATGGCTTGACTACCTTGAAGCACCATTCTTTACTCATTACTCAGCTGATATACATTGTGATATCAAAAAGTATCATTTATCTGATAGGTATCATTTTATATCTTTGGTCTTGGAAATTCATTGTAAAATTGTCAGGAGAATTTTATGTTATCAATGAATACCATATAGAGTGATAGAAACAGTGAGAGATATTTGTAAAAGTGCATAGAGAGCAAGAGCAGGATATGCAAAGAAAGGGGGAAAGGGAGAGAGAAGGGGGAAGAGAGAGGGAGAGAGAGAGAAAGAGAGAGAGAGAGAGAGAGAGAGAGTGTTTTTTTTGGGGGGGGGAGAAGAGATTGATTGTAAAAGGAGAGAGATAGAGAGAGGGAGAGAGGGAGAAAGAGAGAGAGGGAGAGTGAGTAATGGGGAAAGAGAGAGTGAGTGAGAAAGTGAGACCTCATAAATGAAGTTAGCATTTATACAAAGTTGCATGAATGAGAACTATATTGCTGTAGGCTGAGAGTGATAAGATTTTCACACTATGGGGTAATAGGTGTGGCAGATCATGACTCATTATATTCATTCCACTAGTAACGTTTTGTTAAATTTAATATTAGCTATGAGGAGCGTGAGAAAGTACTGTTGTAAGCAGAAAGGGGGAAATCAGTGATTACTTGTATCTTTTTTTTGTCAGTGGTTACAAAATCTCTCTATTCCTCCTTATATCAAGATGTGCACCACTGCACAGTGCCTGTACCGGTGTGTGATAGATAGAGAGAGAGAGAGATAGAGAATTAAAGTGTAAAAGTGTAAAAAAAAAAAAGTACAGAATTGAGAAAGAGATAAAATACATGTAACACATCACTGGAGAGTGTGTGGGAAAAAAATACAGCCAGTGAACTAATCTTGTATAACGCATAACACATAACATAAGTATGTCCCGATGCACCTAGGAAGAAAAAGAAAAGAAAAGCAAAAATAGATATACATGTACTTTGTAGAGTGATAGAATTTACAAAACAACTTGAGGTAAAGGAGATAAGTCATTATAAAGAGATATCATTATTCAGAGAAAATGGAATAGGAATAGAGTTAACCGGCCTCACGCCTATGATAATGATTATTATTATTATCCTGAAGGACTTACTGTTCAAATTTTAACATGAGTCTGTGACTTGACACGTCAGCTCCAACTGTTTTGACGCCAAACTCCTCCCAAACAATCAAGAGAAAGAAAAAAACAGAGTAGGGACTATTCTTGTATCCAGCTGAGTGTGAGAACCGCTTGATACAAATGCAGGCAAAGCCGATTGCCAAGTGGAGCATTAGCTCACGCTACCATAAAGTGTGCCCTTTAAATTGTTAGAAAAGTACTTTGGACACTTGGTATGCAGATTAGTGGGTCTCATGAGAGTTTATTAATCAAGTTTGATGATCTATCAAGTGAATTTTTACGTTTACACATATTTCTGGGTCTGTGTATTTGATGATTTATAAAATAAGGAAACGAAATATATTTATATATATTATACATATATTTGCTTCTCAATACACACAAAATCTCTCGTTTTATTTTCATGTTGTACCATTTAGCATGCTTTTATCCTCTGATACATTTGCGATGCTGTAAATTGATCCCCAAACTACATCAAAGAAGCAATTTCTTATTCCTTATACTTGTTCATATCAATGTACATGTACATGTAAATTTGTTTTTATCTGATATTCTATGGCACATGCAATGTTCTACAACCATTTATATATATTTAATTATGTAGAAATGGCATACTGACAGTATGAATGCAAATTATGTACTGTAATTGAAAATTCATGTTGAAAATTCAAACAGTTTGAGTAATGAATATTACAACAACAACAACAACAAAATTGCTTGTTTTGAAAAATTAGTTGTATGTTGGAATTATTGACACATGTTCACCTTTGTTTAACTTTCTATACATGGGAAGTACTAAAGCATGAGCACTTAATTGTTATACTTTATCGATTAATCAGATGTACATGTAGCTATGTAGGCTTTAATTATATAAAACATTTATGATCATGAGTTGGGAGAACCAAGAAAGTGGATAAGAAATTAGGGCACCCTCAAAATATTCATATCTTTTCTGTTTCACATAAACTATAAAGTGTTCAATGCCAACTGATGCACAGAAGTGGAAAGTTGGTAACTGCCCTCTTGTGCTGTGACTCAGCATAACGTCATTGACTATTGATTTAGTGTTGTTTTGATGTCGGACAGAGTAATCACTCAACAAGAAAATTCATCCTATAGAAAGAATGCATGAAAAGGAGTGTATACAATATATATTGTGTGTTGAATTTTTGTTTGGGGTAATGTTTTATATTTTGAGTAACTACAATGTAGTGCACGATTTGTATTCCGAGACATTATACATATATTCAGGTTGTTGGTCTCGATCAGTTGAAAGCGAAATGTAAATTGTTACTTTTTATTTGCTATCATCTTTTACAATATCATGTAAACTATTTGAACCATTTTATAAACCTATTGATTATATAACCCTTATGGTGCTACGAAAATATTTGATCACAGTGCATTTTTCCTTGCTTACCTTTCTATAAGATTACTTCCATAATATCTAACTCCAAATTTCATGATACTGTTTGGAGTCTAAAGAAAAGCTTCCTATTTCTATTTGTCTTAATGATTTGATGCTACATGAAAATGAAGTTTAATTTCATCTTATTTAAGAAGATTGTAAAAAGAGCGTATAGTAACTGTCATAGTGAATTATTTTCG